>VWZV01000881.1:33874-386903 GCA_013397155.1 Irena cyanogastra | reverse complement strand
ACTGCCTCAGCCACGCTGCCTGTCACCTCAGCATTTGAATCTTCCAGGGAATTTACTGCAGGGTTTTGTTAGCATCTTAGCCAAATATATTCTACAGAAATTAATTTCCACTACTCTGTGCTTTCTGCCAGAAGATGTGTGGCGGAAGGCATGACCATACTTCTGTCTCTACTACAGGAGAGGTGATCATCTGAGAGGATGGCACCCTTGATAAGACGGCATTTGTGTACCATATACATTTCTCAGTGAAATCCAATCTGGAGAGGATACCTGTGAGTTTTACTGAGGCAGCTGAGTCAGATTAAACCTACATTTATGCACAGCTTTCATCTGATTTTCTATCTATTTGCACTGTTTCATATTTCAAGTTTAACCCTGGAGTAGATAACTGAGATTTGGCAATATCCTAGCAGAAAAACACCTTTGAAATGTACTAAGAACGCCTTTACTAGCCTTTGTGCTGACAAATAAGAATGTATTACCAGATATAAGAGTTATTCAAAACTTCTGATGGGGTGGATGTGAGATGCTGGAAGCAAACACAGAATTACATATTGTCATCCCACAGGATGTCTGCTAAGTGAGTTTCCTCCTAACATCAGTGGGAGTAATTGGGATCTATAGACCAGACCTAAACAAAGACATTGGGGAAGCTATTCAGACAGTGCTCAGCTTGAAAAAAAATCAGGCCCTCTTGGGTGGAAAAAATGATACAGTAAGATGTATAAAGCCTTTTACTGAAAGATTTTGAAAACACTAGGTTGATAAACATGTTCAGGTTTGCTGTTCAGCTTCTAAAACCACACTGATCTTCTACATGAAATATTGTTGTTACTTTTATTACAGCCTTTCTACAGTTATAAGATTCCCAGAGAGACACAATATCCTATGTTTAACTACTTGCCCCTGTTTAAGACTATCAGTTTTTTCATGTCAAAATGTCTCTGCAAAAGTGTCAGCCAAAATATATTGTCTTTCTTTTGCAGCCATATTACATTTAGATGGAGGCCTATGTAACAAGTGAAATTTGGGAACTCCACTTCCCAACTCCCTCCTCCTCACTTCTCTTTCTCGCTGCTAATTGTTGTGGTTGTGCCTCTCATGACTTCTAAAGCAGGTGTTTTGTTCTTACATTTGCTTCATTTCATTACAGTAAAATCTTTTCATTCCTGAAATCTTTTTTCCTGCTATTAGTCCTGAGACAAATTGATTGTGATGTTCAGAGGCAACTGAGGTGGGCAAGCAATTCCCAGAGAAGTCTATAATCAGATTACTTGAGTAGGTAATCTGAGGACCGCGGACTTTTGAAAATCTCAAATCTTCTGGCTACATTTTGGCTTTTTAATATTTTTTTTCAAATTTGCTTTCCATTTACAAAGGGTATAGTAGCTTTATACAGCTTGCACCATTATAAGTAGAAACAACATGTATTCTAACACAGAAATGTCTTGTTTAATTTAGAAAAACAGGACCTTCTGGGTCATCGAGAGCTGTCTTCTGCTCTTGCAAGCAACTGCACAACATTAGTTTGTTCATATATATCTATATCTATCTATAGTTTGTTCATATATATCTCTATCTATCTATCTATCTATCTATCTATCTATCAATCAGGTTCTATTGCCAAACTGCTTCCATTTTCTGCACTGATCCAGTACACTCTTTCAATAAAGGTCTTTTTGAACTGAAATACTTCCCAGAAACTAGTTATATAAGGTAAAAGCTATGCTTAAAATATTCTGTAAGATTTGATTAAAAAAAAATAAAAGGCATGATTTCACTAGAAGAACAAGAAAAGCTGTGTTGTTTTCCTGGGAGATTTTGTCAAGTGAAGGATACGTGTTCTTGTGGTTCTTTATATGGTGTGGAAGTCCTTGCTGCAGTGCTTTGTCTGCTCTTCTGACAGGTCTGCCAGTCTGTCTGTGCTGCAGGAGTGTGCCACTGTCAGCATTTTGTCAGGGAGACAGTAACACAGGATACAAACACATTGCCTGTGAGCTGATGGCACGAAGAACAAGGCAACAGAAAATCAGCCTCACCCTATCTAGAACAGCCTCTTCTGAGCAGTGCCATAAGGCTTGCCCAGCTTGGGATGTCCAGTGATGGTAGTGATGATGGTAGTGGTAATTTTAGCCATTCTGTACCTCGTTAATCCAAGTTTTGCAGCTTCTACTACCTAGGTAACAATTTGGGTTGCTTCAGGGTGAATTGTGATGTTGTTGTTAACTACAGTTGTGTTGACAGCTATATCAGTTATTTCTTTTCTAACTGAAAGATGCAAAAGATATATGCTCACTGATTTTTCTCAATGCAGATTAACTGGAAGGGTCTTCATTTTCAGCTTCAGATTCATCTTTTATAAGCTTCAACAAAGGCGTAATACTTTAGTTTACCACTGCCCTCAAATCAAAGGAGGGAGATCAAAACGCCTGTCTTGAAAAGATTATGCAACTCAATAGGACCTGATCTTGTTGTATTATTGCATCCATTACAACAGCACAGTTCAGGCAGGTGTTAGTTTCTCAATTAACCTGGGATTCAGGTATTCACAACATACTGTCTGCCAATTACTCACATAATTACATGGCCCAGAACTGTAGAATAGAATCAGCCATTTTGCTAGGCATGTGTGATTACTGAAGAAAAGAGGAATTCAGAGGATGTATGAGTAAAGCACAGCTTCAATGATCATGGACAAAAGTGTTTTTTAGTGAAGAAAGCTTATTTACTGGGCTCTTGATGATCTCTTGAATGCAGGAACTGTGCCAACAGTGTTTGTGTGACACGCAGATGCCTCACAGCTGTCTCTTGTTTCTGTATTCTTATTCAGTCAGTAGGTAAAGTGAGAATTTATTTATTTAGCGTTTTTCGAGGAAGAAACTGAAAGGCATTCCAGGGAGCTAATGGCACAGCCATGTATGGCAAGAAATCAAAATATCATAGTCAAGTAAAGTTAAATCCAACTTTCTCAGACCAAGATGTCAGCTGAAAAAGACAACTGCTGACATTTTGACCTGAAATATCCACTGACTTGGTCAATATGAATACCTTTTTTGTATGGCTCTGTCACTGTACTGTCAAAAATCAGTCCACCATGGGCCTCCACATAAAGATCTTTTAAGGTCAAAGGCCAAAAATCTTTCTGAGTCTTAAATGCCATGTATCTTTGTATTATTTAATGCTATAATGTCAAAGAAAATGTGAGATTATGGATGAATGTTGTGAAAAGTAACAAGTAACTTCATAGTCTAAAATTATATACACTTAATTATATATACTTAATGTCACTGAAGTTTAATGATAGCATCCTGAAGAAATCAATAGAAAGGCAAGCTGTTTCTTTCTATTCACCATATAGGTCCAGACTAGGGCAGCCTAAAATTCTTCCTAGCAAAATAACAATTCATCTCAGTGGAACAAATTGTGAGGAAGGACACTGCTCAGCCCTGATGGCAAAATATGGGCCTTTATTTCATCAGGAAACTGACATGAGTGTGGTATAGAGCTAATACCATTTGACAGTGGTACAAGTCTATTTCTTATCCTAAGAGAGAGCCTAGGCTGTTATAGCCCCCTTTTGTCTTGGGAAATTTTTGATATGTGTGATAGATTTTGTAGTTTTTTTGTTTTTTTTAAATACAGGAACCTCATTAAATATGATGCCTACTCTTAAATTTCTCCAACATTTTCTTACTAAGCACAGATATTTAAACAGGGAATTCTCAAAGGGCATACATATTCAAATACTTGAATTTTTACAGAAACCTTTTGCTCCTAGTAGAATACATAGTATATGACTAACTACTTTACTATGGCTAAGACATAATTTTGTGCCTTTCTATGTATCTATTTGTGTTTATGTGTATATTTATTTACATGGGTAATTTAAAAAATCATGTGTTTTGTAAATGCTAAATTGAGGGAATTCTGTGATTTTCTAATATGGGAGTTAATATGGCATCTACTGAAATTCTGCACTTTATGATACCAAGAGAATGCAATTTGAATGTATACCAGTTCTCTGGGAACTATAGTAGCAAAAGCTCAGGGATATTTGTCCCACAATGCAGCCTTTTCTCGACGTCATAGCCATACATCTTATATCAATCACAGAAATAATCTGTTTGACAGCTATGTGTTTGGGGCATTGTGATACATGAAAGTTCCAGATTAATACATGAACTCAGAGTTATTTGCTGTCATGAAAATAACAGTTTTAATGCCGTTTGAGTGTTATCTGTATTCAGAGATCAGGTTTAAGAAAAGCAATCAGTCCGCAAACATATCTCTGGTGTTGCATACTGGTTTAAATTACATGATTGTTTTCCAGATGACATGTAGGTTTTTTTTAACATAGGACCAAGGCAGGAATTAGGTGGTGACTGGAAAGCAGCCAGGATTATTCCTGTGCTGGGCAATAATTATATTGCTAATGGAAGACTTACCCACCTCCCACCCAGTGGCACTGGTGTGAAGTAGCAGTCTCATGAAGGTTTCTTCTTGCCTTTTATTTGTTGCTGTCCTTAATATCTATAATATTGCTGTCCATTGAAGGACATCTCAAGCTTCTCAGGGCTTCTGCAGACATTTGGAGTTTGGCCAGGGTATCCCTTTTTTGTGGGGGTGGAGATGTCAGACAAAGGAGAAGAAGAAATGGAGTGACAGCAGTGAGTCATTTGATGCACATAACACACATGGGTGAACTGCATCTTGTTTCTGCATTCCCATGAACATAGTCTGGGATGTATAGGCAGGAACATTACCTGTAAGACATTGCAATTACACTCCTGAATTCATCAGGTTTGCAAAATCTCAGCTGGTACAGTGTCCATTCTGGTTTGGGATATGTGTTGCATGGACGATGTAACCTAGCTGGACAGAATCCAAAGAAAATGATAGCATGATCAGAGAATGATCCAAGAAATGTCACACTTGAAGAAAGATAGAAAGAATCATAAACTGAGAAAAGACTGGAGAGACGTATTTACCTGGTGTGTGACAGGACTGTGCAGAGAGGAAAGCAATATAACAAATAGAAAGTATGGGGATAGTTTAGGCTAACCATTAAAACAATCCTTCTCTTGGAAGTTCTCACAAAGCACTGGAATAAACCACATATGGAGGCTCTGGAGTCGCTGTTAGAGGAGGCCTATATAAGCAGGGTGGACAAACAGCTCCCAGAAACGAATTAGACATGATCCTCTGGTGTAGGGAGATGGATCAAGCAACTTCTGGAGGGGTTTTTCAGCTCTATTCTCTCTGATTTCATCTTTAGGCAGGTATAAATCTGCCATGGTGTAGCAGATTGTCATATCTGATGGCTTTTATGAGTGCCCAAACTTCAGGGTAGGCTTTGGGTGACCAGTTCACAGCTGTCAGCACTGCAAAAGCCATAACCATAACTGGCTCTGATTAGCAGTCTACGTGGCAATTTTAGCAGTTAGGACAACAACTTGACTATAAAGGATGAATGATCCTTCTGCCCCAGTGGGTGTTTCTTCAAGCTCAGCAAAACTGCTAAGTTGGAGTGAGGGAGCTGACAGTGCTGCTATCCATGATGTATCTTTTTTTCCCTGTGCTATACTGCAGAGTACATGGTCTCTGGGACTGTGCATTCAGCATCTTTGACAAGCACGGCTTTCATACACAGAATAACCTACTTGTGCTTGGTGCTCTGTGCTGAAAATCACAGGGGTTTCAGTGAGAGGATGAAGGGAGAGAGAGGAGAGATTTACGATAAGCAGGTAGTTGGCTGCTCTTTGCCAAAGGCATGTAAATAGAACAAAATTCTGACATCAGCACGTTTTCAAACTTAAGCACTGTTGTGAGCTCTCCTTTTAGATGTATGTTTTTAGACAGGGCAGAAAGATGACCCAAGAATTCCTCTCAGCCTCATGCATAAATATTTGCATCATAGGTTTCAAGAGCAGAGAAAAAGCAGTGTTATTTTGCCTCCTTCTCTCCCAAGTGTGTGTCTGTTTCTCTTGGTTTTCTACTACCCCAATGGCAAAAAATACACTTTTCAGCTGCGATGAGCACTTCCGATTTACAATCCAGGCTAGTCTGTGTCTTTGCAAACTGCCAGAACTGTGAAGAATGCTGGTCTCCGCCAGATGCTCATATCTGGGGTCAGAAAAAGGCTGATCTTTTGAATTCTGTGTGCACTAAAGCCAGAAGGCATATGTGCTGTACCTGCCTGAGGGTCGCTTGAGATTGCAAGGCTGATATATTTCTGTCTGTCTTTTCAACCAACTTCTTTGTTTCTACCACACTGGAACTGCATAAATTCACATTGCTTTCTTTGTTGTATCTGTTTCATTTAAAATACACAGGAAGCCTTGTATGAAAGTGAGACATTCTGGAGCTTTGGCTCTGATACCTCCTGATAAGAAAAACCCAAACAAATTCATGACAGAGCATTAAGGAGAGCTGTTGAGAGGAGTTAGAGTTAGAGGACTCATCAGACTAAGCCAGTCGTTTGGCATGTTGGTGCAAATGGTGACTGCTTAAAGGCAAACCAAAGAGAACCAACAAGACTCTGTAAATGTGGAAGGGGAAATAGTGCAATAGTGTGATTTATCTAAAATCACAGTGCATGTAATTTGATGAAATTAGGGGGAAAAATGAATGCTCCCCTAATTTCCACATGCATATCCATCTCTTAAAAATCAGTAGGGTAACTGAAGTGGCATGTAAGCCCTGTGGCAACTGTCAGATAAATTACACAACAGTGAAGAAATCTCCTGAAAGTAATGCAATATCCAGCTAACTGCTTTTCCTCTTTCAGAAAAAGACCTTGAGCTGCTGCATTTGATTCTACTTCAGAAAGGTTACAAAATTTCTCACTGAGAAGGCAGATCTGTGTTTTTGTGCATGAATAAGCCTTTTATTTTCTAGACAGGGCACAAATGGAGGCATAGTGAAAATTATTAAAGGGCACTAACAAGGGAATACCAGTCTTTAGGCTAATTTTTGGGTAACTATTTCTATTTATTTTTTCATTAAACAAAGTCTGCAGTTGCACAGATTGTTGTTATGAAGTCCCTAAAGCCCTATAAAGCATGGTAATGTGAGTAAGTTTTCAGAATTTAGTAAGTCTAGTTCTGGGATTTTACTATTACCTAATGTTTCCATTCTAAGGTATTATGAAAGCACTATAAATGGCACCTTTCATGAACCAGCCCTTCTGAGCCCAGCAGGCTGCTTCTGCAGTGTGCTGGTGGATCTTTCCTAAAACACGCACAGACACACAGACACAGTCACAGACACACAGACGGACACAGACACAGAGATGGACACAAACACAGACACACAGACACAGACACACGGACACAGACACAGTCACAGACACACAGACGGACACAGACACAGAGATGGACACAGACACAGACACACAGACACACGGACACAGACACAGACACAGTCACAGACACACAGAGATGGACACAGACACAGAGATGGACACAGACACAGACACACAGACACACGGACACAGACACAGTCACAGACACACAGATGGACACAGACACAGAGATGGACAAAGACATTGACACACAGACACACGGACAAACACCGACACACAGACAAAATCACACAGACACACAGACACAGTCACAGACACACAGACGTATACGCATACAGACACACAGACAGACGCACAGACAGACACAGGCTCACACACACACAGGCAGACACACATACATACACACACAGACACAGATACACACATACACACAGACACACAGACACACAGACACACAGACGCACAGACACACAGACACACACACAGACACACATACACAGAAGCACACACACAGACATATGCACACAGACACACAGACACAGAGACACACAGACGCACACAGACACACACAGACACACAGGCACACACACATAGACGCACACAGACACACATACACACAGACACACAGACATACACACAGACACAGACACACAGACACACAGACGCACAGACACACAGACACACACACAGACACACATACACAGAAGCACACACACAGACATATGCACACAGACACACAGACACAGAGACACACAGACGCACACAGACACACACAGACACACAGGCACACACACATAGACGCACACAGACACACATACACACAGACACACAGACATACACACAGACACAGACACACAGACACACAGACGCACAGACACACAGACACACACACAGACACACATACACAGAAGCACACACACAGACATATGCACACAGACACACAGACACAGAGACACACAGACGCACACAGACACACACAGACACACAGGCACACACACATAGACGCACACAGACACACATACACACAGACACACAGACATACACACAGACACAGACACACAGACACACAGACGCACAGACACACAGACACACACACAGACACACATACACAGAAGCACACACACAGACATATGCACACAGACACACAGACACAGAGACACACAGACGCACACAGACACACACAGACACACAGGCACACACACATAGACGCACACAGACACACATACACACAGACACACAGACATACACACAGACACAGACACACAGACACACAGACACACGCATGCTGTGACCGCTCCATTATGAACGCTTTCATAAGAAAGCAGAATTGTCCCGCTCATGGCCATTATATCTGATGACATTCTTAATACTGGGCATTGTTAGCAGAAAGAAGCCATTGTCTAAGATTGCATATCTGCTGACCAAAGCACACGGAATAAGCACAGCTTTGGACACGCTGAGCCTGGCCCCAGGGAAGAGCTTAGCGGTGAGTTTGTTTGAATGTCCTGATTCAGTGGTGAGCTCCAAAGAGGAAATGCCCACCATTATGTAAGGATTGCCGTTTATCTAAAGGTTGGAAAAACATCGTTTGTTCATTTTTGCCATAAAGAAGATGGGTCTTACTTAAACCAAGACAGTGTTACTGAAAAATTGCCTGAACAGAAAAAGAGAGACAATAATATTTCAACATTAGAAATCCTCTAACTCACCTACAATATCTTTCTAGTAAGCAATCAGCAGATAGTTTCAAACATAAAACTTTTCAAGTGAGTATAAAGACTCCAAAAGAGACAGGAAATATCTTTACATTCCTGTATGTTATCTGTACCTGGACAGTTTTGCTTTGACAATGATTAGGAAAAATCACGTGACACTCAAATGAAAATGCCAGAAATCATGTAAAAATAACTTCAGAAAGTCACTGGAGCATTTTCTGTTTTTCTTATTTTACTGAACTCTTACTTACAGTCAATGGGCATTATTCAGCTTCGTGATTCAAAAAAAAATAGAAAAGAGTGCATTCAGAGTAGTGTAAAATGATTTATTAATAATGAATTATTAAAGAATGGTTATTCCTTTTTCTGTTTCTGAATTATTTCTGAAGTAATTCTAGTTTCTGTGAATAGCATGCTATTTAAAATTATTCATACATTGTTTATTTTCTATTTGTTTATTTTCCAATTTATTCTTTAGAGTGTACTTAGAGCCATCCATTATGAAGTCACAGGCATCTTTGCAGTCATCTAGCCTGAAATATATGTAAAATAAAGTCAAGAACAATCCCACAGAAATGGTCTGCTTTTATAAAAATGTTTTGAGGGATGTCTGTTTTCTGTTTTTAATCCATGGGTGTATGTTCTGTTAAATTTTAATGTGCCACACTAATTTAACATCATCTAATTAAATGTAAGGTAATTTAAAGTCTAAAAGTGAAATCAGGGTCAATACAATTTTCTTCATCAATAGGCCCATAATCCCACAAAAATATAATCCTACTTTGACAGAAATTATTTTCTGTAGTTTCCTAGATTGACATCAGTTATATTTCCTTCATTTAGCTCTTTGCCTAGTCCTATGTCAGGTGGGAGTCAATGCCTGTTTTCCTGACTTCAATGTCAACCTGACAGTTTATCATGACAACAGTCTTGCTGTTCTTTTCAAATACCTGCATACCATTTTATTTCCTTACATTCTGGAACTTCTACAGAAAAGCATCAAAAAAGATCTGAGGTAGCCTTAATACTGAAATGCGATTTGGAGATGATTAAAATTCATACTGGTTTTGTAAACATTTCTTAAATTTCTATGGAAGTGTTTTATTATAACCTATGAGAGATCTGCTTATATAGATTCTATCCAAATATGATGAAGATATTTGTTAAAAATGTTTGAGTGTATTGATCTGTTTAAATTGCTGCTACTACCTTCACCTAGGAAGAAGAACAATCAGTTAGGCTTCTATTTTTTCTCATTTTTCATTTTTTTCATTTTCATTTCATTTCTCATCTCTCCATTTTTCTCCCTAAAATATGCACTTCTTACAAATATATGCTGTATTATTAATCCTTTACCCTGATAAACCTTTATTTCTCTGAGTTCAGGTTTTTCCTACAAGCACTTGAGTACAACAGGAAAAGGTACAAAAAGAACACCAAAAGTGATCGATGATATGGAACCTCTGGAAATGAAAATTACTCGGTTGACTGGCACTCAGCCTTGTGAGCAGATGGATGAGAGGGTGCATGGTGCAGGTCTACAAAATCATGTAGAAGCTGGAGAAGGTTAATAAGGAACAATCATTCTCTAGCTCTTTGGCCATAAAACCCAGGCATTATCAAATAAAACTAATAACTGGCAACTCAAAACAGGGACAGGATCCTTCATGTGGTGTATAATTAAGCTGGGAAACTTTGTGCTGTTGGATGCTTGCAACGCTCCAAGTTTATGCGGATTAAAAAAAAGCAATAAATTCTCACGGAAGCAAATCCTTTCAGGCCTGTTAAATGCAAAGGCATTCACACCAGCTCAGGAAGTCTTTGAGCCACTGAAAACTGGATGTGTATTCTAGGGATGCACTGCCAGAGGCATGCCCCGTCCTGCTAGTCTTGCCTCAGAGCATCTGCTGCTCATTGTTGTGTCACATTAGCTACCAGCCTTGTCTTGACCTAGGATGGCACAGCCCTTGCTGTCCCCGCAGCAGAACATTTGCACCAATGTTAACTCTCGTGTACAGCTGCTCAGCTCTGTCATATGCTGCTGCTTATGTTCCTTGAGTAGCTGAATATCTTTTTGTAAACAAAACAAAAACAAGACAAAGGCGAATAAGTGCATGACAAGCAAAAACCAGCTAATCCACAAGCACAAATACCTTTGCTGGCATGTGAACACGAGTATTGTTCGGAACAGCTATCTCTGCAAAGATAGTGTGACCAAAAAGCTTAACTGCAAAAAAAGTAAGTATGATCAAAGATGAGCTAAACAGCTGCCATAAGCTGAAGAAAGCCTCACAAACACTGCTTTTGTGCTGTCCTACTGGCTCCAGGCCGCAATAACTGCACTGAAGTTGATGTGATTAATTCAGAACTACACCACTGTAGCATTAAGTTTTAATCCAATACAAAAAACCAGATGGGATGTTTCCAAGCTCCTGACTCGCTGGGTGTTTTTAATGCTCCTTTGTTGTATCACCACTGCAGTGTGAGTGTAGCATTTGGAGGTGCCCCGGTGCAATTACAGGGCGAGGTGTCAGCCCCGAGCTGAGATCCCTGGAAATGACTGATGTGGGGCTGCACTCTGGCAGATGGGTTACAGAGTGAGGCTGCAGGCAGGGATGCAGTGATTCCAGTCTGCTGCCAGGCTCCCCAGCTCTGCAGCCCGGCTGAGGCATGTTTCAGGAGGCTGGATGCCTTGGGGACGATGAAGGTCGTGTGAGGAAGCCTATTTCTCTCTACTGACTGCAGAGGAAGCCTCCAGTGATTAGGTTAGATATAGATATCAAATTTCTGGATGGCAGTTTATCTCATTTTAATTCCCTGGAGGACTGTTCATCTCATCTTAAAATATGTACCTAAGAAAGGTCAGATGAATTGTCATGTGAAATGGCTGTTTCTCTCTACTGACCACTGAGGCAGTTTAAGGTCGATAGCTGAGGCTGAGACATCTAACTTTTATATGGTTAAAGCTGGGAATGAAGAATATTGCCCTTTTGTTTCATGTTGAGTGGATTAAATGCCATGACAGATACTCTCTTACTCAGTAATAAATGTAGTGTTGCATGTTTCACAAGTTGGCAAGACCTGCAAAGTCTTCATTTTAAATTAGATTTCACTCAAGATAATGTCAGTGAGCAATTAAACTATTTTCAGGAAATTCTATATTGCCTTAGGATCTTTATGACTTGCCATGAGAGCAAAGGCAACCAAAGCTGGGACAAAAGAAACTATAAATACCAGATGTGTCTGTGTGAGTGTCACTGTGAGTCACCTCCAAAGGCAGAGCAGAGTCCTAAGCTGTCTGCAGTGTGTCTAAAATGAGATTTCCCATGAATTTATGAGTTATCATGAAGCATAACCCCACACTAGGATGTTTTCTTAGAATAAGAGTTAGTCAACACTCTTTGAGGTGAAATAATGTTCTATCAAAATAAAAATGTTTCCAGTTTTTATGTCAATATATACTTCTAATGGAATCACTTCAAACTGCTGTCATATTAACTTATAGATTAGAAAAAAGGATTTTACAGTACTTTTCTTTTAAATCAAATTAATTATGATGTTAAATTTAATATTTAATTTAAGGAAGGCTACTTAATAACTTAAAATAATATGTAATGCATTTTATTTTTGCATTTTGTGCTTCTAAAATGTAATATTATACAACAGTACTTTAATAATTCCAAAATATTTTAATTCAACATTATCAAAAAGAGATGTTTAATAAAGTCTGTCTACCATTTATGAACCAAAAAAATTTAGTAATTTTGGCTTCTGAAAAATATTTTGAGATATTAACCTTCATTCTCTATCAAGTGCCAGAGTTCAGCAGGAAACTTACGTTCCCTGCAAGTCTGGGATTTTTGGCTATTTAGAGTCTCACTGACAAACTGAATTGTCAATGGAATGTATTCATTCATTTATATCAACAGTATTGTCCCTGTCTGCTTTGTTTTCCTCTGGGTCCTTATTTTTTCATCAGCAGCTTGGAAGTGAATCAGTGTCTGCTTATTTTCAAAAGGAACTGTGAAGGGAAGGGCTGTTAATTGTCACATAAAAATATTTTTCAGGAAAACATGTTTGTTTTAAAATACACTTTTATCCATGAATGATCTCATGCCTGAAAATTTTCATCTTTGAGGCACATTTAAATTCTCACAATGTCCAGAATGTTATTGTCCAGCCAGACAAGCTATAAAATAAAATTTAAAAAAAAGATTAAAAAAAGATGGATTCAGCATTTGTCCATGATGTCTCTTCCACTTTTGGCCATGTTTTCTTGTTTCCTGGATGTATAATAATAATAATAAAAAAAATCAATAGTAATTGAGAGCCATCTCAAGATTTAACTGAAATATTTATTTCAAGTGTTAGGAAGTCTGTGAACACAGAAAACAGAATACCCACTGAAACAGGGAGATAAGAATTTGAACACTGCTGATGCATTCTAATATTTTCTGATAATCTCTGCTTCCATGAATGAAGAAAATCATAGAATCATGTGTTTGAGGGGAACTTCAAAAGTCACCTAGTCCAAAAAAAAGTTTAAAAGTTTAAAATATTTGTTTGAGTTCTTGGGATTTGTCACAGGGTGCAGGGATACAAACATAATGAATGGAAATGCATAATGAAAAGAAACCAAAGTCAACTAATCTCCAGAAAATGGGTCTGTTTGCTTTCTCATTGGTGCTTGTGTATCTCAGAGATGAGTATTTTGGAATAGATGAAGTTATAGTACATTAAAATTTGTATGAGTTATAACAACACATTTGACCCTCTGCTGTATGAAGAAAATGTTAATTGACACAATCTGATGCAACACTGGACATCAATGGACCAGAAGGAATTTTCAAAGAGCTAGATAATAAAAGGTTTCAAAAGGGACTTCTGTTAATTCATTTCACTCTGTTGCCAAACTTGTCTAAAAACATACTCTTCTGTGTATAATGCTCTGAGTTTGGACATCTTTATTCAGTAAAATGAATTAAGAAGGGAAATTTAAAAGCTATCTCTGCATCTTTTCAATAATAAAACTTCTCAGCAAGGTGTGGTTCCTTGTAAGATATTTCTAGACATAGAACCTCATTTGCATTTATTTGTGAATAAAGGTCAAAAAGATCCTGGAAAACAAGACCCAGTACAGCAGTCATGGAGCTGTGGGTAATAGCATCTCCATTTGTTATATACTTGGATAAAAATAATGTTTCTTTGGGCAGAGCCCTTCCTGTTTGACAAGGCTTGCATCATCTGCACAATCTCGCTGGTTCATCAACTCAAAGAGAAATCTCTGAGGTGCCCTCCTTGGGTTGGAAGGCATCTTAAAGATCATCTCATTCAACCCCCCTGCCATGGGTAGGGACATCTTCCACTAGACCAGGCTGCTCAATTCCCCACCCCACCTGGCCTTGAACACTCCCAGGGATGGAGCACCCACAACATCTCTGGGCAGCCTGTTCCAGTGCCTCACCAGCCCCACCATAAAGATTTTCTTCCTAATTTCTAACCTAAACCTACTCTCTTTTAGTTTAAAGCCATTAGCTAAGTCTTATTTCTGTTCTTTTATAAAGCTGGGAAACACATTTTCTACTGCTGTGATGAATAAAACTAAGTTTCTTTGGTATGACTTGAGAGATAAATAAAACTATACTTGGATTGTTTCCACTTTTGCTTAATTCACAGTTTTATTTTCTAAACCAATACGAATTCTAAACAGAAGGTGACTCCAGGATGGGCCTAGAAATGTTCAGGGAAATGCAAAACAATATGTTACAAATGAAAAAAATCTAATTTTGGTGTCTATCTCAATGCAGGTTTTTTAATTAAAAAAAATCACAAAAATCCTTTGTGGATGGGAAAAAAATGCCTGTCAAAGAGTTAACATTGACATGTGTTTAGCTGGTAATCTAAACACGATTGCAGATAGCCTGGCTTTGAGCTGGCATTTCCCTCTGATGATAATATAGTCATAATATCATGGAAAGTGCTCCATGAAATCCCAGCCTGGTGGGATCCTTGACAGCCATGCAGGTGCACAGACAAGGATCTGAGCCACGGGCTCTGTGCTGCTGGGATGCATGGATAGCTGACCTCTCTGCTTTAAAGCTTTGAGTGATACCATCAGCCAACCTTGTGGATCTCAGCCTTTTTCCTATACCAGTGAGAAGGTTCTTTATAAATTTATTCTTCAGAGAAAGCAGCGGTACTAAATCATAAGAAATTCTGGTTGGGATCTGAACATACGATAGCTAAATTTTAATATTTGAGTGGTAAACTTTGGAAACAAATCTACTTGAAGGTGTTTTCAGATCAATACTGGGTGGCCTTCTGGCCTTTATGTTTTAGTCAAGAGCACCATACCTGGACTCAGTAGGAAAAGGGATTTAATTCAGATTCCTAGAGTTGAGTTTACACCTTAAGTGTACGGGATGTAAGATGAGGCCATCCATCAGGCCTAGAAGTGGTCCAAATCTGATGTTTCAATGCCCTGAAAAGCTTTTCAGATTTATTCTTCATAGTTTTTTTCATTAAATAATGTTCTGTTTTCTGTAGAGGTTGCAGTGGAGTAATATGACACAATTTATTTGTGTGAGTGGTCCAGCAAGGTTTGGCTAGGAAATGGAGATTTTTCTTGTTGGAAATTTGAAATTGTTCAGAACTGAAACTTGGTTTCACTCCTTATTCCTAAAAACAAACTAAATTATTTAGGGTAAAGATAGCTAAAATTTAAAAGCTTTTGACCAAAAATATGGTAGGAATGCAGTGGAATACCTCTACAGGGTATAACAACATGTGTTTGTGCCAACTGAAACATTGGAAAAAATATTGTTGCATGACCATTCCTGTGTCTAACCAAAAATTCATCTATGGGATGAAAGAAACAACATCTTAGAATGGATGTAAGCCAGTGCTGCTTTATGTGTTTTAAAATTATATAAATCTACATGTGAAATCTGCACTGAACAAACTGAGTTTAATCATGCCATTTTTAAAATGCAGAGAAGTCCTCAAATAACAATTTTAACTGAGGGTAAAAGCTGGAATTAGATTGCCTCCTCACTAAATGTCACTAGTCATCACAGTAGTCACAGTATCTACAGCCATGGTAGTCACCAGCATTTACTTAAATAACAATATCTATTTTTCATAATATTTCCTCCCAATATCCTTGAAAATACCATTAAGACAAACTGAGTAAATTGTGAGAAATAAAACTGAGGGCAAATACTGCTGTCTATTCCTGAGGGAAATAATGTGCACTTTCATCCTAAGCCAAATGAAAGCCAACAATTTAAGCACAAGGTCAACAGCATGGAAACCCATTCCCAGACTGTTTTGGTTTGCACAAGTTCAAAGATCTGAGAGCAGAAGAATTTGTCATATTTGCTGTTGGGCAGACTTTTCTGGGAGATGCACCACCACTGCATGCCACCCTGTCATACCTTGCAGTGTTGGTAGCATTCCCCGAGATCAGCGTTACTTTGAAGAACACTAACAAAAGAAAAAGACAGCAGGGAGAAACAATGTTAATGGCTTTTTTTTCCCCTTGGAGATGTTACTGAACCTCGGTCCAAGTTGGTACTAGAGCAGTGAGCCGGCAAAGGGCACAGGATTTTGCCAGGTGAAATGCAAAATTAATATTGGCGCTGTTAAATAGCTAGTAGAGTTTTTTACAAGACTGAAAGGCTTAACTACAAGATCCTAGCCAGATTCTGACTTAGGTCATTACATCACGAACTCATAAAGTTCATCCTGTAGAAAGTATTATGTTCTTCCTCTCCTCAGCTGTTTTTAAAGTGTCACTGTGCCCTGGCTTGCAGCTGCCATAGCCCATTAAAGAGATGGTTTAAATGATATTTATACAAAACTTGGTATTTAACAACATAGCAAGGCTACTTTGTGGGTCTGGATTAACCCTAAGGGACTTCCCTTCTATTTTATACTTGATCCTTCATGGTTTTATTTCTCTTATCCCTCTCCCTAAAGCTTTCAGCTGTTGTTTCAGTTTTATGCTCTCCTCCTGCCTTCATTCCCTCCCTTTTCCATTCCATTTTCCACTCCTGCATCTTACTGCATTCAAGACTTCAGGCTTTATCCCTGAGGCAAACAAGGAAAAATCTGCTATTTCTCTCTCTTTCTCTCTGTCTCTCTGCATGCTTTTAATTTTCATGGTTTCAGGAAATCAGGAAAATCTTGATAACAAAATTCCAGTAAATCCTCACTGCAAGCTCAAACACCAGAAGTTTGAAAATCCTGATCTCTAATCTCAAGATGTGACTTTGGCAGATTATACTATTTGTGAACTAGACATTTATTTTATTCTAACATTGCTTAGCAAATCCCTAAGGCACAAGAGTACACTTCCTTCAACTGGCCCTCACAGAAACCCTTATAGAAAACTGCACTTTATCACACAACTGTTTATGGAGAGATGCCAGTTCTTTCTTTCACACTCACACATCCACACTAGACAACTTCCTCCTGATAAAGTCTGTCCTGCCTGCAAACCTCTCCTTAGAAACACTGCACATCTTCACGGCCTCTGGAGGAAGCATTCAGCCCAAAATTTCTGTGTATCAGTATAGAGTCTGCACATTTAAGATCCTGCTCATAATTTTTAAAACCTTTGGGATCTTTAAAGGCAATTGGCATGAAGCAAACAGAGAACTTCCAGTGCTGTGTTGGTGCATTCCCAAGTCCTCTATACACCTTGGGCAGGCTGGAACCAAGCTGCTGACCCCGTCTTGAGTTTTGATGCCGGGTCTCAACCCAGCACAGTGTCAGACTGATTTTTACTTAAAATGGCAAAGCAGTCAGGCTGGAACTGGATGTGAGACTGAGACCTCTCACCCCAGGGCTCACACAGCTGAGGAGGATCCACCAGTACAGCCCATGACATCTCACCCATGCTCCCAGGGCAATGCAGAGGGGTCTCAGTGCTGCACCTCTCAGATGCCCTGGGGCACTGTGTGGCTGTGTGCTGGCAGCTGGATTCATCCCCAGGTCCCTAAAGAGGTTAGTTTAACACAGAGAAACTTCCCAAAGTACAATACCTTGATTTCCTTCATCCAAATCCAAGGAAGACTAACCAAAGTTGGTATAATAATATCAAGCATAATAAGTCATCAGAATCTATCAGGAATTTTTTTAAGCAAGAATCACATAGGTTCCAATTACAGCTTTGTCAAATCCATTCTGTGTCTCAGGACCAAACCTCTCTCCTTAAAGGAGAAGCTTTCCAGGGAAGCTGCTGTCTCCTTTACTGTGTTAGCCTATAGAACAGTGGAGTTTGTGCTATCTCTGGAAAATAAGAAAAGACAAAAAAGTTTATCACAGGTATCAAAAGCAATGTAAAATTTCTTAAGTGTCTGTTTCTTACCAGAAAAAGACAAATAAATATGATTCCTACAAGAGTATTATAAAGTGCTAAGACAAATGGACATTAAAATTATATAATATTTTTTTTTTAATGTAGGTTCCTATTAAGCATCTGATGTAAAGAATAATCCATATGTTTTTTGTAATGCATGCTTTGTGGAATTTGAACTTTTTATCTTGTCTGAAATATGTAACTGTTTTAGCATAGCAGTTATATTATATATTATATATATGTAAGTAAATATTAAACATGCCAGTTATTTGCAATAAAATGAAAGCAACCACCTGTGAATAATCTAATTACACTGAGGTAAGCTCCATTTTTTTGAATTCACTCTGAGTTGGAAGTGCCAATCATTGTAAATCCCATACCTGCCACCTAATAATCTCCAATTTACTGGTGCTAAAGAATTGTTCTCTGCAACATATTCAATATTGGCCAAAGTAATATACAAGAACTGGTGATTTCCTCCTCTTGTACCTGCTTTAACAGCACCATGCTCTCCCTGTCAGCTGGTGAGCTCTCTTTGCTCTCTCTGGGTTCTGAAGCATTGCTGTGTGCACACAGCCTGGCGTGGGTCAGTGTGCTAATGCCATCAGTCGTTTGGCACTCTCAGGCAGGCAAAAGGGGAGTCATTCTTGCTGGATCCTCAAGTGTGATCACTTCCCACCCTCTTGGCAAGCTGAAGACTTATGGGTTATGTCTTGCTACACTTCAGGAACCAGTGTGGAAGCATGTGGGACCAGGCCCTGCTGACCTGTGGCATGGCCAGTCTCATGCTTTCACCCTGTGCCCAACAGCACTCTCTCAAACAGCTGCCAGATGTGGTTTGGGGGATAGCAAAGCCCTGGGAGTCAAAAACATCTGGGATGCAGCTGTAGGTGATGAAACTGTCCAGTTGTATGGATGTGGATGATGTACCTCTGTCCCTCCCAGGGTGAGAGATGACTCCCAGCTTTGTCAGTTTGTGAGTTTAGGTATGGACAATTTAGGCAGACTGCCCATGAGGCAGCTTTCTGCCCTGGCCTGGCTTCTGTGCAGGGTGGAGCCTGGGCTGCCCACAGGACTTCGGCACACCACAGATCTCTTCCAAGGGATGCCAAGCTCCGTGGGTCAGTCACTGCAGAGAGCTTCTCTTGGGAAATGAAACCACTGCTCCAGTTTTAACTGTGCATGGAACTAGGGCCAGGCAGAGACCTGTTCCATCTTCTGACAAAATTTATTGTCCAAGGAATATTGATGCCATTTTAAACAGATGCAGTAGATGTTCTAAAAACAGCTCTCTGTCTCTCTCACTCCATTTACAGTGTACAAAAATATTGCTCTTCCTTCTCCTTGAAACATTTTCTGACTGTCAGGTGGTGTTAATAGCAGAACAGGTATATATTTTCAACTACTCTTGAGCCCACACACAAATAATAAGAAAAGTGAGAGAAATGTGGCACATGAGAATGAGTGGTGAAACCTGTTGTTTTAACGAGCTGGAAATGACAACATAATGTGGTACACAACCCATTAATTAATTTTATTACAACTTTATGCCAATTTTTATTAGATTTTTTTTATCGTATTAAGAATTGAATTTGGAGATTATGTTAAAAATGTGATGGTGCTTGCTTATTTTCACAGTAGATGTAAAATTTAAATGGTCTTATTTCAATATATATTTCTTCTATAGCTTTTGCCATTTGGCAAAGTCTTTACAGTAAAATATTTGGCATAAAATCAAGTCTAACTCTTTGCAGTCAGAGATTAATGATCTGTCCATAAAGTTCCTTTACTGTATGCTTAATTCTCTTAGCATCAAGTGCTTCCACTGACTAATGTTACTTTTGCAGTTTGTAAATGACATTAACAAATAGAAGTCATTTTATGGTGGTCCTGTGGCATGACTAGTTCAAGTACTGCCACCTCTTCTTCTTTCTTGCAATTAAAAGAAATATTTTAATCCAAATGGTACATCTGTCAGCAAACTGTCAGGAAGAAAATGCTAATAGGTAAATTCTTTCATATGCTCTGAAAGGATCTCATCACATGCATGGATTTAGCGAACATGCACTGTCAGTTGATGCAAGAATTAGCAGTCATGCAAGAGTTGTCATTGATTTAGACACTGATCAAGAGAAGACTCTGTACCACTACTGTTTTCCTTTTTCCTTCCAGCCATAGACAGTAGAGCCTCTGTTCCCTGATGAGGCCTGTGTGTCAATGAAAAGGGAAGCCAACTCTGGTATTACTGGCTAACACTCAGTTTTAATAAACATTTAATTGATCTAAGTCTTTACTTTGTTAAAATGCATCATAGTATATCACATTGAATACGTTGATATTTGATGCTATTATTTGAGGAATATAGCAATAAACAGAGAGAAATTAAATTTAGTGGTTACATTAAAATTTACCGTAGGTGATTTTTTTGCCATACAAATCCACTTCTGTTGACCTTAAAATTTTTTTCCTAAAGGATAATTTGTCTTCTTGGGCTTATTCTTTAACTCATCTGATCAAAACTCCCATATTCTTGCCAAAGTACAAAATAGGTTAATTTTATTTAATTTTAAATCTCTTCCTAATACAATTTGTAAGGATAATCTTTGCTTCTATTTTTTATCCCATTATAATTCTTCTATGCATTCTCGAGTAATTGCATGCCACCTATGAAGAGTCATGAGAACAGATCATACTCTGTTTGACTGAGTGAGTGATACTCTGCACCCATCAGGTTCAACTGCAGCACATGAATCAGAAGTAAGGATGATTTCTTACAGCATCACAGGTGTCCATTTAATCCCACCTTTTCTAAACTCAAGCACATGGCTGGTTTAAAACTATGTTTTAAAACAATCTGTGTTTGTCCTAGAGGCTTGCATGTTGATGCACCTGCTGTTAAATTCAATTAACTTACTTACTGGAATATTTCTTCTTGTCTTTCTGCTTCTTGCTGATACAACCATGTTGTATTTGTAGGACACACTCTCATTCTCTAGTTACTTATGTAGACTTGTTTTATAACTGCTTGTGAACAGAAAAAAATCCCGAGGCCTGAAAATTTTCCAAATCTTGCAGCTCCACCAAAAGTGGATGAAGCCCAGAGCCTTGAAAAGGAGAGATTCTATGAAAAAAACCAAAAGTGCCTACAGAGAAGGTATCATGGCTAAAGACAGTGCTGTAGAATGAAACAGTTGTTCCTGTCAGGGTACAGACTCAGATATTGATCAGCTTAATTCTGTGTACCTGCAGAAAGATTGTGCCTGGGGCTTCATGGGAGGATGGTTCCTCCCTTTTATTTTGCAGGGAATGTGGCTGCATGAATGGAACGGCCCTTGGACAGAAAACTCCTGCTCAAACTTAGAAGTAAGAGCATTGATGTGTTTGTCAACAACAGTCTTTTCAGAAGTAATCTGCTTTGTGTAAGGAAGAAATTGCTTTGGTTGAGAATTGGGATGGCATTTTGATTTGTATATGAGATCCTGCTCAGATAAATTATAATGCAGTCAAAATCTGCTTACTTAAGGGCATCTAGGGTTTTCTCAGAATATCCTGTTTATAATTCTATGGCTTTAGAAATAAAGAAACTTCAATAATTCAGGTGTAAGGATAATTTTTCCATTTCTAATATTTCCATTGGAGTTCAATGACACCAGTATTTTAATTTCTGGATGTACCAAGAAAAATGAATTTGACTGTTAAAGCATAGCCTTCATAATGCATTTCATTTCAGGTTTCATTGGACCTCACACAAACATGACTGATAGAATGGAAAAGCTTTAATTAGCTGTCAGAAATATGCTTCCAACATGGTTTTGGGAAAATACACTTTCAAGCTTGTATACGTTTTTGCTACATTTTTGTGACATATGATATTTCTACAACAGTCGTCTATTAATATCCAAATAGGACTTTATTCTTTTTTTAAGCTGTTTTATTGAAGGAATGCTCTGAAGGTTTTGAGTGACTTGAAATACATTTAGGAGGAAATCCTGGAGCTGCTGAAGTCAGCAGATATTGTTCTGCTGATTTAAACACGAGCAGAGTATCACTTTTCTTGCTTTATGCATTCTTTCATACAAATATAGCAAGTAGACGAATTCTACTCTTCTTCCTACTCATTTGTATTGATATTCACATCAAAGAGCAGTTGAAAGATCTCTGAAACACCTCTGATCTCAATATATATTTCCAGTGAATATATGTAGTGAGATGTAGTTCAGGTGTTAAAGTTGAAACATTAACTATATGTAAGATTTTCAAAAGCACTTCATATTAATTATATGTGTTTCCTTTGAAATTACTGGGATTTTTTACTTTGACATAATTTGGAGCAGGATTAGGAAGAAAGCTGAATACTTTTGAAGAAGCCAGACTATTACTAAATTTGCATATGA
Source organism: Irena cyanogastra (assembly GCA_013397155.1). NCBI lineage: Eukaryota > Metazoa > Chordata > Aves > Passeriformes > Irenidae > Irena > Irena cyanogastra. The sequence continues at coordinate 364,127 of VWZV01000881.1, read as the reverse complement.
TACAACAAATCCATGGTACAAATCCGTGTGATGTTGATTAAAAAATCTTTAATTTACTTCATAAAACTTGGTGGTTATAACACAAAAAATACAGTGATAATATACTATATAAATATTGTGGGCTGAAATTTTAGTGATTTTTAAGTTCTAAACAAAGGATAAAATGTTGATCCATATTCAGTGAATAACACTTTAAAAAGCAATTATATAGACTTCATTGGAATTATTTATATGGTAATATACTGGTGGATATGAGTAAAGTGATAAGAATCTGCTCTAAAGAGGGAAAAGAAAACAATATTTATCTTGTAAAGTGCACAGAAGTACTGGCTGCAGCAGCCAAATGACAGCAACCTTCTTTCTATTATATATATATATTGTTGCACAGCAAAATGAATAGTATAAGTATGAAACTAACATTTGCACAGTTCTGGTTTTACCTAGAAACAGTGGGCCAAATAAACACTTTAACTGCAAAATGATTACTTTACTTTTTTAAGTGCAGCTGAGAAAAGTGGCACGTACAACTGCAGCAGTTGTGGACTATAGCTTGCAAAAAGTATTATGGAATGAGCACAGTCATTTAACCAGTTTCACTGCTTCTTGCTGCAATATGTAAGATTCATATAGGTAAGTTTCACCTATGTAAAATTCATATAAAATTCCACTACACACGTTAAACTTATGGAAATGTTGTCACGTTCCAAATAACTCTTTCCTTACTTTTTTTTTTTTCTATTAACATACAAAATCTACTTTACCTGCTTTGGAATTAATTAATTTCTTCTGTGCAACAGCTGATTTTCTACTGTGCATTCTCAGAAGGTAAACCCCTCTACTGAGCATCATATTTAGCTGAGAAGATCTAAATCAGGTACTCGCTGAACGCTTCTCTTGTAAGCCATGACCAAGGATTATGGCTGTCAAATTGTACACACAACAGTTAGCAGCCAAATATTTTATCATCTCCTCCAAGACCTTGATGCCAATACTATGTCTTTGGATTCCTAAATAAATGCTTCATATATAAGTGACATCTTGTATAAAAAGGGAACTTGAAAATGAGAATATTGTGTTGACTGGTTGGCAATACTGTCTTTTCGGTGACTAAGTGCCATACCTTTGGCCTACAGGATAATGAGAATAAAGGTACTAAATTGCATTTTTCTGTTAATTTTGCACTTCTTAAACCAATCTGTTCAAACATTTCCCAGGTGTCTGGTGCACGAGCAGAACCAGAACAGTTACACACCAGTGAGGAGGTGAGTTTGATGGAGGGCACAGATTACCCCATGATGTCTGTAGAAGAAATGTTGCACTGGCTTTGTATCCTTTTTAGACAAGCATGCAATCAAATGCTTTTATATACAGTTTTTAAACAAATCTAATGGAATCTTTAAAGTTAATCTCAGGCCTTCTCCCTTTGTTACACAGAAATGAAGATGAGCAGCCCCGTTCCCTTGTAAAGACACATATGCTGTGCAGGTCAAACAGTTTTGGACAGTAAGAGAGAGTCACTTCATGTCTTCTGGCATGTAGTCTTGGAGCCCCGTGTGTTTTAATGGCAGCCACCCAGGGGCTGTCTAGGTTTGGCTGATCAGGTCTGAAAAGACTGGAGCCCTCAGCACGAGAAAGACATGGACCTGTTGGAATGAGCACAGATGGCACCAGAGAGCTGGGGCACCTCTCCTGCAAAGACAGGCTGAGAGAGCTGGGGGTGTTCAGCCTGGAGAAGAGAAGGCTCTGGGGACACCTTAAAGGGGGCTAATAAAAAGATGGAGAGAGACTTTTCATGTGGAAAGATGGTGGTGGGACAAGGAGAAACCATTTTAAACTAAAAGTGGAGAGATTTAGATTAGCTATTAGGAGGAAATTCTTTACTCAGAGTGTGACGAGGCAGTGCAGCAGGCTGCCCAGAGAGGCTATGGATGGCACACCCCTGGAAGTGTTCATGGTCAGGCTGGATGGGGGCCTGGGCAGCCTGATCCACTGGAAGGTGGGAGGGTTGGAATTAGATTATCTTTAAGGTGCCTTCCAACCCAAGCTCTTCTATGACTCTATGATTATTCAGATTCCATATAAATATTCCTTTATAATTGAAATTCCTTAACAGTCTACTATGAATTAAATGGATTTTATTTTTGATGAGATTATTTGCATGATCTAGTCTATTGATATAGTTAATGTTAATTCAGTTCTTAAATACTTGTAAAAATGTAGTATTTTCAAGCATTTTCATCACTTAAATTGCACAACAAGATACATTTATATTCCCTCTATTGCTCTTGTAAAATTGAAAATACATGCAGAGGGAAAAACTGCAGGCATGAAGGCAAATGCGGTTTCCCATTGGCAAGAGTTATCTTGCAGAAAGATTTATGAATGTGGTGGATTTGAAGGATTTTAACAGAGTCAGAAACTGATAGCACTGGCTGAAGCCAGGCACGATGCAGGCAGGTGCTGGACAGGCTTCCTCCACTCAGCGCCTGCCAATGCATCTCCCTGACCTGCAGCACTGCAGCTGTTCCCCGCCGTGCCAAGATGTGCAGTGGTGGGCTGGGGATTTGGAAATACACAATCACTGCACAAGTACATATCAGGTCTCCAAAGGGCAGTGAATTAACCCACTGTTTCACTTCCAGTGCAATGAATTTTTAAATTCCTCTTTCTAAGACAAAGGCTCCTGTTTTGCTGCAGGGCACAGCGTGGGTGCCCTTTTCATTCTTCCACTAACTAACTGTTATATCTTGATCTTTGTAGTTGTGCAGTGATTCAGCTTGTAGAGAGAATAATTTCCTTTAAGCCATATTTGTGAAATTAACAAGCTGAGAGAGGAAATATTTGAAAAATTTGAGGGCAGATTCCCTACCCTTTGAAGCAGTGATGAGCTCTCTGTGTGACAGTGATCTAAGTGTCAACAGAGGGGTTACTGGAAAGAGAGGTTTGTCTTATCTAGCTCTTGAAAGGCTACTCATCTCACTAACTGGTTTGATATATGTTTTACAGTACTGCAATGAGTCCTGAACAACTGTATTTTGAAAGAGATCTCAGGGTTTTAAATCTAGGTCACACTTTTCAGTCCTGATTCAAGAGCAGCATTGTAGAAGAGTTGCAAGCTTTAGCTCATTGCTGGCAGGGATCTACAGGATCAAAGCTGTGAATTGACTGGTGGTAAAAAGGAGTTATGATTATTTAATGAACTACCAGAAAGGCTACTGATTCATTGACAAATATTCATATTCATGTTCTCAATCATTTTCAAGAACAGGATTTTATTTTACTGTGTTTTATGCCGGAACTGAAGTGGGGTCTCTGAGGGTATGTGGTAGGTGGCCTGGGCTGTGCTGACATGCAGTAACCAGTGGTGCTGAACATTCATCTCTTTTCCATATTTAAATACACCCTGGATCACCCCACTGATGTAGAACCTCCAGTTCCAAACATTTCATTTCTATTCATTCCAGGATAAAATGCATTGCTGAACAGCACAGTTTTTACTTATTGCAGTTTCTCACTTTCAGACTTGGACACACAGTGGGTAAGGAGACTTTGAATGACAACTTTGTTGCCAGTCAAACTGTCTCTTAGATAAGAGTTAGCAAAAAGTAAAATCATTAAATGACTTGGGTTGGAAGGCACCTTAAAAATAATTTAGTTCCAAACTCCTGCCATGTGCAGGGACACCTTCCACTAGACCAGGCTGCACAGAGTCCCATCCAACCTGGTATTGAGCAATTCCAGGGACAGGGCATCCACAGCTTCTCTGGGCAGCCTGTGCCAGAGCCTCACCACCCTCATGGTAAAAATTCCTTCCTAACATCCAATCTCAACCTGCACTTTCAGTTTAAGGCCATTCCCCCTGGTTCTATCACTCCATGCCCTTGTGAAAAGTTCCTCTCCAGTTCACTTTGTAGGCCCCCATTAGGCACTGGAAGGTGCTATAAGGATAGTGGGAAGGGGATATTTATTTGCAAGGTGTTTCTTTATTTTCTCAAGCATCAGATCAAGCTGCATCAAGAAACAACCACACTCTTCTGCTTTCCCTGCCTCAAAAGAAATCCCATTTTGCACAACCAATTTTGCTCTTTCCCTAGAAAGAAAAGATTGATTTTTTTTTTTCCTCTCAACCATTTGTTTTCTCTTCTTTGGTGAATATTCCATTTTATCCTATTAACAAAATATGGTTCCATTTTCTTCCTTTAAATGAAAGGAAAATGCTTATTCTTAAGGAACAATGAACTTAGAAAAGTGGAGAGCAAGAAGGAATTCCAAGATATTTATTTATTATACAGAGTTAATATTTTCCAACAGTAGGACACATGTTCCATTGCAGAAATAGTGAGGGACATCTTAGCAATTCTCCAGAGTTCCTGGTTCTGTTAATATCTTTAGTCACATGCTGCTTATTCTTGGGAGCTCTTTGCAGGAGGGTAACTATGCTCAGTAATGTCAGACAGTGCTTGTTGAGAGCCTGAACCTGTGACTGAGGAAAGAAACAGCCTGTGTATATTTTCTGTATGTAGTAGCAAAGGAAAAAAAAAATAAATGTTGAAACTAGGGAATATTTTTCTAATCTCAAAATATGGAAACAGGAATAGTAAGAACATATACAAATCGCCTGTTCTCCTTACCCCCCAACAGAACATGGATGTTAGTAAAAGATAAATAAAATTTTAAAAAACCCTGCACAAATCCAATCAACATAGTTCTTATATTTTAGAAATGTATAGCATTTTGATAAACATGAGCCATTTTCCCTTGGGGAAAGGAAAGAAGATGAGTGATACAGCAAAAATCTATGAATTAAGGTGGATCAGTCCTTAAGAACTTGCTGGATGATCCCAGGAGGAATTTCTCAAAGTGGAAGAAGTTAGATCTTTAACCTTTCCAGGGAGATGTACAAATTTCAGGTTTGAATAGTGCTGCAAATATGAAGTAATTCTCCTGCACTGGACATATAACAAAAGGAAAACTTTACCCTGGAAAGCTTGTGATCTAAGATGTATTAAAGACAAAGAGTAGGAGAAAAAAATGAAAGTGGCTTAATTGCTGGTATCCCCCAGGTGGGGAGGGCTGCCCCCCTGGCCCTGCTCAGTGCCCTGAGTGTCTGCAGCCAGACCATCCCCACGCTGGCCACTGGGGCATGCAGCAAATGTGCCCTCTGGGATGGGCTCCTCCAGCCCAGCACCTTTTCCCAGTGGTGCCGGCTTGCAGCTGGCAGGACAGAGAAACTGAACAGCTGTTGGATTCCTCCTTGTGCAGCTGCTCCTATCTCTGTGACTTCAGGGGGCGTGGAAGTCTTTGGAAGTGCACCAAAACTGGCAACCTAGCACAGCTGTGAAAGAGTTGGGACAAATCTAAGAAGGTAATCAAATATGAAGAACATTTGCTTTCCTAGTTCTGAGTCTTTTTCTACAATGTGCTGATGTCTAGAGCATTTTACCTGAGCACATGGAACAAACTAAATTCAGTAGGTTTATTTATTATCCCACTTTATGTCTAATATGGGCACATTCTTAGTTACAAGACCTCCAGTCAACAATACCCTGTGTACACCCCTGTGTACACAAAGTAGTAAATAATATTTCAGATTGGGTTATTTTGTTTGCCTTGTATGAACAAATAGAAAAATAATATTTTTGCCTTATTTATTTAAGGAGGTTTAGGCTTTTAAAATATCTGTGCTGCAGGTATTACTGCAGGCAGCAATGCTGAATGTTGCAAATCCATCTGCTTAAAGGAGTGAAGAATAATTTCTAACTTCCTGAAAATTATTGAATCTCATTGTAATATGTTTTGGAAAATCAAAGAAAATTGCTTTCATCAACTAATAAGTAGGCATATTTTTTCAATAGTTATGCGTAAGAAAATAGAATATGGTAGCAGTTTCACATTGATGATTTTGTCTTAAAAGACAAAATATCTGAGAATCTCTTAGAAATTCAGAAAACTCTGCATACTCAGCCAAATTCAGCAACAATAACATCCATGAAGTGATTTTGAAAGAAAATATTGACCAAAACCACAGAATAACTTCCTTTCACTTTAAAGCTTGCAAGGTACTTTCAAAACTTTGCGTGACCACCAATGAAGTCAAAATGGGTTTACCAGTACTTTCAATGAGCTCAGGAATGGTATAAAATGCTTTACTTACTTAAAATTGAATTAATGCTTATAGTTTACAATATGCAGCAGCTGCAATGGCAATACTTGTTTGATGAATCTGATGTTGTTTTTTAGACAATCCAGGAAGCTTTATAGTCTTTGTAGGATAATATACATGGCTCCTCCAGCATGCTTACCATGCAAATCAAACCTCAGTCTGGCTATGAAATGTAATTAATAGTTACACATGGAAGATTACCGGAAGCACAAGCCTTCTTTCACCAAATATCAATTAGAAGAAGAGTAATTTTAAAGGCTACGTGAGTACTCTCTGGCATAGACCTCCCACACAGAGATCAAGTTGTGCCAAGAAAAAGTTGGGTCATCTGAAAATGCATAGATTTTATTGCTATGAAGGAAGTCAGCAGGAAAGAAAATAACAGAGAAGTAAGACATCCCTCAAAACTGCATTTCATTATCTCATTAATTTCCTAGAAATTCATAATACTAGATGAAATTCATGTCAACTTCAGCAGTGCAAATCTTGTGCAGCCAATATAAGCTGGTGCTCTCTTGCCAAACCGTGTAGGAAATGGGGTCATCTACTTTACCCACCTCTTCCTGCTGACTGTAGGGGAAACAAAGACTAACTTAGACTATAAACATAACACTAAGATGCCCAAAGATAGATGAGATAATCCTTTCCTTTTGGATTCTGTGAGCTGAAAATTCTGGACCTCCATTCATAAGAATATTTAACTGTTTTCCTCTTTGTTATACCTAATGCTCAATAAAATCACAAGAAAAAATTTCTACCAGTTGAAGTGAGAACCTGTGCTGGCCCAGGATTCCTGCAGTCATGTAGAGTTGCCAGTAATAGATTTCTTTATCTGTTGCAGCAGGAGATTATCACAGTTACAGCTCTGCTCACGCAAAGCGCAGCCTTGAGCACATGACACAGGAGCAATCTTTTCATCAGATGACATCAGCTGCCACTTCAGGCAATGCAGTAAGTGGACTAAAACCATGACGTATGCACAGACTTCTTTAAAAAGTGGGATCAGCTCAGGTCTTATCAAAGCAGAGTTTTAAACCCTTGTATGTGAAGAAATCAGCACAGTATACTTTTACACACTGAATAAAATCAGCCCCCAAGCACTTAATGAGGTGCTTCAACTTGTGCATTAGCACTGTAAAAAAAGTGGATTTAGTAATACTGAGCTACAAAACTACTTAACTTGTGAAGCATTAGCAGGATATATTTTTCTTTCTGTAAATCTCTACTAATCTTACAGGCGATGAACTGGTGGCTCAGCAGTGAGTAAACATGTCACCTGGGGACGAGTTACACAAACCTATTGACAATCATGTTCTAGCACTTGGTGCAATTGCACATGTTAATGAAAGCTCTTTTAGAATAAAGATGCCATTTATTGTCAAGCTGGTCACTAATTTTGCAGTGTGTTGGGTGACAAAATATGTGGTGATAGACCAGAAACTATGAGAAGAGTAAAACACCAAAGGATTTTGTGAAATTAAAGATAGCCTAAGGTTTAATAAAAATTGCCAAAGAGGCAGCATAATTTGAGGAACAATGAATACAATATAACAATATCACTTCCAAAGAATTATTCTCCAGGATCTAACTAACACACACATCCCTAACAAACTAAGTAGCAGAAAAGCAGACAAAGACATACAAGATGATCGATTAAAATTCAAAAATAAGCCCTGTTTTAAATACTTAAATGTAATGTGATTATCAAAAAAAAACCCCATGGCTATTGGCCAAGATGGGTACTAAAAATATCAGCATGTAGGAAACACAGTCTAAAAGAGACTAGCAACTGTGAAGATGTAAAATGCAGAATTTTCAAATCTATTCAAATTAAGTTATGGTCTTCAACTATATGTATGATTTCTGTTATGTGTTCTGAAAACCATCAACTAAAAAGAAGTCTACATTATGTAGTTTTTGTCTCTTAAGACCTTGGCTCTTTTGAGTGGACTAAAGCCTGTACTTTACCAGGCTGGACTGTAGCATTCAGAAACTGGAGGAGCAGCTTGCAGTGGCCAGCATTGCTTTGCAACTTGTGTGAAGGTTTGGTCTTGTTTTTTTTTTCGAAACCACAACCATCACATGTAGCTATTTTTCCAGGTAAGGATGAGCCCAGCCCACAGTGATAATGCTGCTCTGGTATGCCTACCCAAGCTCTCCTAATGATGGAGAATGTTTCTTCAGTTAAAAGCTGCCTCCTATACACCCTGTCTACTTCACTAATTATTTTTCTCTCTTTGGTGCAGGACTTTATCTCTTCTTTTTTGCCATTCTTTCCCAAGTCCCTGCAGGAAAATGAGGTTTGCTGAGGCCACTAGAGCTGTGTTGCTGTATGCTATTTAGAGGGGATTGACTTGTGTTTCAGAAGCTGAACAGCCAAAGGATTTAATCTCAAATTCTCGGGGTACATTTCAGAGTAAAAGTGGTGAAAACATGGCATTAAAGCAGCAAAGAAGGGGACCTGTTTTAGAGGCAGGAAGCCAGATGTTAATTAATAAAACCAACATAACAGGGCTATTTGGCTTGCCGAGAACATTCTCTCAGCTGCCTGTTTGTAGGCTGTTCCCCAGTTAATCAGTTCTGCTGCATTAAATTTCTTTAAAAGAAATTTTCTTCTCTGGTTGCTTAGAGCCCTGTTGAATCAAGCTGAAAGCTCTGTGAGGGGTGCTGAGCCAGGCCAGCGAAAGTAATTTATAGAACGCTACAACACTACTGCTACCTTCAGCAGTGTTCAATTTACATCTGCAAATGTCCCTGCCTCTTTCACACAGACAATTAAGCTCATTCTGTGAGTAGTGCTTACTCAGATGGCTCTAAGTCCAGAGCAGGGTGAGTTTTCAGTTGTCAGGCTGAAGCAGTACAACCCCAGGCACAAGGACCCAATAGTGTGGATATGACTGTTTCTTTTTCTGTACCTTCTGCCATACACTTATATCACATTATATCACCACAAATCTAAGTCACTGTTAAAAGCAAAATGCCTTAAAACTATTGAGCTGCCATTAAGTTCCTGTCATTTAAACCTCTCAGAAGCAGATTTGATGTTGCCAGCCAGAATAATGCATTGTTTTCAGCTATTCACTGAAGAAGAGTCAGACCAGCAGAGGGGAACATAAAAGTTTACTCAGCAATAAAATCTTTAGTAAACCATTTAAGTGGGTTATTTTTCTATCAGATATACTTTAGGTTATGCTTATATTAGGTTAGTGCCAAGAGATTCCTCCAGCTGTTGTGTCAGAATAAGCGAATGCTAGCATCAAGGAGACATTCTGCCCCAGAGGTTACAGTCTTAGCATATTTTTGTTTAAATATGCAGGCTACCTGAATGTGGCAAATAATTTGTGTATTCTTTCAGAATGCCATTGATAATAATAATGGAATAAAGTGGATTCTCTATTTTTCTTGAAGCAATGCTTCAAGAATTTTTTTGATATATGTGAGTTGAACTTAACCCAAACAACTCCACGATTCTAATGGGAAGTGATGGGTTTTGAGGTATTCAGGGAGCTACAGGCAAGACTAACTTAATTGCCATTGGATGTCATTCATGGGTCAGCAAAGTATAGAGCTTCAGTTACTATATGGAATTAACAATGTCAAATTATTTCCTTTCAAAGTTAGGAGAGAGGATACCTCACAGATGGAAAACAGAGCATCTTAGACATTCAAACACAGGTGAGATTACAATAAAAGTGGAAGCTGGGGAACACATGAGTGCCCCCAAAGCAGTGGGATTTAAGATGCCCATTTTTAACCTGAGGATTTGGTACTGGTTATCCTGGGCAGCCCACTGCTCGGTTCCTGGAGAACCCCAGGCTGAGGCAGTGCAATCTCCCTGTAAGTTACGTAAGGCTCCTCCACAATCACACTTTATTCTGGACTGTGGATTTCATAAATTGTGCCAGACATTTATGGCCCTTTGTGGGACTAGAGCTGGACTCTTCACTCAGACTCTGGTCCCTGGGATGGCATTGTCCTTACTGGGTCAACTGAGCTGACAAACTAGATGATGCTTGTGGGTTCCTTTCAACTCAGGATATTCTACAATTCTATGATCTTTTATCAGCTTCTTGCCTCTGCATAAATTAAGTTTTTTTTTCAAAGATGGAAAATGGCAATGATAAAGGAAGCTCCTTCTGTTTACTAAAAGTGGAATAAAACATTTGTTACACAAAGCTTTGCAGGAGGGTTGGGTAGTCAGAAATCTCAGTAAAAAGCTCTGTTCTGTCTCACACAGGGAGGAAAGGATGACAGGAAAATCCAGTGAAACTTTGATTTGGGAGAAGAAAACCTTATATTTTTTTTTTTCTTTAACGATTTCAAATTCTTAGGAGAAAGAACTGTGAAGGTGAAGGAAGAGCAAAGAGGCCAACACCTTTCAGCAATAAGATAACATTTGCATGGTGGCTGGGAGGGGGCAAGAGAAGCACAGAAAAGACAGTAAACACTGATGTTTATCTCAGAAAGGAAAGAAGAATTGCAGAAAATGTTTTATTAAATAAACCAAGAAGCTGAGCAGTCTTAGATGGCCTAATCCATGCACCTTTGGGTGGGCTCATGGTATGGCTGCAGTGACTATTGCAGTGGTTCTGACCCAAAGCATTAAAGTCAAAGTGCCCCCATTAACTCTCACAAGCTTTGGATCAAGCCCCTGAAGAATCGTGCTGCTCACTGGCTTATAGCTGAGCTATGCTAGCTGTCAAACAACCAAAAAGTCTCTCCCCTGGGTAGCTTGGCATATAACCCCTAGGTATCCTTACAAATCAACATGGGGAATGACATGCAAAGAAAGGAAAACGGGCATTTCTGATGTCAGACACCATCCGTCTTCAATTAAGTTAGCTTCCGAAATGTTTCAAGTATCCAAGCTCTTTTTGAAAGCCCAATTGACCCAGAAGTCTCTAACAAAGCAATCCTTAAAACCAGCCACATCGTTAGTTTGTTTGCTTGATGGGGGGTTCTTAATGCCATAAACCTCGGTGCAGAAGTTAATAATTTCATACATTATCACTTTGAATATGCAATGGAAAACTCGAGGCAGCTGTTTGAACTTCCCTTTAAAAGAGGACAGATTGCCTTTATTGTGTGCACTACTTCATGGCTTGTTTGAGGCCAGGGCAATTATGGGATGAATGACTTCCCTTTAGCTGTTGATGTGTAGGCTTGTTGTTGTGCGTGCATTGTTTTGGGCTTTTTGTTATTGGCTGTCTTTGTTTTGTTTTGTTTTATTTTTAATGAAACTGGAGGCCATGTGATAAAGCCACAAAAAGCTGACAGGTAATGATCAAAAAAGGGAATGGCCAACGCCGACTTGGCATTTTATTGTCTTGTAAATATAGAATTAAAATAACAATTACATTTCTGTGGAGGCCACTCTTACTGGTTTACCACTACAAGGATGGGTGTGATTTTGTGCTTTCAACACCACAGAGAAAAAGGCAGAAAGCTTGTCAAATTGTCCTGCTTTTTTCTCTCTGTTGGGTTGCAGTGGTCTTTCCTATGGGACATACAGACATTTTGGTAGCTAATTTAAAAAGCGGTTGTTTTTTTTTTTTTTTTTGTTTATTTGTGCTGCTGCTGACCTCATGAACTTCATGAAAGCTTCATCCACTTCCTTCTAACTAAATATTTTTTTCCGATTTTTGGAAATAATCCAATAGTCTGGTTGGAAGATTATCCTTAAAGTGAAATTGTATTTGTGGGAATAAGGAAATTCCTGTAGAGTCTAACTGACTACTTTGGAGAGGCTTTCCTATGAGCTGCTCTGTATGCAATTGCTAATTACTGAAGAAACAGAAGTCAGAGGACCGCCTCTATTGCCAATGGGCAACTATTTAAGAAAGTACTCCAATGTGAATTAAAATAATTTTTATTCTATGAGACACAGACATATCTAGATAGAGCACATCACAGTGGCTGCTGTGCATTTGTTTTTTGGCTCCTGATGAAGCTCTTTCAGACAGAACTAGGATTTACACAAAGTATATGTTAAAAAAAATAGTGCCAGTAAATATTTCATGTTGGTTTATGCCTGCACTGTATGAGTATTACAGCCACAATATAAGGGCAAGGTAAAAAATGCATGTCTTGGAACTGGGAATGTTTCATGTCAGATATTACTGAGACTATGTATTGTATGGATGTATGCACATTACTTAATACAGTGTTGACAAACATTACCAGAAAATGAATGCTGATGTATTTGTCATACCTGTCCAGAAGACTGCATTGAGGAAGGAATAAGAATATTCTAATTCAATAAACTAGGGTTTATGACAGAAACTTGAGACAAGTTATTTACTCATTGCCATGTTCTTGTTTACATGGTGAGAACCAAACATCAGAATAAAAACACAAAACCATGTTTCTATTATTAAGCTACAATGTTATTGCAGTGGGTTCAAGCAGTGCTGTCCTTCTGTCCACCAGTTTCAGGGCTGTTCACATTTGTTTAGTTCTTTATACTTTCTGGACCGAGTAAAAGAAGAGAAATTGCAATTTATTAGGATGTGTAATTATTCACTGCAAGTCATTTCAGTGGAAATATTGCCCTTTTCCTTAGTATATCTGTCTTAATCTGTTTCAATGAGCTCAAGCATAGATAGACGTGTGATAACTTCCCACAGGTCTGGAAGTACACATAGATACACAACAAATAAGAGTTTCCAGCTTTTTTAGACTCAAATCTTACTCTTTTTCCTTTAGAGCTACTGCTTTCTCCAGGGACTTCCCGGTGTTCCTGCTGCCCCCTGGGACCCAGGCTCCTGTGCAGCCTGGCAGAGGCTGCCCTGAGAACTCCTTGTGAGGCTTTGCTAAGTCAGGTCTCACTGCAGATGCTCTAATCCAGTATATTCCCAATTCTGATGAACTTTCCTCTACGTGTTATAGTAGGAACATGGAGCACCCTGATGTCCTTGCCCATCTTACCTGTGGGCTGTTAGAGCTACATAATTAATTAAAGCTTCCAGTGAGATTTAATCAAATGATCTTAGGTAAATAGCTTATGAAATAAATTATTAATCCATTCCATTTTTACATACCCTGTTGAATCTTTGACATATTCAGCCATAGAAAATATATTATCAGTTCTTTGTCAATTACTTATATATGTTGGAATTATTAGAAAATATTTTTCAGATTTTTTTGAGACCCAGAGCGATGAACAAAAGTGCTCAGGATTGTAAAACAACTTCTGCTTTGGTTTGGAGTCTTCTCAAATTCTGAAATTCCATCAACATATGGAATTATAATGTCAATTATGTCAAGCAAAAAGGATAAGTATTGTATTCTGAACATACAGAGAAAGAATACTTGTATCTATACATGAACATACTTTTATTCTCTATAATTTACTTTTTGCAGAGATTGACAGGATTTCATGAAAGGTTTTGTTTCATTGCCTACATTTTTGGAATAGTTTGGTTAAAACTGTTGTGCTTCTGATCTTTATTGCTGATATTTCCAAGCTGATCATTAAAATTAACTTCCTAAGTTTGATTGTATGTATTTATTCTGCTTTTCTGCTACACATAGTGAAAAAAATATAATCTTGAATTAGAATCCCAAAAAAATATTTTATTTTTCTATGCTAAAGCAAAATTAATTATTATCTTGTTAGTATGAAAAAAAAATATATATGTTGAATTATTTTGAAGTTCTACCTTTAATGCAGATATAGTAATTTAAAAATGCTCATTAAAAGCTGTAGAGAAATCTTGGAAAGAGCTTAAAAAGCCTTTTGAGGTTGATTTGCATAATTAATTTTTAGAACTTTAATTAACAAGAATCTGTAATTGTTTTTCTTCCCACTTGTGTTGCAATTTCCCATGCAAATACAATTTAGGAATTGCTATTCTTATTCTACCAAAAAGACTGTATATGTGGATAGCACTTAAATCCAATTGTCATAATGCAAAAACTACTATTCTGGACATTTCTGATATTAAATTTGGTTTTTTTACTAAACTAATGTCATACATTTAAAGCCTTTTTTTTTGCTTGATTAGAGTAATAGCACTGAATGATAACATGCTAAATATTGCCAACCTCTATAAAGTTGTCTCCATTCATTCATCAAACCAATTTATTAATTATATTTGATATTTGATCTTATTTGGGTTACATTCATAGGAATTACCTTTTAAAAAGCAAATTCAGACTGAAAAAGTAGGAGAAGCTGTGGTGCTGTCCTAATAGTATCCACACTGCACCATCCACAAGATTTCTGCACAAGAGCCTCCTCACCAAGGAGTTTGAGAAGAGGTACCTGACAAGATTTTGCCTTTCTTAACAAAGAATCATCCTGGATACAGAATGCCCAAAATGTTTTGTTGAAAGTCTTTCACATTCTATGAAGTTACATCAGAGAATCCTAATTTCAATAGTCTGTGGTGAATAAAACCAGCATTTACGTGTAGCTACGCCAGAACACTGTTTTCCTGGTGGGTTTTAACCTAACGCATGATATAAAACACATTTCTGAGGAAAATTTAGTGGAAATGGAGAAACTGGTTTGACAGCTATGTAGAATAAGGAGTTTGATTTACCTAAGGTTTGAAGGAATATGAAAAGGTCAAGATTACACTTCCATTTTCCCTCCCAAGATCACTTTAATGATATACAATACACTATAAGTCTTAGCTTCTTTGTGATGAACTATAAGAATACAGTAAAATGGGGATGTTTGTATTGCTCCATGTTTAATTCATGAAATGCTCAAATAAATATGCAAATGGAAGGGTCTTTCTATATTAGAAGCCATAAATACACTTCAGCTATATCCAGCACTCTTAATCAAAGCATGTAGCCTTATGTTAAGCTAAGAAAAAGGGGAAGTTTTGGGCAAAATAATGTCCCTTTAGATGAAAATTCATTATAATTATTAAAAAAGGCTAAGCAGCACTAGCTCTTTTGTGCAGTTATGAAAATCTGTTTGTACTAATATGAAGACATGATGTGCCTAATATGATCCTTTCTGTCATGATCCCCCTATGGGGTGTAGGAACCACCTTAACAACAGGGATTACAAGTGCCACTTTTACAATTACAGGTATGACACCCTCTGAACTGTATATTCTAAGCAATATTTTCAACATAGGATTATTGTTAGTGGTTTCTACTTTTTTTGTTATTTTTTTCATTTCAACTGGATGCTTACAAATTGGAACAAAAAATTACCACCCAAGTTTCATGGGCTGCATTTAGAATCTTTTAAAAATACCACTAGAAATAAGTACACACTCCTGTTCTTCCAAAATTCTTATTAATATTTTATGTACTGTTTCTCAATATTGTTATTATTGTTATTATTCTTGTTATTAATACTAACTGACTCTGATATAATAAACAGTGAATGTAATAGAAACAGAAAATATTTTTAATAATTCAGTGCTGAAGTTATTACCATGCCTGCAGGCAAAGCAGAAATTTCAGTACACCTCAACAGCTGACAGACAGACTGTGGATAAAAGTTCAAGAAGACATGTGAAAAAAGCCCATATTTCTCAAGAATTCTTCCTCAAGCCAGGAAACCTAATAAGCAGCCCAATAAATAAATTAAAGCCTAACCAACCTGGTGTGAACTCATTGCTGACCCTGCTTTGAGCAGGAGGTTGGACTAAAGACCTCTGAGGTCCCTTGCAAGGTGCATTATCATACACACTGTGATGTTGGTGCATTTCTATTAATATGTTCTAAACTGTTCATTTGCTTCTACCATGCTCCAGTGTTGCTGAAAAGCTTGCAAAGAAGGCAAAACAGCCATGTCCTAATTGTAAATAAGGATGATAGATCTCACTCCCGAAAAATTCCAGCAGACATTTCCTCAAGCAGACCAGGTGTTTTGCAGCAGCTCCCATGTGTGGGACTGAACAGCAGTTTCTATACAATGATAAATGGAACTCTTACAGCTGTCTTGCAGGACCACAAAAATACCTCAATGTTCAGTGCTAAACTGGCTTGTCAGTCAGTGTTACACAATTTTTTACATAGAAAGAGAATCTTAATATTTCACCTCTCATTTCTCATTCCTGCAACGATAAAAACAAACACCCCCAGTCATTTCAATCTAAGAATTACTACAAAATTGAGTTGGTATTGCTAACAGTAACAATGATTATAAAAGTTTTGTAGGTGCATCTATTTTTAATGGCAACAAGACATGGAGAAAGAGAACTGATGATATTATTATTAATATTATTCTTGATATTATTAGTAGTAGTTGTTGTTGTTGTTGTTTCATTGTTGCTGTTGTTACTATTATTATTACTGCTGTTAGTTCTTTTAAAATGTTAACTTGGAGAAGGGTGACAAAATTAAGGCTTTGGAAAAAAAAGTAATCTACCAAAGTATCTGAAAGATGCAGTAAATAGTAAAACCACACTGATTACTACAGTGTGCTACCAATAGCCTGGCATTAACATCTAATCTTTCTCTCTTTGACACTTGGCATTGTGCTGCTGTACAAATTGTCTGAATTACTTTTTTTAATTTTAATTATTGACTCGTAAATTCATAAATTATGAGGTCAGAATGGGCCATCAAGCATCTACTGCATAACAATGCTTTGGCACTTTCTGTATCACAGTGACAGCTGCTGACTGAAGCTAATAAACTTCACCAAAATTCCTCGGAAATTTTAGAGAGTGGTACAGCATACTCCCTGTTATTCCAAATTTATTTATTTATTTGACTTCAGGTAGATATTTACTCACCTAATTTTCTAATATTTTTTATAAACCGAGAGAAATAGTAATTTGCAATCCATTACCTAGAATAGATGTGTCAACTAGATTAGATCAATCTTTTCTTAAAGAAGGACCTGGTGACTAGCACAGGTACAGACGTGCACCCTGCAGACATTCAACACACTGGTAGGTGTGTTCAGTAGCTCATCCTGGTTGTTTAAATTTGTTTTAATTTATTCCTTTTAGCCTTAACATTGTAGTTAAAAGTGCGCACTCACAGAACAACTCATACTGAGTCAGCCTGCTCTTGGAGATGAGCCTCTCTCCTTCCAGCATTTCCCAGTCCCTGGTTTTACTAAAATAATCCACTGTTTTACCTGCCCAGTAAGCTACAGAAAGGTCATGCCATTACCTATATTTTGAAATAGCCTGCTGATTACAACATATTCCTAGAAAAGGTGACTGTAAGGATCCTTGCTGTCTTCAGATTTGGGAGCTTTGTGCCTATCATTCAAGAGACCATCCTTACCAAATGCTCTTCAACGTCCTGAGCAAGGACATACTCCTGCTCCATTCCATCTTTCCTCCTTGAGCAGGAAAATCAAACAGCGAGTATTTAAAAAGTTATGGACTAAAAGACAGGGAGAAGGTAATCTGGTTTTCTTTAGACTTGCCTCTTGAAATGCAAACTACGCTTTTCTGACAGAAAAAACTCAAAAAAGCATGTTTCCCCACCCTGCGCAGGAACTTTAGCTACTTCACTGTTAAAGAAATATGATGTTATAAAGAGATGCTATAAAAAGATGCTATTATTTTATTATTATCTTTAAGTGAGCTCTTCCATGAACAGACAGACACATGAGTGTGAGGCTTATTGGAGAACAAATCTGACAGGCAATTCTGGCTGACATGCACAAGAGGAAGGAGGAAGTAGTGGATGGTGTATGATCTGATAGAGGAAAAAAGCTATGAACATGCTGTTTGAGTTTTGAAAGGCCTTGAAAATGGTAATCTGGTACACTGAAAACCAGGATGTGTTATACAAGGGGATTGAAAATTTGCCTAGTCCTGGTTTGGAAGTTGAGAATAACTCTCTCTCAAGTAGTACGGGTATTGCAATGACACATAGTTCTACTTCTAGAGAGACTAAAACACTACAAAATCTGGTCCTAAGCATGCCTCAGCAAGACACTGTTCTTACAGGTTGAGAAGAAAGGCCAGAGTACTCTTGTACAAAGATCTTTCTGGGTCTAGACATTTATTCAGCATCTGTCTTGCAACAAAGCTACATGTAGTGCAAATGAGGAAAGAGGGGATAAATGAACATATGCAGTTAAGAACATTCATAACTTCAATGACATCCCTCCTTCCTTCCCCAAAATAATATATACAAAATAGTATCATGCACTGGCTGTGAGTTACAGCTCAAGTTAATCATCCAGCTCACTGAGCATTTGGTTTCATATTGGCTCATACATGAGAAAACCAGGACAGCCAGGGTGAATTCTGTCTTGCTTGGCAGCAAGCAGCAATGTCCCTGTGAACTGATTATAATTTATTCCAAATACATATTTTCTTAATGCACAGTTCAAAGGGTCATTGTATTCTAGAATACTTCTGCTATCACAGGTAGTTTTGGATGTTTGCATAGGAATTAACACAGACTTTGAGTGAACAAAAACTTCCATTCTCATTGTCTCAATTTTTTAAATGCAAAGACTGTATTAAAATGTAATCTTTCATGGCTTTTGTGCATCTCTTGTCCTATGCCTTTACAATGTAAATTATTTATTTGATGACCACATTTGCCAGAGAAACTCGGCAATATTAGCAGAGTGATTCTCTTGAGAATGAGCAGACAGAAAATGAAACCTCCCAAAGTCCCTGGTACTGAGGTCTGTGGTCGCTTTGTAATACCAGATAACATTCTGTCATTATAAATTCCTTGGTACTCTTGCAGTTACTTCTGTTTTGAATCAGTCAAGTCTCTTTTGAGTAAAGCTTATGACTCCATGATAATTAATAATCTATGTTATTTCAAGAATATTATGTTGAAAACCACTGTTTCTCATTAATAACCTTTAGCAGCCCATCCTTTGGCCAAATTATTCCTATCAGAGCATTTCTTCCAGCTGCCAGGGGGAGTGCGTGTGTGAAATACCAGATTAAGGCTTAGGGTGAGATGCTGCTTAACTATGGTTTTACCTGAAGAGTTTAAGAGACATTGTGGTTTGTTGCAACAACACCAACCTAAATAATTTATCAAAAAGTAACGTATTTTAGAAAAAACTTTTTAATATTTTCAAAATCAAACTCTGGTAGGCATTACCTTTGTCCCTTGTGCAGCCTGAAATGGTCCTCTGGTGTTGCTCACTTAGAAAGAATGATGGGACTGTCAGCATTGTCAAATACTTGATCCAAATTGATCTTGGCTGTTGACAAAATTAGATTTACATGAAGAATTTGTTAATTCCCTGTTGTCCTTTGTCAGGTGAATGAATCCTGGAATGTGGTCCTAAATAAAGCAGGAGGGGTGGAAAAATCTGTCTCTGAATAAAATTGCCTGTGCTGTAGCCCATAACTCCTGTAATGTTCCACAGCCTACAGTTTGAGTTTTTGTATCAAATGCAGAATTAATTTCCTAATGGGTAGTGTTTATACAAGCATAAAAAAATAAAATAATAAAAAACCTTACAGGAGCTGACAGAGCTACCTGCTCACCTCAGTCAGCTTAGGTAAACATTATAGGAAAGCCACGCTCTGGAACCAGCATAATTTAATGTTGGCTGATCTGCTCTTTGATTTTAACAGCATGTATAACTTGACCCAAATTTGTAATTTGAACATAAATTGTAAATTTGCAATAAAGTTATCCAGCAATTCCATAATGAAAATTACTTTATTTTAACCATCAACATTCGTTGAAGGGAGATGCATTTGTAGATTGCCTTGCAAATGTTTTACTGTATTTAAACCATGAGCTTCCATCTTCTGCAGACATTTTTATCTTTTCCTTTATGGAAAATGTGTGATAGATCTGACTCTCAGAGTTAAATTAATGAATTTCTTATTTTAATGCATGTAATATACCAGTTTATTCAAAGGTAAATACAGATATATCAATATGGCATTGTGCTGTGTAACCTACACAGAGTCTGAGTTTTAGCCATTTTCAGTCCGTAGGCACCTGCATCTCGGTTTCCATCTCTTTGAAAGATTTTTTAGCAGTTTTGTGTCATGGTTGAACTTAAAGCTTGTCAAGATTCACAGATAAGGTGAATCCTTTATCTGGCTCATGGGTAACTTGTTTCTCTTTATGCTCATTGGCCCTGCTCTGGTGAGTACCCTGAGGATGCTGAGGTTGCTCTGAGAGCCTGTCATCTGAGCCAGACTGCACAGAACTGGAGAATTTCTGTCTTTAGTTTGTAACTAGCAGTCAGGACACTGCCACTGGATGTGGGAGATTCGTGTTCAGTTCTTTCTCCATCCACACAAATGAGATTAACTTCTTCTCTCTGGCCTCTTAACAGAGGATTGTCAACCCTCCTGACAACAGGACACTCTCTGGGGTGATGCAGGATGCATTTTGGAAAAGCAATGGGGTATAACAGCAGCATTAGCTCATATTCTCACTGATGTGCTTTGCTGCCCATCCACAAGACACGTCAGTGCTACAGCTCCAGCACATCAGACGTGAGACATGGCATCACAGAATCACAGAAAGGCTTGGGTTGGAAGGGACCATAAAGAGCATCCTGTTCCAGCCCTCCTCCTTGGACAGGGCCAGCTCCCACTAGGTTGCTCAGAGCCCCATCCAACCTGGCCTTGAACACTTCCAGGGATGGGGCATCCACAGCTTCTCCAGGCAACCTTTTCCAGTGTCTCACCACCCTCACAGTACAGAGTTTCTGCCTGATGTTCATATACCTGTACCTAATCTCAAGTGCTTTTCAAGGGGGATGTGGACAAGCTGAAGAGTCCAGAGGAGAACAGTGAAGTTGGCAAAAACTTCAGCTGTGAGGAAAGTCTGAAAAGACTGGAATCATTTAGTATAAAGAAATGAAGATTGAAAAATATTTAGAAGTTAAAGATAGAAAGTAGCAAAAAGGTTGGATATTTTTCCCTACATTTGTTGTAAATAGTGTAAAATGCAGCAAGGAAGATTGAGCTTGGAAAGAGCTTTTTTTTTAGGCAGGCATTTTTAAGAACTGAAACAAAATTTATCAGAAGCTGTAATAGCATTAAAGAACTGCTTAGACAAATATCTCTTGGGAGCAGTGTTAACTGTTGCTGCATTAGGCCAGTATTTTTCTCACACTACGCATATTATCTCTAAATGACCCTCCAATCCTTGCATTTCAATTACAATGTCCTAATGTGTCTCTGTAAAGCATCCCAAATGCTTTAATAGCATCTGAAATAAGTACTTAAAATAGGTGTATCATTACTTCAAATGTAATGAAGTTATTCTTGTGAGCCCTGTATGGAATGCTGGTATTGCCTCTCTCTCCTGGGTAGTGAGCTAAGGGTAAAAATGGCTTTAAACTGAAAGAAATTTAGATTATATATGAAGAAGACATTATTTACTGTGAGGCTGTTGAGGCACTGGAACATGATTCCCATAAGAGTCCTGGACACTCCATCCCTGGAAATGTTCAAGGCCAGGTTGGATGTGGCTTTGAGTAACCCGGGCTGCTATCACTGTCCGTCGTGGAGGGGTTAGAGCTAGATGGTTTCTAAAGTCCCTTCTAACCAAACCATTCTATTATTCTGTAATTCTTATCGAGTGTGCTAAAAAGAACCGTGAATTACAATTGCAAGTGGAATTCAAAAGTTGGAGGTAAAAATGAGCAGCTCAGAATTAATGGAACAACTTAGTGAAGACTGGAATGTTTACATGCAGAGTGTGCCACCCAAAGACTTTAGCAAACAAGTGCCACTATAATTTATATGCATCTGAGGCTCTTCTCTGGAAAAGAGATCACTTGCAATTCAAAGAGGAAATATCAAGCATTTACAGGACAAGAGAAAGGATCAAACCGTGCTCATATTGCCTGTACATCCAACCAACTGAAAACATTTACCAAAGCCCAATACAAACAAAGTTCTTTCAAACACTTGACACTTCCCACAAATTCAGAACGATCTAAAGTTTGTTCTTGAATAAATGAGCTCTAGAATGTATGAATGCATTACAGCACAATCAGAACAGGCTAAACAAGTAATTTCTGCACTCATCAAAAATGTGCTATGGAGGTCACCTGAATTTGGTTAATTGGTACTTCATACAGGGGGGAAGAGAAAAAGATGCAAAAGTTTTTATTGTGACTATAAGAAAGCATCATGGCTGGATAATTCTTCAGGTAACAGAAAAACCCTCTGAAATTTTGCCAATTAAACATATCACAATGAAATCACACTAATGATTGTTTCACATTATCTATCTATCTATCTATGATATATTC
This sequence comes from Irena cyanogastra, assembly GCA_013397155.1. Classification (NCBI taxonomy): domain Eukaryota; kingdom Metazoa; phylum Chordata; class Aves; order Passeriformes; family Irenidae; genus Irena; species Irena cyanogastra. The sequence continues at coordinate 341,814 of VWZV01000881.1, read as the reverse complement.
TTAAATGGACGATTTCATGTTATTGTGACTTTTATATGGTAAAAAATGGCTTTGTTTAATAATTGAAGTCCTAGATACTTTACTTAACCAACACAATATACAGTGACAAGTTGCTGTAGTCCAAGGAGTAAGGTGAATAAAAGAAAAAATAAGCATTATTTAAGAGAAAATAAAAGGGCCTGAAAAAAAGCAGCAGGCTCTTTTTAAACCTTCACTTCAAAGAAGCAGCAATTAATATCCACCAAATCTGAAGGGCTGGGTTACAGAAAGCAAACTGGGAATGTTCTTAGAAAATGTTTTTTGGAAATTATAGATCTGAATTTGTTAGTCAGAATGGTCTACCAGTCATTTGTCACATGAAACTTGCTCAAAACACAGCTTGTTCAGAGCTACTAATTGAATAAACCTCATTGAATAAACTGCATCTATTTGTAAAGAAGGTGTTTATAGCACACTGTTCAGAACTGTCTTTTCACAGGTGATCTATTTATGTCCTAATTATGGAAATTAGCCCAATCCACTTAATATGAAATAATTTTGTACAATCATTTGCTCTTTCCAGTTCATACCAAATTTTTCATAGGCCTTTAGTGTCACAAGATTAAAATACACTTGAAAGATTTCATTTAATATATGATCTCTGTTGACTGTTTGAGCCAACATGAAAATGAAAAGCATACAGAAAAAAATAAGAGTACAAAAATAAAAACTAGAAACTATATTGCAGATAATGAAGAGCTATTCATTCAACAACTCGTTTGTGCCCCACCAGCTGCAGGATTTTTAGTCTTATGGAAAATGTTATCTATGAGTTAAATATTTTGAATAGTTTTAAGAGTCCACCACTATTTATATATGAATGTTCACATGTGAATAATTGAAGTTTCTTCTCTAGAGATTTAGGTACTAAAACAAGTCAGTTGTGGGAAGAAACTCTCCAACACAGACAAATTCTTTAGTAGATGAGAAAATAACAGGAACATTTTATGATTATTTACCAAAAATACTTAAATAACACTTCAATGTTAAATCTTCAAAGAATGACACATACAGTAACTAATTGGTCTATGTACTTCTGCTTTGCTGTACAACAGGCAAATATGTTTACATTATCTGCTCCCTGAATATTTTTCTTTCTCTGACAAAGAGTGTTTTGGACCAGTATTTGAGTGATGATAAAGTAAAGAGAAGTAGAAATCATAAAAAAGTGCCAAAGTTACTACCTTTGAGAATAGTATCAATTTCTGGGTATTATGCATGTGAATTTAGGATCTGAATTATTATCCATTGAGTTGTACAAATCTATAAACCGTGGTCTTATTTTCAAGAATTAAATTTGGAATTTAAGTATATTAAGACCAGACTTAGTTGCCGTTTTTCTCAGGGATGTATATACTAACTCAATGCATACCTAGGCCAGAGATGTGGCTGCAGAATTCACAAGAAGATTCAGAATTCATAAAGAAGATACAAGGATTCAGGCCAAAAGAATATAGGAGGTATCCTCTTTTAGTAGAACTGGAAAATAAAAATTATATATCTGAAAAATGCCTGGTATTTTTTCTATGCCAGTATAGGAAACAAGAAGAGATTGTCTGAGATATTTTAGCAATTGAGCAACTTGCCTCGGGGTAGGAGAAAGTGGAGTCAAAGTTCTACTTTCTGTCTGAACTAGTCTGCAACAAAGTCTTGAATCTTCCACGCTCTAAAGGAATGAACCTGACCACCAAACTGCAGCATCTGGGCACTGCAATTAAAAGCTGGAGCTGATTAGATACCATATTCTCTTTAAACAAATTAGCTTGAGTTCCAATGGTTATGTCACCTTGGAAAAATATTTATCCCAGGATCTGGGATAAGTAAAAGGATGCTGCAATTCTGCAACTAGCTGCAGCCCCCACTTTGAGTGTAGAACATCCCTCAATCTTTGCTTTGCACCAGGTTTTTTCCCAAAGTCAGTGGAGAACTTTTCTATGAAATGTTCATTATAATTAACATTTTTCCATATGCTTGAGAACATTGCAGGCATGTAGACTTTTATATGTTCACTTTGCTGCCTTCCAGGTCAGATAGTGCTTCCATTTCCTTTCAGTTATTGTAGATTTGGAGGGAATTTTTACCTTTGAATGGGATAGTTTATATAACTGTGGTTTATATAAATGTAAAAACCACATAGTTATCAGGAATAACAGATGTTTGTTGACAACTTTTTTCAAAACTTGTTGCAGAGTCCTGTCCTGTCAAGGCTTTGTAATAACAGGTTAGACAAACCTCTGTGGATAATGGGACAAATATTGGACCATGACATAATTCAGAATGTTGGGCTGAAACTAGAAATTTTCAACTGTTTTTCATTTGTGGGCTCCTAGAACATTCCATTGGAGATATAGAAATATCACAGACTTTATTGATGTGGAGTATACAAGACTTGATCTTAGTTACCTCCCTCAGATCCCTTCAAAACAGCTAGCAGACCTTCATGTCTGACTAGAAATTAAAAGTTGTGGCCTGTGAGAAGGTCTTCTGTAGACCCATATATCAGTGGTTCTGCAAAACCCCTGGACTTTGTCGAGGGTATTATTTTTTTTACTTTATTTTTTGCTTAACTCATATGAGACAGTCCTGGTGACACAATTCCACAAGATTTTCTGGGCCAGAACTTTCTCCTGCAGTTTCTCCTCCCATGGTAGTTACTCCAATAGCCTCCTCTCTGAATTTATTAACAGGGAGCAACTGACATGGGAGAATCAATTGCTCCCCTGAGAAGAGAGATTTTATTAATTTCAAAAACAGGTAGCTAGGTAACACTGACAAAACCCAAACTACAGTTCTAAGCTGTGTGAATTTTTTAAAATGTTGTTTACCTTTGTCTTCTCAGTAGTCACTGTACAGTAACTACTTTAATAAACAGCTATAAGAACAATTAACTTACTGCTACAAGATATCATAATACAAGTGTACTTAAAGCCTGTGTGAACAATTGCTTTTCCAGCATGTAACAGCTTGTCTACACCCTGTAACACTTGGTTATCTGATCATTTTGGCTGGGCTGCTTAGTCTGGATTTCAATGATACCTAAAAAGAGGGATGGTCTGTGTTATGGACTAAATGACTATAAACACTTCTCCATAAAGATAAACCAATTGTTTCCTATTAGAACATAGGGAACAGGGATAGAAGTGCTGAAATGGATTGTCACTATAAGTTAGCTGTAAAATATATGAGGAAGTCCAAATACTAAGAAGCTATTAACTTTGAAAACTTCAAGGCTAAACTTGCTGTAGCTTTAGTAAGTGCTTGTTAGCTAGTCTGTTTTTTCCCAGTATGTGAATCAAAATGCATACAGTAAAAATGCTCATTCTATTACAATTTCTTGCAATTGAAATTTCGTTTTTTCTGATTTGGTTTGGGTTTTCTTGTGGTTTTTTTTTTTGTTGATTGGCTGGTTGGTTGGTTTTTTCTTGTCTATTTGTATTTCATTTTTTTATAATTACCTTTAAAAATGCAATAAGTTGCACTGCCCTACTCTTTAATACTTATTAATATACTTATGAGCTTTGAGAAACCCAGTGAATAGAAGAGCTTTGAAAATGTATTTTGAGAGGAGCATAAACCAACAAAAAGAGAGACAATCATGACAGAGATACAGAGCAGAAGAAAAGGGTCAAATAGCAGTCATTAACAGCAACAGAATAAGTTGTAAGTTAACATGACCACTTCCAGCAATACTGCTCAGCAGCAAAGTATTAATCTTTGTGTTTCTATTTCAGGTCATTGAATACAAAATTAAAAGTGCCATATTCATAAAGCACAGAGAGGTGAACTACATATTTCCAGAACAACATTGACCAAAGTGCTCTGAAGAGGCAATAGTCACCCAAAGGAATTTATGCTGCACTGTTGGTCAAAAGGTGTCAGGACTTGCCTTGAGACAGGCAAATTCATAGTGCTCACTGGGACTCGAGAACTGCTCAGGGAAACACAGCCTAGTCAGGACTGCCAGTCAAGGCTGGAAGATCCTGTGGAACAACGCATCACGAGGATTTGCCAAACTACAGGGATGGAATAGAAGTGTTATAAATGGGTTAAAAATTTTGGGAGGAATTAAGGGATGCTGATTGTTGCAATAAATTGTTAATTAATGTAATGAACTTTCATGTATAGGGTTGTTAAGTTATACACTGTTGTGGTTACCATATGGGGGAAAGGATGGTCCCAGGATTCAAGGGGCCTAGGAGGGAACTTTCTAGAAGATGATGGAGACACCAAGAGGGACCATGATTGGAAGGAAAAGCAGCCAATGAAACTGAAGAATTATAAAATGATTGGTCAGGAATGCACCGTGTTATGAGCCAATGGGAGTTGGAGATCAGGACCAATCATTGCAAGGATTGAAAAATGGACCAATGACGGGATGTTGAAGGACTATAAGACCGGGTACCCAGTACGCGGGGTCCTCCGGAGGAACTTCGAGTCCAAAGGAGCAACACAATAGCTTTTTAGTGGTCTGGGTTGCTGCGTGGACCCTAGGTTTATCCTTAGATCCCACCCCCAGTGGTTTTTGTTTTCAATAAACAGGTGTTTTGTTTAATTTTTATACAAGCCTTAGTTTCCCTTTTTTTTCCGTCGATTTTTGTTCACGCCTGTTTATTATAGGAGGGTAATGAGTTTAGCAGATCCAGCATGTGGGATATGCCTGCCTGGGATGCTTCTCTGGCTTGTCTTAGGCCATGAGGAAGTTGTAAAATCCTTCATTAGAGTAAATGACTTTGTATACAGTGGCTTGCAGCCTGGTGGAGAATGACCTGTTTTTATAGAAGCAGGACCGAGTGAGGAAAAGAAGGAAAAAAGATGACATTCCACCAGTAATTCCAACACAGCTGGGAAAGCCCAGAAGAACAGAAGTTGCTCTGACCTGTATGTTTTGTTGACGGGTGTGTGGGGAGGGGATTCTCAAAAAACAGATGGCACTACTTGTTGGAGCTGTCTTTTTGTCTAGCAGCTTCTAACTGATCACTGGTGAAACCATAGGGGAGCTGGGGGATGTTGGAACCCTCTGATTAAACCAAGGGTTCACACCTCAGTGTACATTCAGTTCCATATCTGTCTTCATCATCAAGACATGGATGATTTTATAAAGTGCCCTTTGAAATCCATCAACCACAAAGATGTTTCTTTGTCTTCCTTCTCGAGTGTCCTCCATACTTGAAAGAGTCCTGATGTTGGGTAATTAAACCTAATATTCTGCAGTGCATCCATGGTGTTTCATGTTCCTCTTGTCATCTGAGTGCATCCCTTTTTGTATTCCCACCTGCCAAAGGTAGGAGACAGTTGTCCTACAGCTACTCCACTTCCATGCTGGCCTGAAGTGGAATCAGCTTGCTGATTGTTCTGCTTGGACACTGAGCAGAAACACATTGACTTGTCTTGGCAGGTTCTCTCAGTGTCAGTTTTACTCAGCAGTTCTCACAAAATTAAAGGCAATATCAAAGCAAGAACAGCATAAACTATCATTACCCTGTTGACTTCTCTATATTAGAGAAGTCATAGCAAAGATCCTCCTAGTGTGTCAACATTTTTTTGGCTTACACCTCTATGGACAAAACTCTTTACACTGATGCAAATGTTAGGTAAAAATATTTGGAAATTAATATAGATACAGATGATCTAATTTTTCATGTCTATAATTCTTTTTCCATGCATTTTATTATCATTTTCCCTATGGCATTTTACTAAACAATAATTTATTTTGCAAGTCTTAAATATTCTGCTTTTCAATTTATTGAATTAATTCTTACTATTCAAAGAGTGTACTTCAGTCCTTAACTGGGTAATTAATCTTGATATAATGTTATTTATCCTGTGACTAAGGATAAGAGATGTGGTTTTATGCTGCCTCCATTCTGCTACCAGAAAAGTTGAAGAAAATTTATGTCAGATCCAAAGTTTATTTTTCTCTGGTGGGCCCATTTATATAATGTTCTTAAACCTATGTCAAAGATTAATTTAGCCCTCTTATCTTTTATGCTGATTTTTACAACTATTTCCAGACTTCAGGCACAGTCTAACAAAATGATGATATTCATTGCTAAGGATGTTTCTTCTCGACTGGGGCTCAAGTAAATTATGTAAACATTTCCTATGGCAGTTCCCCAAGGTGTACACAAATGGTAATCTAGAGTGGTGTTTTCCAACTTTTTTTTTTAATCTTGGGCCTTTTTTTCATATAACTAATTTAATCAATTTGGAAAGAAATTGCCTTTAAAACAAGGGAAGCTGTGGGTGCTTTCAAGTGTCTATTTTTGGATCACATATGAAAGAGGAAAATAAACAAAGTATTATGTTTATGTTTAAGACTCAATTAGAAATGGCTCATAATATCATATGCTAAAGATGATGAATAGTTAACAGAACTGGTCATGTAATTATCAGAAGAAACCACACATTTTCTCAGAGAATGTAAATCAGCAAATTCAAGTCAGCCACAGCCAGCCTGCTCCAGGGATTTACTCTGTGGCTCTGACAAGACCTCTGTTCAGCTGCAGCTCTGCTACTGCTCTCTGGTTCCAAGGCAACACACGCTCACTGCAAACTGGCCCCTGGGGTTACTCTTGTCCTACATACTATTTATGAATGCAGTCCAGCATTCTTTTGCTAGACTGTGTATTTCCAAGAATGGGTGGCTTTTCTGTCTTCGAAAGGTGACTTGAAATAATGTGTTGTGAAAGTCTGAAAAAAACCCCATAAGGTCTTTGGAGAGGACAGGACTTTAAAAATATCTTTCAAACAGCAGTAACATTTTAAGATAAAATATTTCAGACAGCTCCTCTTTGTTGTTTGGACTGCACATTCCATGTGAATTATTGGGAAGAGGTAAGGTTGTGGATATGTTGTTAGAAAACATGAAGGATTTTTCTTTTAAACTTGCCAATAGTGAGATGGGAGACACAAATAGATTCCGATTAGTGGCACACATTTTTCAGTTATATCTGAAAGTATATCTTTAATTAAATACAAAATTTCTGCCAATAATATTAATCTTTCTCTTGAGTTTCCTTTTTAAAAACACATGGTAGTGGTATTTGGCTGGACAGAATATTGAGTAAATGGAATATAAATTCAGATATTCACTGTAATTTCAGATTTCTTCCAAGATTACCCTTTTGTCATGCCACCTGTTGTTCACCTAACCTCTACCATTAAAAGATTTCATACTATATATCAGCACTCTCACAGTAGCTTTTTGGGACAATGAATAAAGGTATCTCTGTCAACTTGGAGAGGAGTTGGTTTAGGGGTCAAGACAATGGAGAACTTTGTTTTCTCCATAATTAATTTATTAACATTACTGCCATAAATAGTTGGCCTCTGTGAAAGATCAGGAATGGGATAAATACATATATTGCAGATTTTGAACTAGCTGATTTTACATTGACAGAAGACCATGATATTAAAGCCTATAGCCATACAACCATGTAAAAAGTTTGAGAAGTCAAGCCTTGACTCTTAATTTCGTATTACTCTGAGTTATGCTTAAGTGGTACAGAAGAATGAAGGTTCTCCACATGTTGCTTTCCTTATTGTACAGCTTGAAGCAGTGGCTAAAAGTCACACTGCCCTTTTTGCTGTAAATCTGTGATGCAAGAGGAAAAACTGCTGTCTCAGAATTGAAGGCAATTGCATCTAAAGTTCAGGTCACTCTGTGTCTTTGTTAACTCGTTTAGCAAGCTACAGAATTAAGGATGAAGATTTGTTGTGTCTTAGGAGCATCCTGCCCGATGAATGCCCTCTTCTTAAGTACTATTTATTCTACTGTTGTACCACAGTCAATTATCTGTAGCTGGGCTGACTCCCTTTATTCATTTTAAAATTCACTTCTGTGGTAATGCAAAGTGATGCCAAGCTAGTCACAGCTTCTGTCTGTCCCCAGAATAACTGTAGTAACGAAGATTCACAGTAATCTCCACTGAAATTGCCCAAGGAGTTCATTCTTCAAACTTTCTGGGTACATCTGTAGAAATTAGTACAGGGATGGTTGAAAGCCAACAAATTGGGTCCAAATGCTGAATTTTATTCATGTGTTTCCCCACTGAAAGGAAGATGAATTTGGTTTTCCTCTACCTTGTGGAAGTTTGGAGATCAGTGTTACTTTGGCAAGCGGATTCACGGTTTTGCAGTGTTGCCAGGACAAGTTAGGTTTACTAACTCCAAGAATTTCTTAGGAAAATACTAGTCTTAGCAGAACTCCAGGAAGATGCCATGGTAGAGGGTAGGTGACTATTAAGGGACAGAACTGAGAGTGAATAAGGAGCAGAGGTGGACAAGCAGGAGTAGGGGTGTCCAAGAAGGAACAAAGGAACTGTCTAAGAAAACAGTGTGAGGAAGGTTCTTAGGAAATTTGGCCTCCAGGACCACAGAGAGGGCACATGGTGGTGTGAAGGAAGGAGACATCTATATGGTAGTTTAGGAAAAATATGTCAAAATATAATAGAGGACTGAACAGGCCCCAAGTTTGCGTGTCAATGGCAGGAGATTACTAGAGGCATAGTAAGGCTGAGACAAGAAGGAAAAGAAAGATAGATTATTGTATTTCAAAGAAGACATAGAATAGCATTTCTCCAGGTAAGAAATACCCTTCGTATCATAGGGAAGTTTAAAATGTAAAATCAGGGCTGAAGAACTTAATTCTGTTAATCAAAGAATATTTTGTATTGAGGATGAAATACAATTTTTCAATTGCCTCTCAAGTTCTTGCAGTTTCGAGCAGAACAGAATTAGACATCTTCCATTTTAAATTTGAGTATGTTTCTCTTCCTCTTGTAAACATAAATTAAATGTTAGGTCGTCTTACACTGTTTATTTCCAGCTGTACTCCTGGTGCAAATTCTTTTATGTATTTGTTAATCCCAGTGTGGCTTTCTGCACTGGCTCACAATCCTTCTTGGAATAAATCCAAGATACACTGTATTATATATGCCACTTTTACAGAAAAACTCTTTACAGCTGGGGGAAAAAAAAAAGATCACTTTCAATTTGTGTTCAAATTCTTATGTCTTAATTAGCATTGTTTTGTGGCTTAAGGAACCAGATTTTACTCCACTAATTATCAAGGCAAACTGCCTTATCAGCATCATTCTTCTCTGTGTATACCTAAGTATTGCTGAACTCTGCAGTTTTGTAATCTGCAAGCTTTCATTTATTTTAAAGTTTGTTACAATTATATTATGCAAATTATTAAGTGCAAATATTGTTATATTATCAGTTAAAAGTGCCAAAGTGAGAATAAAAATAAAACACAGTTTGAAAGGGCAAGGTGGAAGAGATAACATGAAAAAATGAAACCAATTAAATAATCCCCTCAAAATACATATTTATGAATACTAATGCCTCTAGCTAACTTCTTTTACTAAAGGCATTGCTGTGTAAGAATAATGAAGTAAACAAACATGGATAATAAATGTAATTCTCTATGTTTTATGCTGACATATTTTCTACAGTGTCACCAATGCTGTAGTTTTGAAGACAAATTAAACCACAGCTATAGACCAAATATTTACAGTTTACATACCTTTTTCTTAAAACCATATATATTTATACATAAACATCTAAAAAATTCCACTAAGAGCCCTGTGTGGAAGTGTCTAAATACATAACTCCTATCAAAGTCAATGATATTAGAGAGTTAGAGCAAGAGCTGTAAAGGGATTCACTAAAATTCATAGCTGTGGGAATTCACAGCCTTGAATCTGACACCTAGACTATGTGTGAGCTGAAAAATAAAATAACTCAGGCACAGTTGTTCACTAGAATGGCCAATGGGCATGGCATGGCCAGGATTCTTATGGATATAAAAAATCCCAGGCTCTAAAACATTCTGGCCACGTCTAAGCACTTATTAGCAACACGCATTCCAGGCAACATGCATGAACTTTTGAGAAAGTGGTCTGAGCACTTTATGTGACGGACAGGGATCCACATCAGGTGAACATTTCAGATGACAGTGGGAGTGGGGCACAGGAAGACACGATGTTTATTCAGACATGATGCAAGAGTCCCTGTGCAGTTATGCACTCTTGACTGGGGATCAAAAAAATGGCATGTTTGGTGGGGAGCTGCCAAAAGCAATCAGGGGAAAATAGAAGGGTAAATAAACTATTTATGATAAATAGTTTATTTTACTGTCTTTGCTGCTCTTTGTATTACATTTTATCCATCCGTTGCTTGGCTCCCTGCTCCCATCAGCAATATGATAGCATTGTAACAAATTCCTAGACTTCACTCTCCTTCATCTGACCACATTTTTTGCACTCTGGAAGATGGTTCTCAGTCTGTGGCCATACTACTGTAGGTAAATGTACCAGATCCAAGCCTCTGGAATGCTATCATCCGTGTCATGATAGTGTTAGCATGGACCTTGACAGTCAGCGAGTGCTCTCCCAAACCTATGCACACTTTAGGAGCTGGCAGAGTCTGGAACCATTCACCATTTCTGTGGCAATCAGGAATAAATGTTTGTCACTCTCCTGACATCAAAATATTTTCTATATTGTATGAACTATCAATACACATTGGAGACAAAGATTTTCAAGTGGGATCAAGACAGAGGTCAGCACCCATTATCCTGAAATTGGGGCAATATTTAGAATCCTCTCTGGCACAGCTATTTCTCACAGCCAGGACCCTGAGCCAGAGTTCAAAGGCTGCCCCATGTCAGTGACATCAGTCTGTCAGAGAGCACATTACATTGGGATTCACATGATTTTGCGTGTGAATTTTTGCATCCTTCAGTCTAAGGAATGTAATAAAAAAAGAAGAGCAATACGACTGTTCAAACAAGGCATGTATCATAGCACAAAAGTTCATGGAATTCCCTGAGGGGGAGACCAGCATTTGACATTGCACTTAAGGATGACAGACAAATCCAGATGTAGAGACACCAGGTTCTACATGACTTGTAAGGATCTGCAATCCTATCAGAAGTATCCAGTTTAAAATTTCTCTGCTTTTTATTTCTCAACATTCTACTTAAAGTTTTGCAGATAGAAGGAGAAAAAAATCTTAGTACATTGTAAATGTAGTTTTAATGTGTTCCGTATAAAAATACTTTAAAATTATTAATTCCTAGTTTTCAAAGCATTTGCATTCTTGTCTTTACTGGTTCAAAAAACCTCAAAACAACACAACAATCTCTACATTAAGACTAAACAGGCAGATGTTTCACTGGAAGTGGATTTAAAACAGATCGTTGAGGCAGTTACACCTCTTTTCCATGACAAGGATTCCTGGTCCTTGAGATCCTGCAGAACTGGTATCTGCACCTGTGCCCCACAACCTGTGATCTCTAACACAGGGTTAAACATGAATCAAAATAATGCAGGTAGACAAAGAGACAGGGGGAAGTCATGGTCACCATAATAGTCAGAAGTTTTAGCAAGGGTTACACTGGTTATAAGCCTTAGTTGTGGGTCCATTAAACCTACTGTTGCCACTAATATAATTTTTAACATATCACTTACCTTCATTTGTTACCAGATGGTGCCAGCAAAGAGATGTTTTAAGGCAATATTTGATGAATATGGTATCTATAGAGACTTTGACCACACACATTAGGTTAGAAAATGGTTTAATAACTCTGGGAAAAGTGAATATTTGAGTGATAGAAACTCATCATGTTTGCAGAGCAAAGGGGATGGATGACTGATATAAAAACGGGAATACTCCAACAAACTATTTTTAAATGATAGCTGGAGTTTGATTAAAAACAGATCAACTAAAATCAATCTGGACAGAATTCAGTATTCAGTCTAATGTTAATAACTTGTAGATGTGAAATAGATAAATAGTGCAGCCTAAAAGTGTATTTTTTAAAATTATCATATTGTTGTGGCTATAACAGCCTAAAAATATCAACCAGGTTTACTTTGAAGGCCACAATCTTGCGTGTTTCAAGATTTGCAGCAACTGCATAAGCCACTTGCATCACACACTTTATTCAGGCCAAATCACAGGAGACATATTACAAAACGATTTATTTAGAAAATGTTGAAAAAGAAGTGCAGCTGATTCCTAAGCACTCTGAGTCATAAACCTTAATGAAAAAATGCTGTATGGAAAAGGGCAATGCTATTCCTCCACAATTCAGGTGTACTAGCTAAGCAGCTTGAGTTTGCTAAAATATGACTTTGCTATCTGCTTTCAAATCCTGCTTATTTGTGAGAAATTACTGTAAATTTCATTAACATAATGACACATCCATCTCTGTCAAATAAAAATCATTTATGTAATCAATAAGGCAGGTAAATTGTTCAGATGGAGTAAGCACAGCATTCTGAGTTCTCAGCTAGAGTGCAAGGAGGTGATTTTCCTAAATGTTAACCTTTTCTGTGACCTTACAACCAACTTTGCTGTGAGGGGAAGAATAACAAATTCTTTTCTAAAATAAATAAATAAATGTATATGCATTTACACACACACACACACACACACACACACATACACATTATATACAAAACTACTGTAATTTCAAGGATTTTTTTCTAAATAAACGTATTAAGAAAACAGATATGCATAATGGACAGATGAAATGAACCTTTGAAATATTATCTTCTCCTACATTTCTTAAGCAATAAAGAGCATCTAAATTATTAATGTTATCAATCTCCTTCAGAGGAGGAGACTTATTTTGCAAATTCCAGCAACCCTAATCAGCTGAATTTTTAAATACCCAGTGTTTCTGCCTTCCTTTACTGTTTGTTTTCAAGTGTTGATTTTTTTAAAATGCCACAAAAGAGGAAAACAAATCACATCTTATATTAACCCATAACCTTTTAAGCTACAGAAACAGACAGGTCATTTTTTTTTTTTAGTGTTGACATTCTGCATGTGTAAGAAAAACTTATGTATGTAGATTCCTCTCACAAGAGCTTCAGGGCATAACCCAGACAGAGAAGCCATCACTTTTCCATTCTGCACCCAGGCTGCTGACAAAAGAATTGTGCAAATGAGCCTTTAAATCCTTAAATAGTCACTACACAATGCATGAAAGAATGCAGCGCGGGACAAAGGGCAATATTCACAGTTTATCTCAGGGTGATGGATCTGAATCGACGCATGAACATGGGTTTGTTACGGGATGGAGCAGGCCGAAAACCCCTACTGAGAACCCAGTGGCCACAGTCTGTAATGCAAACAGTCAGGCTAAGTCCTTCACAATTAGGGTAAATGCAACTGGCCATTATATGAACTTCAACTTGTTCTCATGATTGATATGGGAAATGAAAAGTTGTATATATCTCTACAAAGACGGAGAGTTTTCTTCTCCTGACCAATGCTAGGAATTGGTAGATTCATACTTTAATGCAGAAACTCCTATTCTATATTTCTATTTAATAAAAGTTCTTGCCCCTTCATCCGCACTGCAATGGATGTCACCAGTTTTGTTGTTTTTCTAGAATTTTAGCTACAGATGAGATACAAAAATAAATTCATGAAGCTGAATCGATACAAAGACTATGCAACCTAAACTGACTGATAACCTGTATGGACAAATACCTGTTCACCCACATCCTTCACACCATCAGCCTGTTGTCAGTCTGTATAAATATTCATAGGTAACCAGCAGCTAGAGTGTTACTTGTCTTGGGGCATTCAGCACTTCAGGAAAACCAAGGTCCTCTAGCGAATATATATAATATAGAGCATTTATAAGTAAATGCATTTTACCTATACTGTCCATAATAGTTACTAAAAATACCTTGTATTAATGTTTCAGGTTTTCTAAAATACAGGAAGTTAAAATCAGTCTTGGTGTTATGCATTACAGAGAGGCAAATGTTAACTTTTTAGTGCTCCAACAGGGAATGGAGGGCCTGGAGCAAGGAGTTGCTGCACCCTGGCCTCTGTTTATTCTCCCTTTTTTCAGCTTGCAGCAGCAAGAAGGGAGAATATAAAACTGCTACCTGTAAAATATGTGCAAACTCAACAGTCAAATCCTCCACAGAGCATCAACTATTCATCTATACTTTTGGTGAGGAAGGAATTCTCATCAGCTTATTAAAAACACCTGACTAAAAAAACACACTCTCTTGATTTATATCTCATCTGATAACATTTAGGGGTGAATAAATTCAGGTAACTTTCCAAGAAAGGTGATCTGTGAAAGGGCATATGATTTCACATAAAGACCTGCATGAAGGCCACCAGGACAGCCAATGAAACACAGAGACTTCAAGAAACTCTCTTCAAAGCAACCCTATGCATTCAAGTATACACTGCATTCAAGTTGGATGGATTTCCCTTTTGTCTATAGTCATCAGAGGCAAGTGACATCTTGAACGCCTCAAGAAGATTAAATAGCAAAGCTCAGTCGGAAGCTTAAAAAAAAGAGAGAGAAAAGAAAAGGGCCAACTTGGCCATTATGGAGCTGGTCCTTTCTTGTCTGTGAAAGAGCTTTCAAGGAGTACTATTGGAAGAAGAAGGCCCAGATAAAGAATACAATGACGTTAGAAAGGGAGAACTCCGAGTGGAACCAGAGGGTGTGGGTTGCGCTGAATGAAGGATTAGTGCAGCTTCACAGCAAAGAAAAGGGGAATCCTAGTCAAGATGAAAATGAGGAATTACTTTTTTTAGACTCCAGTTCACTGAGCAGCGACAATGCATGATGGGAGGTACTTGACATAACACTCTTCCAGGCCATGTTTGCTCTCCATGTGGGACCAAGAAAAAACAACAACAGTGGCACACCAAAACAAAACAGTTTTTAACCTAATAAACTTACTCAGAAGTCCTTTTCTGTAAACCTTGGGTGTTATTTACTACTGAGTATCTGCATGTTGAACCAATCACATATGGGAAATTAGCATGCCAAATTTGCAGACAACATGCCTATATTTTGCAAAAGGTTCAAATCAATGCATTCTTATTGCACATTATAGGAAAGGAAGATATGCTGAGTGTTGAATTCTTCACAGTCATCAGAAATAGTTACCTTCTGGAACATCTTATAGCAAATTATAAGGCAAATTGATGCGGAAATAAAAAAAAGTATTTTGGATTCCTGAGATGTGTGCACAGCAGTCAGGTTGATTCTGAGTTAGGGAAAGGATGGTGCAGAAGCGAGAAAGTAAAATTTAATTGTATTGAGGGATGGACATAGACTTTGATTCATGACCATTAATATTATTCTGTGAATCACTGAGCTGCTTTCCCGTGATCAAGGAACCGGTAGTCCCAGAATCATGTTACTGGCTGTTACAAAGCCAAGGTGGAGAAAAGGGCTGGAACACAGAGTCTCTGTGACTACTTATTTGTTAATATGATACAAACACATGCTTCAGGTTAGGATGAGAAGCAGCAGGTTAGGGACATTCTGGGGATATTGCCATTTTCACATCTCAAAGGGAAAGGAGTGAGAAGGACTTTCTTTAACTGTTGGTGAAATCATTATGGTAATAGAGAGCGAAAAACCCCCAAAAAACTGGTCTACTTCATCTGCTTCCCTAAAGTGTCAGGAAAAGCTCAAGCAGCTTAATATATTACAAAGTATTAATCTAGTGCAGAAACCCCTGCTGTCCTTATGGACCAGGGACCCTTTGCAGAAAAGCTTTCTTAAGGGCTTGATGAAAGCACTGAATGGAAAGAAAAAGAAAAAAAAAGAAAAAAAAAGAAATCATTCAGTTTCCTTGGCTACCTCTCATTCCACACAAACATAAGGTTTTATCAGGGGCAGGACAGAAGTATCACTTCCCTCCAGTACCACACCAGTTCATGAAGCTGTTAATGAGGAAGTCAGAGGCTACAACTCAAAAGCAGCTGGAGCAGCACAGAATAACTGAAGAAAAAGGATGTTTCTTCCTAAAATTTATGAATCACCTGTGCTTGTGGTAATGTGTTATTTAGATAACCAGTAAGAAGAGAGAATTTGCTGTGTTGGAACAGCTTGATTTGACAGGCTTAACCAGGAGAAGTTGCAGAGGAGGCATAACTACTCTCTAAAATGTCCACAGGTAAATATCAAGAAAGCATTAAAAATAAAGGAAAGGCTAGCACTTGGACAAATGAGCTGTGGCTGGGAATACACTTAGGAAATCAGAAGGTCCTTTTTTGGTCTTTTGTCAAGAGCTTCCCAATAGCAACAAGAACAAAAAGTAACTATTTCAAAGGCTAAGAAGTATGTATTTGTGGTATGACTGTTGCTGTTAATAATTGACTAGATGTGATGACCTAAAGCTGAGGGAACTGAACTGTAGCTTTTGAGCACACACAGTTCCTATATTTTCTAGGACTGCTCAAGTTTTAGTGTGATGTGATGGTTCTAGCATGAAGCCTGCCAATCTTCTCCCTTTCTAGCATAGTCCTTGTATTTGTTCCCTTTTCTTGTATTGTCTGTTCTTTCTTTTGGTTACTGACTGCTGACCTAAAGCATAGACCACAGGAACTGGATGGTGATCACTTTCCATGCAAACTACTGAGAAACCAGAAATTTAACAGTCCACATCACAAGGCAGTTATGTGAGAAGGTGCTATAGATGCCTCTGATCTCCAGTGTAAAATCCTGTTTGGTCCTGTTTATCATATGGCCTCTTTTTGTTCACCTTTTTAATAGGAACAACCTGGCAGCCACCTGGCTCTGCATAGCAAGAAATGGGTCACAGCGTGTTCGACGTGGTGATCGGTCAGGGCTCAAATTTTCCCTCTCATGTAATCATCAGTTTGGAGAATGATTTCATCATCATGCTGCATCACTGGAAAGAAGTTTTTAGCTATTTGACAAGCTTGGGAAGAATTCTTGATTTCACAATGTCTACACATACACACTAGTGGACATGTAGCATGTATGGTATGTGGTGCATTAAATAGGCAATAGATCTGCCACATGGGTGTTGCTGGATTAGAAATTTTTTTTTCCTTTCTTTTTGGAGACATATATCTTTACTTTTACTTTGATTGTTATTACTTTTGGAATTTAAATAGCTAATTCCACTATTTGTTTATGCATTACCTTTATAGGCAATACCTTTTTTTTTCATGAAAGAAGTGTGATATTTTCCTCTGGAAGGGATTAAAATTAAAAAGGAATAATACCAAATTGTATGGAGCTAATCTCAAGGCGCAATAGAAATAGGTAGTGTGGATAAATAGTTTTACCAGTGGAATTCCAAAAATTGAGTGGGGTTCCTTTGGTTTATGTAGCAAGAGCCTCACTCTGCACTGCAGGGAAGGAGCAGTGAACTGTGGAGTTCTAAAATACCCCAGGGAAGCTGAAAGCACAGAGAGATACCAGCAGTCGATCCCGTACCCTGATTTAAGCATGTAAAATAAATGTTATCTTGCAAATCCAGATGATTCTTCTGTAGAGATTGCTATTTGACAAGTGTTGCCTGACTGCAATGATCCTGTTTTACTACTCTATCTGTTGTTGACCCGAAATCCCAAAGCTGGCTGACCCACCATGCTCCCCCCACACAGTCTGGTGCCCACTGCTCTGACCTCCCCAGCCTTCTGCTTGAAGGCAAAGAAGAGTTGAAGAAGCATCTGTCTTCCATACTCTAAAAATATTTTTTTCCAAAGATAGCCCAAGATTTCTTTCCCTCATTAGAATGTAATGAAGTTTATCTTTATTCTTTACAGCAGTCTCAAGTGAGGAGATGGCTAACTTGATTCCATTGCTGCTGTGATAACCCGTGAAACTACAATGATGCATGTGGGGCAAGACTGGCTCCTTTTTCTCCTCTGGCTTTTTAAAATATTTTTTGTATCATAACAATCAAGGTAATATGACAGCTTGTAATAAAGTATTAAAAAACAAAGAGCACCTGGTAAATAGAATGATTTTCACAGTGTCTACATGAACATTTTTCTTGCATTTACTCCAGAATGCTGGGTAAGAAAATGAGGTTAATTGTGCAAGAAAATTCTTACCATTTTAATCAAGGTTATAAAATGTCAAATGTTTTCCTTTGAAGTTCGATTATTTGGGTGATTATTTGGTGATTATCTTATGTGGCTGATCTTGGGTGAATGAAGTTTCTCTTTCATTAAAGGAAAAGCAAAATCAGTAGAGGACAGACAGTTTCCATACATGCCTTTACTGAAGTTCATCCTTTCCTCCTGTGTAAGAAACTTGAACAGGAATCTAACAGATCAAGAATTTCAAATTACATTGTACTTTGCTTAGGTGTACCAAATATAACATGAAAAAAATTTTGACTGTGCAGTTATGTTAACAGTAATGAAAATGAGGAATTCCATGATATGTCATGGCTAACATACAGAAAGCAGAATCATACTGAAGAATTGGAATTTTTCTGGCCTTTTATTTGGTTTTGGCATCTATAAAAGTGGGATAATTCCTATTGGAAGGGACCTGAGGTGGTCCAGTCCAGCTTCATTCTTGGAGCAGAACTGGATATAGGGTTGGATAGTCCCTCAGTTACATTTGTCAATGTACTTGAAGAATAAACCAACCAAAATTTAAAATGTTTTATTGTTTTAGACGTTCACCTTCTTTTACTTCTTTTCCTCTACTACTACTCTTAAACCCAAAAATTTATACTCTGATATAATATTTACACCTAAACAATTATTTCAACTTTGAATAATCAAAATCCTTTAATATAGCTTACATTAGTCTACAGGGCAGTACGACAGAAGTTAACATGATTATTCTGACTTCTATTTGTAAGCACAGGTAAGAGCACAATTGCCAATTAAAATAGAATATATTCAAATTGGAATCCCTTTATGGTTGATTAAGCTGTGCAATAGAACAAGCCGTGTCTTGTTATGGATATTACCCTTGAGTTTAAAGGGTTCCTCTGGGTGTCCAAAGA
Source organism: Irena cyanogastra (assembly GCA_013397155.1). NCBI lineage: Eukaryota > Metazoa > Chordata > Aves > Passeriformes > Irenidae > Irena > Irena cyanogastra. The sequence continues at coordinate 322,984 of VWZV01000881.1, read as the reverse complement.
GTGCCCGTGAGGGCAAGAACTCATGCTCTGGAGGTATCTTCTTTACCATTTCAAAGCAGAATGTCTCCAGGGAAACTGGTGTTACAGAAAATATTTTCATAAGCTTTATCTCTTAAAAAAAAACCCCAAAACTCCCCAAAAATTTAAAAGCATTTTTCAAGCAGTGTATTTGACTCATTCCTTTATGCACTGATGATGTATTTGTGGCAGTGGGAGGGTGCAGAAACTTTTGTGATGCCTTTCATACAGGTTACAGTAGGGGATTTTACTTCATGGATCTAAAGAAGACATCCTATAGTGCTTCCCCAAGGCCCTGGCCACAGATCTTCCCTGCTTAAATTCCCCTCTACAAAGGAATTAGAAGATCTGGTGGTTTGTGCTGCTGTAACCCCTTCAGTGTTACTTTCTGCCAGTGTGGGCATGGAAGCCTTCTTCTACTGCTGGCACAGCAATAGAAATCTGATGCTACAAAGCAGAGATCTTCATTTACATCTGCTTCAGCTGGCATGGAGAAAAGTAAGGCCAGGCATGATTTCAAACAGATATCTTGGAAGCAGCCTTTTAAGTTAATTTTGCATGGAAAATATCAACACAGCTTCAAAAGGGCTGAGAAACAATGAATCAGCTCTTTTGCTTCTCAACATGCTGAATGAGCTCCACTTAAAAAATGAATAGCAATTTTCAGCTAGATTTTTTTTTCAATCCATTTCCAAAATTTCACCATGATATTACTACAACTGTCCTTCTTTTGACAGGCTGCAAACAGTAAATGTGTCATTTCCTCTGTCCATAAAATCATCAACAGGCAGGGGAAATTCTTGCCAGTGGGAAGAGGTTTGCTAAAGCTTAATAAAAACTGTTGATGTTCCCTGCATGTCGAAGCTAAAAATATGTATTTGAAGCAAAAGCCTTAAGCAACAAATTACCTTTGTGAAAATATTTTAAAAAAAGGTACTAAAAGCTACTAAAAGTATCCATATGACTGTAGTTGCTTGATGCTAACTCCCTGACTGGATCAATCAAGCAGAAAGGCTTAGGTGTTCTCACAAAGCAGTAATATTTTGCAGCTCCATTGACGGGGGTGCTTTAGAGTGGCTGCCTCCAGCATTATCTCCATATAATATATTACTGGAATGACAAGGTATAGAGCAGCATGTTTGCACTGTTCATCAGCATAAGCACTTTCCTCCCTTCAACATGAGTAGCAGCTGACTTTTTTACTGGCATAATCCATGAGGAACTTCTAGTTCAACCCAACTAACCCAAGTTTCAGAAGCCTTTTTACCTTCTGCAGAAGATGTGAAGAAAGAAGCTAAATTTTGGAAGAAGATGCTTCTCCCTTTCAATCAAGTAGGTAATTTTCTTTTTTCAAATAACAGCAACAAAGCAATGGTGTTTTTAGGCCTTGTGCAGCTCATGGACCTTTTCAGAGCCACGAAGGTACCCATTCCACAGCACAGAAGCTGAAGCAAAAGTCTCCATCAGAGCTGACAGGCTCCAGGACGCATGGTATAGGCACATCACAGTCTGTGACTTTTCTTATAAGCACACAGACAGAGTATGAGAACCTGTTTTAATTGCCTGGTGATATGTCAGATATGCCAGGCCCTGGGTGTGCCAGGGCATATGCAACCAGAGTGCATCTCCTGGACATGGCTAGTCAACAGCTGCAAGTTTGATGGAAAATTTTGGTCTGCAGGGTGACCCTCAATAAGCTATCCCAACATGTCTGACACATTTGGCATGGAAATTAATTGAGATTAGTTTTGCCTAAAAAGCTGAATTTCGTCTCCTAGCTCTAGGCTCTCAAGAACAAAATCAGTAATTGTGATGGTATGTTGTTTTGCCAAAAAACATTGTGAATACTTCCCATTTCTGATGTTTTACACATCCTTTGTCTCTATTCTAGAATTAAAACTACTTGTGAGGTACAATCCCAAAACAGACTGCTAAAATAAAATAAGGTGGAAATCAAAGAAATAATTTTTATTGTTTACTTTGTACACTTTTAGACACATTCATTACCTAATTTAATTATCTTCTGTCTCACTTCTTTCATTAAGGTATTCAAACTTGAATAGTGATGAGAACAGGTCCAAATGAATAACTTTCAGCTAATGGACAAATAAAAAATCATTTTCACTCATATCTAAATGGGTAAAGAAATTATTTCAAATCATAAGTTTCCCAGGTGAAACAGATTTGACACAGAAGACAAGTTGATATGGAAGGCATTCAGTCCAGGCAAATCTCTGCATTCAGGACAAAGTTTCAAAGCATGGAAAAAAATTGTGCTGTTAGTTACTTTCCAGTAAGTTGTAAAAAACAATGCTCAGAATATGAACACAACCCTCCCATCCCAGCATATGTGGATGGAAAGAAATGGATTAACATCCGCATTAATTGGAGGCATTCGTGCCCCCAAAATACACGAATAAAGTATATGTTATCCACATCTAGCTGTGGTTGGAGCTCTAACAGTTTACACAAGCTGATGGTAGTTTCATGAGTGTCTGAATCTTTCAGAAAGGCTTCTCAGATGCAAGAAATGTTTGGAAAAAATTAAGGATGCTCCTCTTGGTATTCATGATATCTGAGCTCTTAGAGGAGAAAATCCAACCATGTCTTGCTCTGGTCCTGTCAGGAAAAGGAAAGCTGCAGAGTGCCAGATCTGTGTCTTGAGTTTTCATATCTACAGGGACAGTGGGAAGGATCAAACTAAGAATATAATTTTGCTATTATAAAAGGAACAGTTCAGACTATGGAGACAGAACAGATTTTAGATGCTTTAAGACCATTAGAGTTATGGACTCCTGGGAGGATGTGCGTGGCCATAGCAGGTGGAACAGCTGCCTGACTTGGCTGAGCAGAGATCGACCTGAACAACCTAAATATTATTAGAAACTGAGATTTCCCTTTGAGAACAGGGGTGCGCACACACACACACACACACACGCACACACTCACATACAGGCAATCTGATCTTTTGGTGGCTCAGAGCAAACAGCTTTTGGTTTATCTCATTCCTGAAATCTGTCACAAACCAAAGGACCTTTCTAATATGAACTCAGTAAATTAAAAAAAAAATAATTAAAAATAAGAGGGTGGATTAACAGCTGAAACAGCTGGGGAACAAAGAAAATTCAGGAAGATCTGTTTAGTATCCAAATGCCTACTTTCTTACTGATAGTGCACCAACTCTTAATGATGTATTTCTGTTCAAATGCATCACAAGGCAATTTCCTCGCATTAGGAAACAGAGACAGACACTTCTAGACCATTATGGATGGATGTTCCTTCTGGCTTTCAGCTCGTTTGGGAGGGGTCAGTGCTGCTGCTTTGTTCTTGTGAATCCCTCAGTTTACAGTGAAAGGATGACATTGTTATTCTGTTTAAAAGTTAAAACTTTGAGAGGCTTTGTACCTGAAAAGCTGTTCTGAAGAAACTATAGTTGACATCGTACAAAAGGGGGAAATAAAATGTAAGATAACGTCATATATCTGTGATTTTGTTCAATTTAAGAATGTTTGCTGGAAAACTATAAGCATTTGACTTGAGAAACATTGTAGAAAAACACTATTTTAAAAAAATATTAAAGAAACTGAAAACACTGCCTCAAGCTGACCTTCCAGGATGATAGGCAATATTATGATGACAGTATGGCTGAAAACCACAAACAGTGTGAATATGCCCACGGTGTGCTTGCTCAAATTGAAAAATCTGTCATAGTTTCCTTAAGTGTTTCAGAGTTTCTTAAAAGCTTATTAGTTCTGTTTCCTATTAAAGAAAGAAAACTCAAACCAAAGCAAAAGTGAAACCATGAAAAAAAAAAAATTAGTTCTGTTGGATCTAACAAGAACAAATAGTGTCCACAGGCTCTTTTCTTCCCATTAACTCTAGCAGTAAGTAGGTTTTTCTAGCTAATTAGACTCTCAAAATGGGTGTTAGTTTTAGGATAGGAATCTGGAATAGAAATGGCTAAAACTTTCACAATTATTTCATTAACAACCGTGGAAATAAACCTGTAGTTACCATGGCTCATTCAGCCATCTCTGACCTGAAGCTCTGCAGAATTACATGCAAGTTATAAAGAAGTCCAAATTCATCTAAAACTCTTGACTTTCCAGGTAAGCCTTGATATTCCCATGGAAGATGGAGCTTCATGAGTCTTACACTTCCTCAAGACAGATTGATCTGATTTGAACCTTCATGTAGTGTTAAGGCCTGCCTAGTCTTTGGAGTCTGATTGGTCCTGCACCTTATCAAAGGCTGTAGAAGAGGTGTTCTGAATTCCAGAAAGGAATGTGTTTGCACCAGTTATTTGAAGGTCAGTCAAGCACTACATCCATTCTGACATACAAACTTGTAGACTTACTGAAAGTAAAATAAAGCAGAAAAGTCCTACCTGCTAAATACTGTTGCTAGGATGTAGCAAGATGCCTTATCCCAAAGACCGAGATTTCCACGTGTTTGAAGAATGTCACATTTCTGAACATTTCCCCACAAATGCCTTGCTGGTGGGACTCCACTGGCCACTTTGGAGAATCACTTCAGATTTTTCACAGGTTCTGATGCAGAAATATATCAGGAACAGATGTTCCACCAAATCCCTGAATGCATCTATTGCTCCAGAAGTGATCTTCTGCGCCATAGTGCTTCCAGAGGTAATAGCATAGGTAATGAATGACAGACCTGGCACTTGGCTTTTGATATGTCCCTGCTGCCTATTCACTGCTTGGTTCCCTTCTGTCCTGGGGCTCCTGGGTGTCTTACACAAACCATCCAACTGGTGTCATTGAGAGGGCAAAGAGATAAACCATATGTGAAAAAGAATAAGATAATATGCCTTTGTCCCTTTCAAACAAAGGAAGTCAATGTATAACAGACCAAAAAGAATTGGTTTTATGATTGAGAAGCCTGATTCCTATTTGCATTGCTTTACACCTCCCAGAAATAAATCTTGAAAGGGAAACTAAAATATTTCTCTTTTTAAGCATGATTTTGCTAAAATGCATTCTTCCTAAATTCTTGTAAAGAGTCTTTAACCACTCAATTTATCACGTTAAGAATTTCTTCACCAATTAAAGAAAAAAATTGCAAAGCAATTGCTAAGTAATGCAAATAGTTTAAGTGAATTTTAAGTGAAACAAGAATAGTGTGAACTTACTAGTAAGTATCTGAACAGCTGAGATATAACCTGACCTGTAAATGCACTTGTATTCTTGGAAGCCGTATTTCACTCCTGGCATTGCATCTGTACCACATTTTAAGGTATTAAAACATTCCCCAAATAAGCCTAATAGTAATTCTAGGTTGTGCTGGATGAGAAATAAGAATCAGAGGATGAGAACAGTGAACTTAATTCATGCCATTACCATGGTTTTTATTATCACCTGGTCTTGCATTTCCAAAGCAGACTTTCACATCCACAGCTGGACTACACTGTGGCATGCCATATTGATCTCACCTACTATAGCTTTCAAGCAGCCTGGAATCTTGTCTAACCTTTTGCAAATATATGCATTTAAAGGTCACACACACGATGTGAGATCTGCTGGCCATTCTGTGTGCTCTCTCTGCAATGGAACCTGACAGTTAACTTCAGCCTGCTTGGTGCTGGGTTGCTCTGGGTAAAGCAATACAACCTCAGCATTTTATGTTAAACACAGAATTTTCCAAGCTTCTATAAACCTGCAATCTACAGCATTCCTCAGAAAACCACAACGATGTGGTGGGCCAGCTGAAGGAACATCAAAGAGACAATATGTTTAGTAGATTTAGTAGTTTGCTGCTGTTGTTTTAGAATTGGCCTCCAAAATTGTCTGCTGCTGAAAGCTATAAAAATGTTACTTTTTCATCTGTCTCCTGCATCTCTTAATATACTTCAGCCATACATTTCCTACCATTTGGTGCTTTTACAGTGACCAAGTGTACATGTTAGTTACAGAGGTACGTGGTTTTGTTTAGACCTCCTTTGAAAAGCAGACATCCAGCAAGATTAACTGCAATAGCCATTGAGGATCCAACTACTTGCAAACTTCTGTCACTAACATGTGTAAACATCAGGAATAAGGGAAGAAAAAAAAAGAAATTAAATGGCCTCATGCAAAATATGGCCAACTGGACTCCTTATTCCTGGAGGCAGCATGAAGACAAAAGCAGAGCTGCCCACCTTGTGGCAGCAAGCAATTGATCCTTCTGTAGAAAAAATTCTGCCCTTAAAATGTCTTAGATAATTTTAAGCTGTTTTATCCCTTGATATTATATTAGAGCAATTTTAATTAATTCTTAACAGTTAAAAAAAAAAGAAAAGAAAGAAATGAAGATTTTTGTTTCTTAGGAATGCTAAGCTGTACAAAAGCTCTGGGCTTTGTTTTTGGGCTGTCATTCTAAAGGAGGTGAGGACGGATTATAATTGCACTGTGGGGCCTGAACAGAGGACCCCTGTAGGTAGAGCAGGCCTTTCAATCTTCTGATCAACGGAGCTGAAACAAAAATGCAGGAGGGCTGTGTTCCCACGTTCTTTGACAGTTTCCTGCTGCAGATAGCGTCCTTTTAAACCTCCCTTATGCTTTCATTATGCTGCTGAAATAATGAATAATTTGCCTCCTCCACTCTTTGATATGCATGGTCAGATATTATTGGGTAAGAAGCAAGAGGGACCTTCCTATAACCTTAATCCAGTTCACACTAATAAAATGATTTAGCTGAGCATTCTTGGGAAGCAATTATTTTTCTTGAAGACAATGACTATCAAAAAGTCCCTAATGGGCAGAGGCAGATCAGGTCACCTCAGCTTTCCATTTTCTTCAATATGGGCAATGTTTGGACCCTTAAAGTACGAGCTCCCTTCTGCAGTTTTGTCACAAATACTCAATCATTACTGTTGCTGAGTGTAGGGTTAAAAATGAGTTAGGCTTAATTTTGATTTATTCAAGTGTGCAGTTATTGACTGTGAGAGGTTAACTGTAGTCTGAGTTCTGTGAGAGAAAATCCTCAAAGGGAGAAGTATGCTGGAGAAATGTGAAAAGGTATTTCTGTTTCCTAATGGAAGTGATGAGCAACATATTTCAATTCTTATTCTCCTTTTTGTCATTAAATTATGAAGCTGGCATTCTTGAATAAAAGATCTTCAGGATTTTTGTGTTCCTAAATTAATACAGTATTAATGAAAGACAGATTTATTAATTTAAAACACTTCTCTTTTTGAGAAAAATTAATGATAGTTTAAGCAGATTAGTATTTTCTTTTATATCTCAAAAATCATCAACAGTTACAAAATACATTGGTTGTCAAAAAATAATGCTTCTATTATATTATCTGGACTGTTCCAAGAGTCTTTGCAACAATCAATTGAATTGACCTCATATTCCTCTTGACACAAAGATCATGTATATCCCTTTATTACTTGTGACTTATTATGATGGCTGTTATCATTGCTACTTAATATAATTGTTAATATTCTTCACAAAAACTGTCCCGCTGATTGCATCTTTTAAAGACAGGTAGATATGTGCTGAGATTTCTAAAGACATGTAAAGGCCTTTTGTTCACACCTTCTTTTATTGAAATTATATAATTAAAATGAGTAGAAGATAGGGGTCACAGATTCATTTGCATATCTAAAGTGTAGCCTGATCCTGAAAAAAGAAAACACTCTCATCTTAGGTGTAATGCAAATTTATAGTTTCTTATGAGGAAACAGAACTTCTAAATAAATAATCTTAGTGAAGTCCATAATACTATGCCAGACCAGTATGGCCCTGTAGTGCTGATCACATGCAAAAAGCTTGGTATTGAACAGTAGCACTATAGTAAGATTAAGACAATTTCTCAAGGCAATTTAACCATAGTTCATAAGAAAGACTTGTCCCAAAGTTTCCCTATGCTTGTCCTTGACAATGATTTTAATGACCTCACTGAATGTTTTTAGTAACAAATTTGGCAAAAAGGCAGGAGTTGTTCTGGCTTAAATTGTTGAATCAAAAATGGGTTAACTGTAAATTCCAATGCAATTAGTTGAATTTCAGACATTCAGATGTCAGAGGTTCAGAGATAAGGGGTAATCATCCAACTCTTGTCTGAATTAGTCCTAGTATTTTTAATTTAAGGATAATACTATGACTCCACTCCTAATTTACGTGTCTGCAAATGTAATTTTGTTTGTGCTCAATCTGGCTTTACAGGCTGATAAGGATAGCATTGTGAGTTGAAAACAAGTGATAGTTATGAATCATCCTAGTAGAGGGACATTTTTCAGTACAGAATTGGAATTATGTCATTTTAAAAAGTCATAGTAATGTATCACCTGGGATATTCCAAATAGCCCTGGCTATTCAAAGTAAAAAAAAATACAAAATAGAATAATGCAGAAAATGTCTTTTTTTCTTCTGAGCAAAGATAAAGGACAAAAGCTAAGGTAATTTCAATTGTTCTGTAACTATAGTGGGGAGAAGAAAAATTAAGTGTCGTCTGACGAGATCCAAACCCTGCAACTTGGCTAAAACTAAATGCTGCTAACCATGGATAGCATAGGGAAAATGTTAGCTTCATTCTCTCTTAAGTGCTCTCCATCTCTAATCAGATATACACCATGAAATGAATACACCATGAATTTTTAGATGAAAATGTAAAAAATAAATCCTTGTAGTTTGGAGCCAGTAAGCCTGTTCAGTTCACTGCTTTGAGAGAAGTTATCAGCTTTTCCTAGATGTGATGTGACATCCTACTTAAAAACCCTTGTGCGCTGAGTCACCCATTAGATATCTTTGCATCACACTCTCCTACACTTCGGTAACCAAGATTAACTTGGATGCAACTGTCTCATATCCCTGCCTGATGCTCCCAGTCTCTCAGTTCTTCACTCTGTCTCCTTCCTCTCCTGGATCTCTTCCTATCCTGAACTGTTACTAAAGTATGAGGATGCCAATTAATAGACTTTGGGGCAATGACATACATTATAAAACACATGGTTTGGATATCCCTTCACAGACAGCTACTGTTGTCCAGAGTAAAGAATAAACATCACAGGTGGAAAAGGTACTCCTGAGAGAGGAAAGATGCACAGAGACAATTGATTACAGCTGATCAGGCTCCACCAGTGCAGCAGAAATTGAGAAACACCAAGCAGTTGCAGGCTTCGACTCTTTCACTATTGTGGTTATTTGAATTTGCAACATTGAAAATTGAATAGTTAAATTAATGTGACTTCTGATTAAAGAAATGTTTAGCGTGGCAAAGTTAAGTGCACTGTGATATTTAAATGACCAGATATAAATACTCATAATTTACCGAGTTCCCAATTATGGATTCTGATGGCAAATTTTCACAATTAACTATTTCAGATTTGGAAAAAAAAATATTAATTGGTCAATGAATATGGTACAAGAATAGAGAAGTTCCCATATCATAAAATCATATGGATATTTTACCTAGCTTTGAGTAGACTATTTGCAGACATCAGCAGCAACACAGACTGTATAAATTCAGGAATCCACAAAACGCTGCCATCTGCTTTGGAGAAGTGACCTGGAGAGCAGTACATGCTTAATATTGAGCACTCATTAACCAGCATTTTCATCCTTGTTCAAAGTTAGAAAGTGATTCCCATTTGCTTTCTTCCCAGCAATGAACTGTGGAGTTACAGCCCGGAGAACTCTCTGGTCTCTTGTGACCACTTAAATTAGCAACTTCCAGGAGCCTAATGGTGCATTAGTATGATTTCAAGTCAATGAAAAATTTAAAATCTCAATATCAAGATAATTCATCTCTTGAAAAAAATAAATATAAATCTCATACAGTCACTTGGACACACAAAATCTATAAACCAGGAAATGGTTGCTGTTTATCTTTTACGTTAATATGAACAGATAAACCATTTAACTACATTTTTCTCATGGTAGAAAAATAAAATAATTCTTAAGAATCACTGAGGGAGATGATGAACATTAGAATACTTCATCTCTTTATATTTGGATCGAATGAGGTATTGTTTATTTGGCTTTTTTTTCTGAGGGATATTAAGAAAAGAAGATTCCTTGAAAAATGTGTGAGATCTGATCTTGCTTTAATGTTAGGAGGACTTTTTTAATATCAGGTCATAAAGCTTCTCCCACAATATTATATGTCTGGACAGACAAGGTCACAATGCCAGACACCTTTAAAAGTGTATAAATTCCCTATGTTGTCTGATGTCACTCCCATCAATGCACATCATTTTCAGTAGTACAGTATTTTCAAAATCCATACACTCATTTGTTTTGGTCAGAATCAGATTAAGGATTTTTTCAAAAAAGTTAAGAAAAAGCTGTGTTCAGTATAAAATAAAAAATATAATAAATATTCTGATTCATGTAGGTCTTCTTTCAGCTGCTACTGAAATGTTCAATACTAGAAATAAAGAGAGAAGTTGAATAAGACACTCATGTTTTCTTCCATTTTTCTGTATTTATCCATCCAAAAGTTTTAATCATAAGCTTATATTTCCCTGTTTCCAAAAGTTAAAATCTTGTCAGCCTTTTCCCGTATGAGAAGCTTCTTCCTAAAATTCTTTCTATTACTGAGGACCAAGACACGTATGCCAGAACAAGAACAGATTTCTTCCCAGCAGACTGGCACCCTCCATCATCAGATATTAGATACATTTTTCATTTCCTATTCAGTGCAGCTAAGGACTTTGGAGTTGTCTGTGTTGGAGAACAGGAGGCTGACCGCTTCCTGGGAAGGGCACAGGGAGAGAGAGGTTCTGAGCTCTGCTCTCTGGTATCCAGTGATGAGAGTGCATGAGGATGGTTCAAAGCTGCTGCAGGGATGGTGTAGGCTGGGCTTTAGGAAGCATTTTTCTACTGAGAGGATGGGCAAAACCTGGAACAGGCTTCCTTGAGAGGTGGTTGGTGCCCTAAACCTCTCAGTGTTTAAAAGGCATTTGGACAATGCCTTTAATAACATGCTTTAACTTTTGGTCATCCACAAAGTGGTTGGATAACTGGACCAGATGATCACTACAGATCTCTTCCAACTGAAAGAGTCCTCTTCTCTTCTCTTCTCTTCTCTTCTCTTCTCTTCTCTTCTCTTCTCTTCTCTTCTCTTCTCTTCTCTTCTCTTCTCTTCTCTTCTCTTCTCTTCTCTTCTCTTCTCTTCTCTTCTCTTCTCTTCTCTTCTCTTCTCTTCTCTTCTCTTCTCTTCTCTTCTCTTCTCTCCTCTCCTCTCCTCTCCTCTCCAGTAGGATATTGACACTGCTCTTTTTGACAAGAGAGCCAAAAATGACTTCCAAGTGAGCACTGACAGGGTGGGAGTTATGATCTGTCACTGCATACCTCTAGCACCAGGAACCTGATATATATTTGTGGCCTTGAGCTGGCAAAGGAATGACTCCATGGGAATTTGCTTTGGGAATGTCCACATACAGAGAGAAGGGTGTTGAGGCTCAGAACCTCTCCAACGTTCCTTCCTGTGCTTCATGAGGAAATCTAGTTACACTAGAACTTCATTTTCTGTCTTTGCAGACAAACCAAAAGCATTTTTTATACTATGGATAAGAGAGTTTAGAGGAGTAAATTGCCAGAATGACCACTCTGATTGAGATGCAGACACCTTTTATAAGCAGAATCTTGCAAGCAATACTATTCCAACTGCTCTTATGCTATTTATTATCCGGCTGAATAATTTTAATCTTTTTCACTGCTCAAACATGTCTAAAATCCCCTCTTGGCACAGTGCAAGCTAATTTATGACTGAGACAGTTTTTTCTGAAATATTTTATAGATGACTGGAAAATTTGAGGAAGGACTAGAAAAGTTTAATTCATGAAGAGATGTGCAACTGCAAATGTCTATACAACATGAGCTTAATCTATTTTTTGGTTTACAGTAAAACTCAACTAAGATTGTTATTATGTAGGAACAGTGACTCCAGACAAGATTTCTTAAAAGAATTCTGTGATGTTAGGAAACAGAGATCTTCAGTCCATAGCAGGTGAGTTGTTATATGGAATTGCACCAGAAAAATAGTAAATAAATATGGCTTAGTACTCTTTCAAATGGTGATGCAAAATCTTGACAAGTAATCAATTCAGTACAATTCATATTAGCAATAAGGGGCCCATAAAAAAAAGGTATAAAAGAATGAGATGATTTAGACAGAATTGGGTATCTTAGATACAACAAGGTTCATATCTAACCTTTCTGAATATTTATCGTGTCACTATTCCCTTGACATTGATTAAAAAAAAGGGCGAAGAACAGCACAAAACATTTGAAAGGAAAACACTGTATGTGCTCACTGCACAGTAGATAATGTTATAAATATTAAGTAATCCCCTTTGTCTTACACTTGTGAGTAAGGGTACATCATTTAGAGGTGTCAAGAAAGAATGGTTTAGTGTTAGACACCGGTGATATGTGAGTACTAAGGATGAAATTCCTCTTAGGTGACCCAAAGATGCCACAGAACAAGCGTGTCTATAAAATCATTCTATGCTCTACATTTGCCTCTTAGGAGAGCCCCTGTGTTTCCTTTGTGTTGCTGTTAGGCTGAATGCATCGTGCCAGTGGACATATAAGACCACCCACCCACTGGGCCCTGCTATCTCTGTGAATAACCTCATCTTTAGAGAATTCCACCTGTAAAACTCATGGTCTAGGTCAGGGACTTCAACTTTCTGCCAAACAATTAGTATTGCATGAGCTTTACAGAAGCACAGTATCTTAAGACAGCTGCCTGCAGAGGTCAGGCCTTACCTGATGGTAATTAACGCAAATATCTCATAGAAATTGTTGCCCCTTCTTGGGGTGAATAAACTTTATGAACCTTATGTAAAAAGACAAGTTACTCAAAGAAAATAGATCTAAGTCCTTGTCACCCATGTCTGCTCCAGACCGAGGCTAGATGGCAGGACAGGAAAATTGGTGACCTTTCAGCCGAGGAGGAAAAAGACTAAAGGACCAAATTCCACTTAAAAGAGATTACTGAGAAAATTTATGGGAGAAGGGCACAGGTGGTTCATAGCACTACCTTCTGAAGTATGGAAAAGATACATGTGAAATATAAGACTTTATTGTTTACACACCTTTTCTGAACTGACACGTATGTATCAATGTACACAAACATACAGGACCTTAGAAGAACTGTTTTGGGCCCTGAAGTGAACTAAATATTCTCTCCTCCAACTGCCATCTCTCCTCAATTCTCCTCCCTGCCCACACCTTCTCCAGCTTCTCTGTGATCAGCATCCTTTCTCCATGTTCTTTAAATATTCCAAAAAACACAACTTGTATACATTTCTATGTATATCTACCTAACCATATTTATACACCTCAACTTCCTTCACAGCCATGCGTTGTGTCTTTATTTCCTAAAGCTCCTTGGACTTACCTTTTCATCTGCTCTTGCCCATATGTTTTCCAGAGCTGAACCAGCAGAGTGCAACCAAGAGTTTCCCACTGTGTTGCCAACTGATAGAGAACAAGCAGATCTTGGCAGTTGCTTGAGGTCACAGCATCTTTTGCAGGTCACCTTCTGGTCCTCACCCTTTTCCAGGAGGCTGCAAGTCGCCCTCAAACCAGGACTGCAGTGCTTTGTGCTGTTCAGGTGGACTACCCAAGCTGCATTTTTATGGAGAACTGTGTTTTCAGCCTCCTGCTTGTATTACTTTTATATGGTAGATAGTAGGGGACCATTTAAGAGAAGAAAAATCCAGATTATGTTGTCATTTTTGCTCAAATCAGCAACAAACTTCATTTGAGTTCAGGTAATTCAGATATGCAGCCAGACTAAAGGAGAGGATTACTGCTAATGACAAGAATGTTATTTTATTTTAGAGAAGTGAGAATCTGGACCTGAAGTGATTTTTTAACTGCTTGTAGTAGACACTGGAATAGTTTGAGGGCTCTAATGACAATATGATTATCTGCAGGGGAAACATTTGTCAGTGTTTTCTTCTTCACCCTCTTTCAAGCCTGTGTGGGAGATTGAATGTGTTGCATTGGAAAATATTCCCAATGACAGGCACAGAGAGCAAGGAGATGAAGCAATTACAGTAGATGGGAGCCTGATGGGTAGGAATGGGGGAAGGGACGCTCACTCTGGGACTACAGTTACTATAAGAGTTTAGGACAGTTTTCACATATTTATCCAAGATGGCCTTTGAAGTGTATGTGGGTAACAGTTGGAGGTCTGCTGTCACTGAGAGTGTCAGGGGACCCTGAAGATTTACAGCTCAGCTTTTTCAGCAGAGGGTAATTGCTGCTACAGGAGAGTCTGAAAGAGCTCTTTAATTTTTTAAGCTGGCAAGAGGTAATGTAAGCTGTTGCACTGTTGTCCCAAGAGCTGAAAACAGCAGTACTTTCACTACTTGCACTGCCTGGATGGGGTCTGTAAGCTACTGTCCACCTTTTCTGTGTCTCTGGGAGACAAAATATTCTATTAGTGCTGAGGAACCAGTTTCAGTACCTTGCTTCCTGGCTTTGCAGCCTGATACATCCCAAAGAAAACATTAAAGAGCCACTCTAAAAATCTGGTTCACTTCTGATACCTAGCCTAGATGTAGCTTTTTTAACCCTGTTCCAGACATGAGCCCCAAGAGTGGACTCATGGCCAAAACTGTCCATGTGTTAACTGCCTCCAGGAGCACCTTCTGGGCCAGTTTAGAGGTGACATGGACACTGGGGTCAGTACAGAAGGTTCAATGTCTCATTTTCCCATCCACCCTTATGAGTATTTTGTGTACCAGAGAGCTTGAAGGTTCATTTTCCAAGCTTGCAGCTGCCAGCCCAGAAGGATCCTGATGGTGATTTGTGACCTCCTACACTGAGGTCCCTTTGCAGGTTCCCTCCTTAGTCCTGAGTTGCTCCTCAGCCTTGCTCCCTGCAGGTGCAGAGATGACATGCAGCTTCCCATTAAAAACAGTGTGAGATCAGGGCTGTGAGTAAAGCCCAGCATCCCTGACACTTCTGAGCTAATTTCTTCTGGTCACTGTGTATGGTAAAACTTTGCTGGGTTTTCCTTACCGAGTGATCCTCTTAAGCAAAATCAAGAAATTTCCACAGAGCAAGAGAGGGTCAGGCAGACCCCAAATATCAGAGTGAAGGATGAATTCTTTGGTTTGGTATGAGAGCAGACAGTGCATGAAAAAAAGGTGGCAAAGGGGTCAGTAAGGGAACACACAGGATAAAATACTTTCATCTATTGTGCAGGGGTCAATAGGCTCCCATCAGGAAATCTTGAGCCCAAGATTAATTACTTGTTGCAGTAGGTATACCATTGTGCTCTGGAAGACACTGTGGTGACTTTAGGCATCTTGCAGATTTCTGGTTCACACGATGCAATCCCATATAAAAAGCAATAGTAGCTAAGAAAGTAGTAGTGGGTGGTGGTGAGATGCCTTTTAGCTTATTCTAATCAAACCCTTTTCCAATATATCTCCAGCTTGGCCAGAAATTTTGAGAAACTATTTGTTAAATATTGTGAAAGAATTTCATAGTAATTCAGAATTACATGCCATGGCTATTATGTTATTGCACTTTGCAATTTATATGACAGAAAACAAAAAAATTCTAAATCTGTCTGTACATTTCATGGAAATTTTTTTGAATTTCTTGATTTACCTGCCAAAAACTCTGGGAGACTCACTATTTGAAAATGAACTTCAATTCTACTTTTGTCATCATCCAAATATATTGTTCTCTTTAGAGCAACTAGACATAGATTTTGTTGTAAATTAACCTTTCTAAAAAAAAAAAAATAACCTGGAGCCAAATCCCGTAATCCTTGTTTTGGGTGCAATTGGGTGAAATTTAAGATTACCAATACTTAATTCTTAAATTATTAAACAAAAGTTTAATTCTGACTGTTATAGAACAGCAAGATTGGGTTTGTATGGTATATGTATGTTATAATAAGCACTTTTCTAAAATTTTAGGTGAAGACCTTTGCATCAACTGATTCTAACTTCTTGTCCTGAGCTGCTGGGCTGTGTTTCACTGTGCTAGATGCTGCAGCAGAATTGATGAAATACCTATGACATGCTTAATTTTATCTTTCTGACTGAGATTTGCTATGTTTGTAAAGAATTTGTAAATAGGAGATACGTATTTATTTTATTATTATCTTCCATGGGCATATTTAAATCTTTAATTATAATTTCCAGTAGGCCTATTGTCTAGTGGTTAGTCTACTTAGACTATAGCATGAATTAAGTACACTACAAAAATTTCAGTGAATCTCTCATGAAATATCAATAATTTACTAAAAATACACTTTAGGAATCAACAAGAAAGATCATAAAGCAGCAATGAAAAAGGACTAAATTCAAGATACTGCTCTGATTTTAGCTCATAATTTGCACTTGTAAAACTAAAGATGTCTTAAACACAAATAAAATAATCTATTCTGCATGTGATTGGGAACATATTTTCACTTCTATTAAGAAATCCAACAAACGATGAAACACAGATAGCTCCATAAACTGCTTACTCTTCTAAGTTGAATGAAGCATGGTCTCCTGTGGGTTTTGTGTCTTGCTGTTCATTGCAAGCTCTGCTTGGAATTTCCCAGTAGCTGGACAATTGCAGTTGGGTACCTGCTCTCTGCTGAATTATGAGGTTCTGCTGCTGTTTCTTTTGCCATCACAGCATTGAAAGACACTTCTATGTCTCTTTTTGACCCTGTTATCCAGATGTTTTAAGAGCTTTTTAAAACTTTTATTTCTCTACCAGATTGATTGGCTCTGTCCAGAATGCTCAAAAGGTACTGGAAAGAAAAACAGAAGCAAAAATAGATAATTTTCTTTTATTCACCTATTTTTGAGAAAACTTGCTACAAAATAGATACATAAGACAGAAATTTTTTTTGTTTGTTTCACAATAAATTTTACACTTCCTTTCTATTTAGGATATGTTTTTTCCTGTGGGAAACATAATTTTTGCTATTGTGCTCAGTCTAGTGCAGG
Organism: Irena cyanogastra; assembly: GCA_013397155.1. Lineage (NCBI taxonomy): Eukaryota > Metazoa > Chordata > Aves > Passeriformes > Irenidae > Irena > Irena cyanogastra. The sequence goes on along the minus strand of VWZV01000881.1, from coordinate 306,039 downwards.
GACAAATGAGGACCTATTAAAGGACAGATGTTGGTTTGCTGGACTCTCAACCACATTACTGGATCTGAGACCCATTCTGAACTCCATCTGCATCCAATGGCCCCACCAGACAACCTAAAGTAACAGAGAGGCAGAGCTGTATTTCTGGAATTGTGAGGAGCAAAAATGGGAAAAAATCAGTAAGGGCTTCACAGGGGTCTTAGTGATTCTGGGCATTCACACAGCCTGGTAGTAAAATGCCCCTGATTATTTCCTATGGCACAAATGTACCCTATGTGGACACTGAACATATAATACAGGCACTTCAACATGTGTAAACAATTATTTCTTTCCTATGGCTGTGTTTGTTGATGTCATTAATATTAGCCATGCATCCTTCCTTCACCTATGTTCCAGCTGTGTGTGGCTATGGATCCACAGGGAAGCCCACTGGGCTGGTTGACTGCAGCCAAGGTGGATTGTCCTACTTTACTGTACCATTGCTGGTGATTGAGAAGCTGCTCTGGACTATCTGAGTTCAGTGGAAGTAATTCTATACCCTTTGAGAGCCTTTAAATTATACTTCTGGAAATCTTGGAGGCAAACAGATATTATTAGATCAAAATGTTTTGTATCAACTCAACATTTACTAGCTTTTGTTTGCTGCATAATCAAAGTTGTGATTGATATATGGCTTAACCCTCTGTTATAATTTTTAATCTTCTGTTACATATTAAATGTGTTCAAAGGAAAAAATCACATGCGTTTTCTGAACCACTGACTTTGATAACATTTTTTTTACTTACAAGCTGTTATTCAGCATCTGTTGTGGGAAAGAACACACACATTCCTAGATATTTTTCATGGTCTAGAGTCTTTAAGATACAAGAAAGAGTGACTCTACTCATATTAATTTTTCTGTTGTAATGCAAATCAGGAATGATGTTTGCTGGCTGGAGCTGAACAAATAATCAGTAGAAAATAATGTATTCAGTCGATTCTGTCTCTCTCTATTTCATGTTGTTCATGGCCATATCATGACTTTTTTCTGAAATAAAGTAGGCATTCTGAATTATTTACTACAGCTTACATTAGGTAGATTTTTGGCTGCATGCCTCAAGATGCATGTTTGTGCGTGTGACTGCAGCAGCTGTAAAATGTACTGGAGGGCCTGTAGAACTGTGCCTTACAACAACTCTGTTGTTAGAGCTTATTTTATAATAGTTGCTCTGCCCAGGTTTAGGCACTGCCACAAAAGGCACCTCAGGACCTATTAGATAACCCAAACGGGAGTAGAAACAACAGGTCTAAATAAAATTCTTAAAAATCCTGGACAGAGTTAGGTACTGAAGGCACTGATGACAGGAGGACAGCAACAGAGTGATGGCAAAAAGTGCTAAAGAAAACAAGAAACTTAAATGGCCTGTTCTGTGGCACATTCCTGCTACAAGTGCCCTGATGAGCTTTAAGACCCTCAGTTGGAAGTTTGGCTCATTATTCTCTGTTAAAATAGACAGGGAGAAGAAAAGAGCAGTAGCACATTCCTACTATAAAGTAAAATACTAATAAAAATGGAAGGGCCTCCTTCAGCATTAGCTTCAAACACATCTTTCCCTCTCATATGCATCCATAAAGAAAAAAAAGTTTTTTTGCAGAAAGTGTCATCTCCTTTGTCCTTATGGTGAATGTAAACATCTTGAATGCAATGTAAAGTGATCTATTTAAATAGAAAAGATAATATCAGAAACATATTAAAACACTGATGAAAGACTAAGTTAAGAGTTGTAGAATTATTTCTGTTTACAGTCCTATTAAAAAACCCAAAACAACAAACAAAACCAAAACACCAAACGCCAACCAAATACAAACCCCCTCCAATATAAGAAAAGTCGCATTTACATAGAAATCACTAACAAATATCAGTGACACAGAAACTGTCTTGTGGCCTTATAGCAAGTGTGATGAGCTAACTTGGCAGTAAGGGAAGATATAACTCTGTAATAGTGTGTGGGAGAACCCAGCGAAGAGAAACAAAGTGTAGGAGAAGGTGAATCTGCCATGTTGCATTGGTATGAAAAGTTTTCTATCCCATCACTGCCTGTTTAGTACTGCAGTAGCTGTGGGGCAGGGGTTGTTTCTCTCTGACCATAGGCTGTTCTGAGCAACTAATCCCATGTTAAGTAGATGCTGATTTCCCTTTCCACTGAGAACCTGTGAACTGAAGTCATCTGTGACAAAATGAAAACCTGTTTCCTCAGACTGACACTAGACCTCTTGTATTTATTCAGCTGTCAGAATTTATTCTCATTCTTTAAAGAGGGGAAAGACCCTGGGAGCTTCTGAATTGTTAATGCTGAAGGTCATGCTCTGTAGTCTTATGACTTTTATTATAAAGGGCATTTTCTATATTTTAAAGGGATTGACCAAAACCTTGCTGGGTTAAGACATAGCTTGTGTAAAGACTGTGAGGTCAACTTCTGCTCTGAGTTATACCAGTGTAAATCTGGGATAATTTCATTACAATAAGTGGAGTCAATCCAGGAAAGTAATTATCCTGTTGTTTTGGGTTATGTGATATCTATGGAAAACAATCGAAATTACATGCATAAACAACATGATAACTAACTTTTGAATAGGTAACTCTTACCAGAAATGATGCTTAGCTTGGTAAGCATAAAAGATAGATGTTATCACTAGATATAAAAACATAAATATAACGCTATAGAAAAATATTACTCTCTGCATATGTATATAGCATGTGTCAGAAAAACAGCTATGGAGAAACATTTCTAGTTTGTTTGGTTTTTATGTTATTTCCCACCAAAATCCCCAATTCAGAGAACAGCTGAAGCTACTGAAGACTTATTTAACTTCAGGTGGATGCTAGATCCAAAGTGAAAAACCTTTACTTCATGATTTGTGGAAAAAATTGTTATGATAATAGCCACTGGGGCTATATTTTCAAAATTATGGAAAACCAGAGCAAGAAATCTTACCAAAACTTGAGATTTGATTGCCAGACATTAACCGAAGCTTACCAGAATGTTACCAGCAGAGAGAGACTGCTTACCTCTCTGTTAACAAAGAGCAGTAGACAATGAAATAAACAATGGGTGTCCAGAAGACAGCTGAAATGATTTTTCCATGTCTGCAGTGCTAAACAATTTTTACCACTGTTTTTTGGGCCATGATGGCTTGTGAACTGTGCACTCAGAAACTGTGAATTTATCAAGGCCAAAACCTTGCTCAGGACCATTCCTCTATTTAAATCATTTAAATTAGAAGGGTCTAATGCCTAAGCTTCTTGCACCAGGCAAAAAAAAAACCCAATTAAGGAAAACTTTCAATTACAATTCTTTCTTTTACCCAAAAGACCATTTTTGTACTCAACAAACTACAAAAATGTACAGTTTTGTACATTTGTTCTCAACAAAGCCATTAATTATTATTTTGGATTTATGGTTTTACAAACAATGTTAGAATATAGCCCTCCACATCCAAAAATCATGTATGCAATGATTTAAACATGCACACACATATCCTCTCATGAGGTCATAGATTTTTTTAAAAATACTTGTAAATTATTAAGAGCAATAGTTTTTGCAACCAAATTCTGAAGATTCCATAAAATATCATAGACAGAACTGGAATTTGAAGGTTTCTGTTCTGTGCCCAGGACATACACACCTATCAGAGGCACAAGACCTATTCAGCACGTCCCAAGCATGAATAAGAGAGTAATTCAGATCATAATTCGGCTTATACTTGTGAACTCCACTAATATTTTACAACATAAATACCAAAAGCCATAGTTTTCATGTGGTGCAACTTCTAGCAGCCTTGCTGAGTCTCTGCCACCTGAAATGGATGTGGAAAAAGACTCGCTCTCCAACTCTTAAACCACAGAATAATTATTATTTGACAGAACTTTTCAGTAATGGCCTGTGTAGGACTGGAACTAGTGAAACACTAGGAAAAGTTATGTTCTTGATTTTTGTCTATATTCTTTCATAGTAATTATTATATAGGCATTTAATTACATAGGCATTATAGTAAGTAAATAATAATTTCAACTGGAAGTAACTTCTAGAAGTTCTTTAGTCAGCAATGGCCAGACTTGAAATCATATTAGGTTGCTTAAGGTCTTGACCTATAATTTCCTTCTCGTCAAGGAAGTACCTAAGGGATTCAATACTCTGTTGGCCTTGCTGTCCATTTCTCTGGTCCGTACCTCATTAGTTTGTAAATGAGAATATGATAAGACAGTATATTGAAAGCCTTCCTGAAGTTAAGATAAACACCCACTGCTCTCCCTCAGCTCATCACAGCCAGTTACACCTTTTTAAATATGTGGTGACTACTTTCAGCCATATTCTAACCCTTCATACATTTAGAATTATTTTCAGAATTATTTTCCCTACTATGTCTCTGTGGACTGAGGTAATGTCGATCTGCTCTTGGTCCTAGAAACATATTTTTGGTCTTTCTAGAAGGTAAGAGGGACATTTGCTTTCTTTCAATCATCAAGAACCTCTCCAAAATGCCACGACCCTCATTGTTTCTCATGAAATTCTAGAATACAGCTGTAAAAAATGTTTAGCAGTTGTCAGTCAAATTCAACAGAAATATGTTACCATCTACTTGGATGCATAAAAAGGCATTAGGAAAGTGTCAATGTGGTCTGTGATCTCAGTTTAGACAGAAGGTCATCACTGGATTGGAGCTATGTCTGGACTCACCAGTTTAAGCAAAAATGTACCCAAACTGACATCCTTGTTCCAGCCCTAAAACAATTTCTTTAGACTATGGACATAGTTAGGCTGAATCTTACATTTTGTTAAAGATGTAGGGCAAGATTTCTCCACGAAGTGGTTTGAGACTTTTAATGAAAGGGAGTAAGAGGTAGAAGTGTAAGATCTGAGCTAGCAGAGTCCAGGGCTATACTGCTTTAGTAAATGACAATATCAGTGCACAGACTCAAGTCTTAGACTCTTGGAAGTCGGCACTCCTTGGCTGTTAGCTTGATCTGGTGTTGACTGATCCAAGCCAGCACAGGATTTCAGAAATATAAAGGTCTCAAGGCAGTATGTATGAACCTGAACCCGGTCTTTCTTTATTAAAGAGCTATTTGGTATTTTCCCAGCAGGCTTTGCAATGTCAAAGCAATTGTAGTCGTTGCCTATATGCCTTGTGTCTCTCCAACCAGTGCAACGCATATCCTAAGTATCATGCCGTGAAAATATCATTTTGTCAGCTGCTCCACATCTTTGCCATTAATTTGTACATTTTGACCTAGTAATCACTGGAAATTTATAATTATATCTCAGTGTAAGAAAGATCACACAAAGATCGCATAAGATCACAAATCACATAATCCAGAGGAGATATAACAAAGTGTAATGGATGTGAAAGAGCTAGCTCTAATCAATATAGACACATAATGGACACCACAGTCTTGGGATCAGGGATTAGTCTTGATCTCTCACAGAGCTAGTCAACGAGGCCATGCTGGGTTCAGACTTTGTAACAGGACCTGTGGAAATAAATCAGAGGTAATGATTTTAAACTAATAGAGGGTTGGCTCACATTAGCTATAACAAAGAAATTTTCTACAATGAAGGTGGTGAAACGCAGGTACAGGTCACCCAGAGAAGCGGTGGATGCTCCATCCTAGGGAAAATTCAAGGTCAAGTTGTTCAGGGCCCTGAGCATACTGACCTAGTTGAAGACATCCTTTCTCATTGTAGAGGGGGGTTAGATTTTATGGCCTTTAAATGTCTGTTCCAACACAAACCTTTCTATGATTCCATGCTCTTTATATCATCTTGTATCAAGCCATGTCACAATGTCACAGCTTTTAGGCTTCTTTTTCTGGAAGGTAGAAAAATACAGATGGATTAACCTGTTGCTTTTTTCAAGTTCCTAAGTCCTGACTCTCTGTCTTTCATGTATGTATGTACCTATGGACATGTATACACACACTCCTACTGCTTTAGATCAATTTGCATGTGTTACACTGCTGACTATCACCACTTCAATATTGTGAAATTCACTTTTCTAGAAAATTATGTTTTCTAGACTTTAGTATGGTTTCCTTCTGTGGAAGCTCTCAAAATAGAAAACAGGCCTGCCATTGGTTTTTTATAGTTTCCCTCTTTATCAAATGTTTCAGGCAATTTAAAGGAACCAACAAGGAAAAAGCAGAAAACACTGGAATTAGCATGAGACATTCTATAGAAGGAGGAGCAAGTCTTTGTTTCTCAGTTACTTGGTAGTTAGTCTGATTGTCATTTGCAAAATCTGTGTTTGATTAAGGTTTATATCATCTATCTGGGGGACGTGTGTGGAACTGGTGAGAAAAATTGCTGATGAAACAAAGTTTTATAGAAATATGCTTGTTCACTGAACCTTAAGTGTTTATGTCAAAATATCTCAGGTGTGACAGATTTTCCTTCAGCTCAAGGAAGGGTTCTGTTTACCATAGTTATGCTGCAGGCTCCCAAGATGGGATTCAAAAGGGAACAGATTTATTATTGTCAGGAAGATAAATATTGGGAAGAAGTAAGTCATTATATTATATTACTTCACAGATAAAACCTAAAAAATATAAAATACTAATGATAGTATAGTGACAAAAACTAAGAATTTTGTCAAAGTAATGGGATCTTGAGAAAATGTATTTTCTTCCCATTAGTAGTAGCCCTGTGGTTGTAGAAAACAACTTTAGGTAAAGTCACCATGAACTTACTCAGTTTAAATTGCATGAAGAGATAAACAAAATTAAGTCAGCAACTAAAATTTTCAGTTTTAAAACAGAATACTCAAAAATAAATTTTAGAATTTATATAAAATTTAACACTACATTGCATAACTCTCTAACTGTAACATGAAAAAAGGATCAGAAATTATGTTGCTATGTATTTCATACCTACCAGTCAGTGGACAAATGGATAAATGGATAAGCCATTTCTTCCAAAAAGAATGTGAGGATTAAGCAGAGGATGAATGAAGAATGAAGAAATGAACAAATATGCAAACAAACCTTATGTCATAAAAATAAGCACGTGCAAGATATTTGACTTAAAAGATCATTTAAACCTTGCAGCTATTGAAACAATTGTTCAGCTGTAAAAGTACCTTAGGAAAAAGAAACAAAACTTCTGCTGCTCAGAATGTGACTAAAGACAATAAATCTTTGTTCAATATAACGTTTTTGCCACAGGTCTCAAAAACCATGAAGGAGATGAACATGGGGCAAAGGCCCCTATCTAATACAAATGGGATGGAAATGATCACACCTCAAATGTGAGAAAAAGTCAAAGATCTCATTATATTCAAATAAAGAAAATAAGAAGAAAATAAGAATAAGCACTAGGATAACCTCCAGACTGAGTAAACTGTCTCTGTAGAAAAGACAAATGAGAGCAGATGCATTTGATGGCAAATTTCCAGCTGAAATACATAATGAGCTAAAATAATTTTGCAAGGAATTAGATAAATTTGAGCTGTGCATTTTTTTTTGAAAGCTGTGTTCAAAAAAGGCTAATTTAAACTGGAACATACAGAAGGTAGACTAGACACAGGTAGTAGACCTAAAGACTTTCACTGGTAGCACTCACTGAAATGAATACTGAGAGAATATATGATTTCTCTCCACAAGGATGTCATGGAGGCTAGCAGCAGGGAAGTAAAATTATTATTTCAGATAAATGGCAAACTTGGCACAAGAACAAGTACAGACAGAATAGTCAAGCACAAATTTAAGCTGGGAACTGGAAGAAACTGTAAGAACCAGAGAAGAGAAGTTATTTGACTCAATCATTCAGTAAGAACACAGGAACAAATATCTACTCATACAGATAAATATTTTAGAAAGGGATTTTGTAACATCTATGATTTGCTTGTACTGGAGGGGACTGGTCTTGGTATCATGAAAGTGCTCTTCTGATCTTATGTTCCTACTTTTCTTCTCAAACTCACCATCATACAAGTTCTTACTGCCGTGTGTCTAATTATCTCATACCACAGTTGCAAAAATAACAGCTTCTCTCAGATTCCTGAAAAACCTGTACTGCACATGTAAATAAGCAAAAAAATTATTTACACAGAAGCCTTTTGATATCTAAAAACTAGGCATCAATCTGGATTTTGTGCCTGAAAGAAGCTGCTATTCAAGTTGTTAGCCTCATATGCTGGAAAAGTAAAGATGTTTGCAGGCTGTGCATCATCACTAAGTAGTTGCTCTAATCATATGAGGGAGATTCATCTCTTTCGATTTCTCTTCTATACCTTAGTGAGTCTCTCTAGGTTCACTTTACACACAATGAAAATTAAGAGACACCTTCAGGGCTTGATTAATTCAACTTGTTTTATATGACTGTAGTTGAAAGTATGGGATGAATTGCATCCAAAACAACTCTATTTCCTTTTCTTTACAAAGAAAACACAGAGAATTTGCATCCCTCCTTAGCTGCATCTAAACTCATAAATTAACACTGCCAAGGCATGTTCTGTGGTACTGCTACTTAGTGATCTAGACTAGGTAATTGTCAGAAAGGTCCCTGTCCTGACTTTTTATCTCAGTCAGACAGCACTCTTCCTGAAAATTCCTGGGATTTAACATGAGCAGGAACTGTTCCCAATGGGCACTTTGGTTGCTAGTGGAGTTTATTGCTATGTACACAGACTGCTCTGTGCCAGTTGGCCTCCACAGCTGAGAACATCCCTGGGTACATTTTGTTTAGCAGGATGGTGTGGCTGTATTAGACAGACACCAATGTGTAGTGTCTCCTCTTTTGGAAATAGAGCAGTGTCAAGCATAGTTTTGGGTATTATTTTAATTGTGTTTATTTAAACTACTGATGTTTCAGTGATTTCAAACAGTCTCAGTCAAGCCAACCAGCATGTGAAGACAAAGCAGCATCCACTGCTCGTAGGTAAGAGGATATTATAGTTCAGTGAAGTGTGGCTGTACTGAAGTTGACACTCTCCTAAAAATTCTGGGTTTAAAAAAAAAGTCCATTTCACTTTAAAAATAGTTCATGCTGCTAATGTAGATTTTCTTTAGCTATTTATTCTCTGGGCCATATACTCACAGCTGGAAATTGTAGCAGTTTTTTCCCTTACCTAGGTTTGCCAAGTTGAACTTTTGCAACAGACTGCTTTAATATCCTCTTAAAGGGAGAATGGATTCGATATTTGAGAGCTACTGTCTTCACATGTCTTCAGAATCAAAAACAGAAAAAAATTCTAGTGATGTCACAAGATCAGTTGTTCTATTTCAGACAACCGATGTAATTTTGTCTGCCCATCACCACCCAAAGCTAAAGAATGCAGAAAAAGTGCAACATAATATGAATCATGAGAAAATTTTCCCCCAACTTTGAAAAAACAGTTGTGATTCCTGATGCAAAAGTCATGACTAATGTCAGGCCTGAATGGAATTCATTTCATTATGTTATTTCATGGGGTTCGTGTGTGCACAGCAGGGAAACAATGTGCACAGTGCTGGTCAGAAATAGGACTTAAACTGCAAAAGCTGATTTGAAGTCACAAAAAATTAATACCAGTTTTAACAGGCATTGTGTTTGCACCAGGTTTCCCTCTTCAAAGACAGTCAACAGAGAAAAGGCAGAGGGAAATTGTCTATTCAAGATCACAGATGAGTAAAAACCTGCACAAATAAATCCCATCTCTCCTGACTCTCAGTCCAGTAGTGATTTTAGTTCTTCAAATTTCTTAAGAAACCAAAGATACCAGCTGTCTACCAGCACAGTATTAGGATATAAAGATGTATAGGGTATATAATAATGCAGATCATATGTACAGAATAATACAGATTGTGCAGAAATACCTAATTAAGTTTTAATGGTACCAGTCAGCCAGTAATGACATAGAACTTCATAAAGCTGCAATATTTACGTGAGAAATGGGGTGAAAAGTTAGGCACTTCATCTTTACTCAGTTTTGCATTGCTGTTAGTACTTTGTGGTAACACCCGAACCAGCTCAGCTACATGTGCAAAAGCTGTGATATCTGCACCACAGACAGACCTAGAAAAAGTGGAGTATAGTTAGAAGCTTATCATATAAAAATTACATAAAATTTTTGATCATTCCTTAGCACTTCAGTTTATTAATATACTTTTTAATTTGTCCCCTGCTATCCCAGTAACAGACTGGAGAATCACTGTTGATAACACCATCATGGATGGTTGAATAAGTCATTCATGATGACACCTTTGTTAGGCTTTCTGCAGACCTATTTATAGCACATTTCCTTCTGCTGTTGTTCTTCTGGCTCTCAGAAAAGTAATTTACCAGCCCAATAAAGGGATAATTACTGGACCTAGGCCAGCTGTGGTTTCTCTTGAGGACTTTACAACCGCCAGGATGGGAGAGGGACTGTTAGATTCCCTCAGTCCTGTTCCCGTCAGGAAAGCCTAAGGACATATATCACCTCATGTGTGGCTTGTTCTGTTTGCTTTTACACTTGGCAGGGTCCTAAGACTCAGGAATGCACATCCTTGAATAAAAACTATCTGTACAGTCTGAGAAATTGTTACATCTGATTAGGAAGCATAAAAAGAAACACACATGTGGTTGACTCTGTTCCTCTGATGTCTGTGGCTTTTTGCTGACAGGAAGGAAATCCTTTTTAAAACTTATTTTTTTAAGAGTTCAAATAGATTTCAAACTACGTGAGCCAAAACTTGCTCTCATCTACATCCATGCACTCCTGTTGACTAGACAAGAGTGAAGGCTTCTCTACAGACAAAACCATTTTTGCTTTGTTTCTCTGAAGCATTTCTTAATCTACATCAAGCTTACAACAAAACATCCAGAGTGTTTTCACAAACAACGTCCCTCCCTTCCCTCCTCCCCCAAGGCTTTGTTAAGTATGAGTACCAGCTGGTCCAAGTGCCCAACAGGGATGTCCAGAGAAATAAGGCTCAGGGGACTATCATGATCATCTCTGTCAGATGGATTTGTGTTGACTGCTTTCTGAGCAAGCTCTTGAGTTGTTAAGTATGTCTGTATCATGTAGGAAAATACAGAAAACACGCCTGTGAAGCACCCCAACATCACGCATGGTCTGCAAGTGCAGAAAAGTGCCATCCATGCCATGGGTAAGGCTGTGTGACCTCTGCATGACACCTCAGCAAGTATAGCACTGCAGCATTCACATCATAGAATGAGTCATTTAAGTTGGAAAAGACCTCTGAGATAATTGAGTTGACCTAGAACTGCCAAAACCACCACTAAGCCATGTCCCTAATGTATAATTGCAACCTTTTAAATTTTAATTCATGAGTTGGTTTATCCTCTTGCATCACTGAAACCTCTTTGCATTCATAGACCTGAGGCAAACATATCCAGTGTCTTGAAAATGCCTGTTGTCTCCTCTATGGGACCTCAGGAGTTTAGATGGAATGCTTGCATGGGAGCTCAGAAGCACATTTCAAATTTTCTCTTAAGTCACTTAGATAGATAACAAAGATGTAGGATTTCTAAAATTCAGTTTCCATCGATACTTAGACCTGGACCTATTCCATGCAAATTTAAACACTTTTTTAGATACAGTTAGGAAAGATCACTAAAGTCTTATCAAGATATTTTCTACTCTGGAAGCACCAATTTCTCTCCATTAACTACAGAGCAAGTGCACAGTGATTTCAGTTATGGGTCAGGTGTTTCAATTAAATACTTACATTTAGAGCTGAGGCTAAAGTTGGATCTTGCCTCTTTCCCTTTTAAACTGCCTCCAAGATCTATTTTTTGGTGATGAAAGACTATTACAAAAATATGGCATAATAAGAGATAAATTGCATTATTTTCTGCAGAACTGGAACCCCATCCATCAAATATTCCCTAACCTGTATTTATGCAGTTGATTATCTTCCTGTAAGTCATCTTGCACTTGTCCTTCCTAGGTAGCATCCTGCCATCCAGTTTTATCTAGGTTAACCTGCTTGAGAATATTTGCAATTCTCTGTTCAACATTTCCATAGTGTTTTTTAATAAAATGGACATCTGTCTTGGGTTAGAGCTAGAAACAAAATAGATGAGAAGCTGTTTTTGTACTAGCTTTCTGTCCATTTAATTTAGAAATTGCAGCAAGTTTTCTCCATTAATTGTGTCAAGATTTGGCATACATGAATAGTAGGAAATTACTCATTAATGTTTAGGTTCAGTGGCCATAATTGCCAAGTCTGACACTTGCATAAGGTGATGCTATAATGGTTAGAAGTAGCTGGATGATGTCAAGAAAGGAATCCAGATGTTAGGAGAACAATACTTCATCTATCCTTTCATTTTATGCAATTATTACAACCGACAAATATGTTTGTGATAAGTATCTAAAGATTTGTCTGAATACAGGAAAAAAATAAAAGATTTTTCTAATTGTAGTGCACAATCATTTTGCACTTATGTAATCTGAAACAGAAATTTTCAGAACTTAAGAACAACTCATGGAATTATACTGCTTGCACTACCAATATACACTGTTATCTCAGTACATCATACACAGCATATACTGGTCTAGTATTAGTGAAAAATGTTTCCAGTACAAGAAAGAAGTCAACCAGAACTGTTAACACATAATTTAACTGAGAATTTCACACACAGATCTACATTTTCGCAGGATTGCTTGTTCTGTCAAACATGTTTCATTAAGTACTTAAAGGAAATGTCAATTTTTGCACTAACAGCTTGTGAAATCCCTGGATATTTGTGATTTCCGTGTGAAAACATTACCTTTAAAAAAAGATATGTATTCCTTCACTCTTAAGGAGACTATATTTCTCTTCCTAATTTTCCAACTTTCAAGATTTTCTTTGCTTCAAAAGAAACATCTGTAGGTAAAAACTCTCATGAAGCCATCCCAGTTTTGGGGTTCATAGTGAGAAGGCAAAAGCTGTGTGATTTGAGTTGTTTTGCACGTTGCTGTAAATATTTTGCACCTAACTTACCTCATCTCTCAGTAATGTTCCTACTTGATTTCTAAGGGAGCAGGAGAATAATGAATGACACACAACAGCCTGATTCCCCTGTGTCACATTATCCACCCAAGAGCTGGGTTTGGGCACACAATGAAGGGCACCATACGCTGTGACTGCTCAGTATTTGTGACAGAGCAAACTGATGATGCATTTCCTACCCTCACTGCAATTTTACTGCCCTTGATGACTGTGTAGTCCTCATTATTAACATATCATACCCTACACACTGTTGAGTCTCAGAAAGATGCTAAGCAGCTGGAAGCTTGTTCTGAGTGCCAGAAGGGAAACAGCCTCCCATGCACAGAATTTAATGCAGCAGCAATCCCTACTTGTTGGCAAGGAAGTGTGTGTGCGTGTGTGTGTGTGTGTGTGTGTGTGTGTGTGTGTGTGTGTGTGTGATGGTGGTTTAAGAAACTATAAATCTTTCTCATCTTGTGTCAAAAATGTCACTCAGGATGAAGGCAAGGAGGCAGTTTCAGTGCCAGCCCCTGATTTCTGGGGACTTGATTTGGCAAAAGGACCACACTCTTTGCATGTCCTTTCTCTCCTTCTTCATGCTGTGCATCATTTCAGCTGACAGATTTACACAGGAAAGCTGGCTCAGCAAGGCCTGCCGTAGTTGGTGGCAAACAAGAATATGAGGGAATTAACTTCTGGCCTGCTGACAGTGGCTAAATCTGCCAAAGCAGAGCTGGGTAATTTGGTTTCTTTCTTTTGTTGATTTTGTGCCAGCCCACAAGAGAGGATTAAGCAGCTAAATTCTGCATGGAGAACTCTACCCCTTTCGCTCAAATCCTATTGTCTTGATAGAATGACAGTAGCTAGTTGTGCCAATCTCTAACATCTTGCTGGCATTTCCCCAGAACATATCAGCTTTTGGTCTCTGAAAAGAAGGATTTGTTAAAGAACTAATGTTAAAAAGAAATGAGAAAGGACAGAAGAGGATGAGAAGCCATGGAGTAAAAGTTTTGCCTTGTATTAATTAAAGGAACAAAGTTCTCTAATCCTGATGGAGACTCTACAATGAAATGTGGGTAAGTCTCTAGCTCTCCTGTTGTTGTAGCACATTAAGAGTGTTCGTTCCCTGTTATCCACAGTATTTGTTTAATGCAAGATCTATTCCCTATTGAGTTCTGAGAAGCTTTGCATTCATTTCACTCATTAACATTGGGTAGAGAACCCCCCAAAATAAGGTCTTAATTTCTCTATTTGCAAAGTATGTTTACATCACAAATAAACTAAGGATGAACATTTTTTCCCCCAAAGCATCAAACCTTCTCTGAAAGTGAGATAAGCTTAAGTGCTAAGGAAAGTAGGCAGGAAGGACAGTGAGGTTTTTGATTTTCTGTCCCAAAGTCAATATTCTCTAAGAAGACTTAGGTCTAACATGCTTCCAGACCGAAACCATCAGGATTGTTAAGACCATCTCATCTGACTTCCTGTGTAGCGCAGTCCTGAGAACTTCATCAAGAGGTTTCTGCCAAAGGCCTTTGGGAGAGTTGGGAAAACCTTCCAAAAAGACAAGCCTCGATACAATGTGGTCTTTATATCACATTTTCTGTGTAGGCAGAAATGTTTTGCAATCAGGACTAGATCATTCTTCTGAAAGGTAGGAAGGACTGGACTTGCACCTGTTGCAGTCCAGCAATTTCTACACTTGAGCCCAAAGAAGCATGAAAACAAGCTTAAGTCCTAAGTAATGTAAGATTCCTATGCTTTTGCAGCTTACTTTTTAAAGACGGAGCTTCTGATTGAAAGCTCCAGTGTGAGAGCTAAGAAAGCTAATGATACTTTCCTTTTGACTAACACCTATGTAAAAAACAAACAAACAAACAAAACCCCAAACAAACAAAAAAACCACCACTTTATTCCCTTATTTTCTCTTATTATTTTCAATGTGCCTTCTACAAGGCATGAGGAGTTCCACGAAATTTAGTCTCATATTTCCCTGGCTGCGCTCATGAAATAGGAAAATAATGGGGTATCTCCCAGACTAGCTCTTCTACTTAAGGCTATAGTTGAGATGAGACTATTCTAAGTCAGAGCATTATCCTTAGAAAAGAAAATTGCCAATCTGACATCTAGGCAAAAAAATGTCCTTTGATTTAATCACACAAATGAAAAAAAATTCGTAAGTCCTAAAGCTGATATTTTCCTCTATTTAATTTTTTCTTATTATTTAATATGTCACTTATCAATTCTAACACAAAAATTTTGATGAAGACAAAGAAAGCAGATCCAAATCTAGACTTCATTACTTTAAAATTAACTTCACCTTTTCTGTTTTATAAATGTCTCATCTATCTATAATATTTACTTTATTTTAGAATGTTATATATACATATATTCACACAAGCATTTAAATAATTCAGATTCCTAATATTAATTTCACAGGATTTCATCGAATTTCACAGAATTAACCTTGAAAGTGACTACCAGTGGAGTCATCTGGTGCAACCTCTCTGCTCCTGCAGGGTCATACCAGAGCACATGGCACAGGACTGATTCCAGACAGTTCTTGAATATCTCCAGTGAGAGAGACTCCACAGCCTCTCTGGGCAATCAGTTCCAGCTCATGTTCACCTGCAAAATAAAGAATTTCTTTCTCATGTTCAGGCAGAACTTCTGTGCATCCATTTCTGCCCGTTGGCTCTTGTCCTGTTGTTGGGCATCACTAAGCAGAGCCTGGTCCGTCCTCCTGACAACCTCCCTTTAGATAACTACTCAGATTGATGAGGTTGCTCTCAGTCTTCTCTCCTCCAGGCTAAACACAGCCAGTTCTCTCAGTCTTTCCTCACAAATGAGGTGCTCCAATCCCCTAAACACCATTGTTGCCCTCCAGTGGACCCCAGGAATTCCATGTTCCTCTTGTACTGAGGAGCCTAGAACTGGACACAGCATTGCCGATGTGGCCACATCACCAGGCATGATCATCTCCCTCGACCTGCTGGCAGCACTCTTCCTAGGTTTAAGAAGTTTTAATTTTAAGAATGCTCTTCCAAGTTTTTGAAAAGTGTTTATGCAGGATTTTGAGATACGTTTTCACCTTTGCTTGATTAATGAAACTGTTCAAATCATGTTTTTTCTGAGGAGAAAGAAAGTGATTGCAAAAGTTTGGGGCAAGGCAGTAAAAGAGAGAAACTAATGCATCACTGACAATGTTCCAGTCCATTTAAAGACAAAATTCTTGTTTTCTTCATTTTGGTCACTGCTTGTCAGCAGTCTTGAAAAATAATTCATTTCTATTGGAATTACATTATTTTTCAATATTAACCAATACCAGAGTCTCAGGAAATAATGTTCCACAAGGGGAAAACACCATGGCAAACCAGACTATTGATACTATAATCAAACCTTGGTTGTGGGAACCTGAACATCTTTACTAACTTTTTTCCCTAAACTATTAACCTATCAAACCTATCAACCCTCATTAGTATCTCAGAAGCATATTCATCATACTTCAGTCATGATGGGACTTTGATACATTTTTGTAGTTTTAATCTGGGCTTGACCTCTTACTTTTATTGAAAACAGAAAGTCACAGGTTAAATAAAGTTCTGCTGAGCCAGCGCTTTGGTGTGAAAGATGCCTTTCTGAGCAGATTTCAAAAATAATTCAGATATTAAGTACAGAGTTTAAAAATATTTTTTAAATCTTTTCAAATATATACTCGAAGGTAAGTCTACTTTTAATTTCACCACTGTCAAATTTTGAGTGCAATGTAATATTTTTTCTTGATAATAAGGCCGTTACTCTATCTTCATCTGGGAAAGGTTTTTTTCTGTTCATCGACTGATATTATATTGCTGGTGTGAATTAGATCAGACATTATAAAAAATTTAAAATATGCAACAACATATGTAACATATTTCAGTATTTTCAAATTTATTGTATACAATCTTATAATTTTCTGCCGATTGTTAAAACTGAGTGAATATTAATTAACCATATTTCAGCTGAAGGTAATTTACATAAAAATATTTACTAAAAACATAAGAGGTAAAAGTCTTATATAGAAAAGAGTCCATCTTTTTCCACATAGGAAAACTGCATTCTGGGACATCTAGCTGCTGTTATTGCAATTACACCAATTCCATTCAATATAATATGCTAAATCTTTTGAAAATTGGCATCAGATTTTGAAAACTATATTCATGTAGTTCTGCACTTGAATATGTATAAGTGAAGGTATTTGTGATATAAGCATCACAGCCTATAAGAAGCAGCATGATACATAATAGCTACAAATTGAACAGGAAGGGAAGGACTGTGCAGGAACTATAAATTGGCAAGAGACTCAAGGATGTTTCACTCTTTTTCGGGTAGTTTCTAACCAGGTAGGTTTGTTTGATTTCATAGAATCCTACCTGGATGAAATAGAGTAGAAGAATCAAGGGAACTTGAACCAGCAAAGGACTGACTTCATGAGGAGGTGGAATGAGTATGAGCAGAATTTGTGAAGTAGTGTAGAAAGTAACTGTAGAAGACAGCAGAAGGCTCAGTATTCTTTATCTTGCGATCCAGTGCAAAAAGTGGAAGATCTGAGAGGTCCTGTGTATAATAAACCCCACAGGTTGAAGGTAATGAGAGTTACTGCCTCACTATCACTGAGTTGAACACACATTGTTAGACTTAGGAACAGCTAGTGATTCATCATCTTGTTCTTTATGTCTTACTCCACAATTAATTTATCATTTAAGCCTTACTTTCTTAAGATGACTAAAGAACCCAACCAAGCAAAATAAGTCAAAGCAACAATATCCACGATTTTAGAGGGTATTTGACTTTGAAAACAAAAATCTCAAGCCTTTTTGAAAAGCAAAAATCTCAAGACTTTTGTTGCCCTTAGTTCAATCTGCATTGGAAAACTTAGACTCTCTTGCATATAAACCTTGTCTTGCATATAAAAAAAGATAAATTCTGGCAACACTACTGTGCTGTATCACCTTATCAGTAAATGGGTGGAAATTCAATTGCTTTGAAGAATTAAATGGACCATTAAACTAACCATCATGGAGACATGGATGGATTGACACTCTGCAATGGTATTTGAATTAGTCACTTTGCTGTCTCTGGCAAATGTTTCCAATTTTTTTTTCTGACCTAGCCTTAGGCTGATAAGAAAAGATAACATGAACCTAAGAGCCATGGCAAATTAGTTTATCATCACTACTAACACTACCCTCAAACACTCCAGGAAGCCTTCCAGCAAGGATTAACAGTTTAATAAAGTTGTATCTAACATTTCTTGTGTTCATTTATCTAGAATGTTTACTGGCAATTCTGAGTGTATTTTATTAAAGGTTACCTTTAATAAATTACCTTGAAGGAATAAAGCTTAAGCCTATTAAATTACTAGATGTCCAAGATCCATGGTGAACTTAAGAGGCTTGTTTCTGTTTGGAGGAATAGGAGCATGGATTACCAGGTGCATAGATTATAAACTCACTCACTACTGCTCATTCATGCAAATTCCGGTTTGAATCATGCCTAACCTCAAAACCTATCAGAAACTCCCTTTATCTGAAAATGTGAACAAGAAGCCTGTGAGAATAGTATCCAGAGGGCTTCCTGTCACAGCTGAACTGATAATATTGTAATGAAAGAGAGTTTCATTATTCCATGTCTTCACGGAACAGTGATGTTATAAAACAAATTACATCAACTACATTTGGACCGGCTTTGTGCTGTTGTTCCCTCTTTTTACTAATTCATATTTTCCATGATCCTCATGCAGCATTATAGGTATAGTTCTCTGAACACATACATTCACTCAGCATCTGCATTTTACTGAAAGGCGTAGTGCTATCAAATGACAATTTCGAGGCATTTCAGGGAAACGTCAAAGGCATGAAACTCTTGTTTAAGCTTTGTGCTTCTTTTCTTTTATACAGTGCAGCTGACCTCATGGTTTATAGCATTATAAGAAAAATTTTCTTTTGCACAAAACATTTTCTGTTCATGTTAAAAAACTTGCTAAAAGACTTACTTTATCAAGTGTAGACATTCTGGGCTTGCTCCTACAAGAGCAGAAATTCCTTTTAACTGTGGATTTCAGTTCTCAGAATTAAGTCCTATTTCAGGAAAAGCAATATATAATTTATACTTTGCCAACTTAAATCACAACCTCTCTCTTTCCATTCATCCTCTACCATTAACTGTCATGAAAAGTCCAAAGAAAATGTTTTGTCCTTCTCTTAGAGGAAACAAAAACAACTTAAGAAGTATTAATAACCAAGTAGATATAATTTAAAGCAGTATTAGGAGAGGAACAGTGCAGCCAATGATAACATCATAGAAAGCTGGTATCATTGTACTATTTATGATCAGAGAGTGAAATATGGTCTGTTTCTTAATCAGTAATTCCTATGGAAATTCAATCAGAAGACATTATTGCCTATAGAAAATATTGTATCCTCAAGACCCTCTCCAGTGCTCACGTGTTGGATGCACAAAGGATGATTTTCCACTCATGCTGCTTCCCTCGGGAAAGTGTGATGGCCCCCAGGCAGCCTCTTGCCATTCCCTGCCTCCACTTCTCCTCCTGCTTTGGCCATGGTGCGCCGACACTTCTCTCTAGCTGAGCAGGCCAGTGAGCAATGCTGCTCGTGCCCCCTCTGTCTGATGGAGCCACTCCTTCTCTCTAGCAGCCCTCATTCCCAAAGGGGATACATTTTGAGTTGACAGGACTCAGACCAGAGGGACAAACCATCTATTCTGTAGTCTGGTAATACAGTTTGGATAGCTCTAAAACTAACATATTGTTTAACTGTTTGTTTGTCTTTGGAGTGCTTGCCTTAACCACTATGTGAACAGAGTATCTTCCTTCTTATGGAAAGAAAGACAATTTTGAATACATGTTATTACTATTTACAGATGGCAA
Organism: Irena cyanogastra; assembly: GCA_013397155.1. Lineage (NCBI taxonomy): Eukaryota > Metazoa > Chordata > Aves > Passeriformes > Irenidae > Irena > Irena cyanogastra. The sequence goes on along the minus strand of VWZV01000881.1, from coordinate 286,174 downwards.
ACTTTCCATCTTACCTTCCTGGATACTAGATGTTATAAAACAAACTACTGCAGTTATTTCTGCTGCCTTCAACATCTGCAAATATTAAGACAGAATATGCTTAGGATTTTCAGCATAGATTTGACAATGCCCTTCAAACACGCTTTCCTCAAAGTTCTAAATAGTACACACCAGATTCCCAAAGATAGATACAAATACCTAACTTCTGGAATTTTTGACTCCAGATGCCTCTCTAGTTCTGAACAATACAGTCTCCATGGAGTAATGCCTTAGAGTGTTCCATATACTCATATCCATGAACATATATCTTCAATTTATGAGTCAGGTCATATTGGTAAATGGAAGCGTCCTTCCTGGGAAATATTCAAAGGACATTTGACAGGATTGCATTTCCATTTTCACTTGGAAATGTTGGCATCTGGACGTCTGGTCCATTTTGAATAATCTTTGGGAACTTCCTTTCCTTTCATGCAGGTAAATCAGGGATAATTTAAAAGCAAAGTACCTTTATAAAATGCAAGTCAGATGCTTTCATCTTCATGACCTCATAATTAACTTTCCATTGTGAGATCTTCTTGGGTTATGGCTACTGATTAAAAGGTGAAAGGTTGAGGAGAAAGTGAATGGCAGGGAATTACATGCTCCCTTTCCTTTTAAAGGCACTTCCTTTACAGCAGTTATGATAAATACCAACCTTTATTCATGTTACAGGTCTGAATTGGTGCCATATGATGATGAATTCCTATACAAAGACACGGCAGGACCTGATTAAGAGTTAAAAAAAGTATGAACACAGATGGAAAGAGAGAATTTGAAATTGGAAGATGGCAGGGACAGCTGACAACATTATGTTTCCAATGAAGAAGTGTAAAAAATTGTTTGGGGAAAAAAAAGAGAGAGAGAAAACTGTTCTTTTAGCCCCCTGATGCCCACATTTCAATCTGGAAAAAAAAAAAGCTTATTTTTATCCTGTTCTGTGTAATGTAACAGAGATGGATGAATCACATGCAGGAAGCTTTTTTTGGCTGCCAGCGCATCAAAATAGATTTTATTCTTTCACTATTCAGAACAGATATAACCTGCAAGGTCTGTATATGTGCATGTACCTCTTCTAAATCCTGTCTTCTGTAGAAACTCCTAAGAACCTCTAGGAGAGCTTTCTGAGAGTTTGAATCTAAGGGTTTAAATTCAGTGTTTTCTGACACTCATGTGAAGCTGCTAACAGACTCTGATTTGCTCAGACACAGCCTTTACCAAGGATTACTGTAGAAGTTCTCCTAGTCCAAAGGTAATCCAAATTTTTCCAAGCCTCTGAGATTAATTCTTGCAATGCAAGGTCTTTTCTGGGGATTTTTTTTCTGGTTTGTTTGTTTGTTTGGGTTTTTTTTGTTATAATGATGATAGAAGCAGAAGATTGAAATTGCTGTCATGCTCTCAAGATTTGCACCTAAGTGTATGATAAGGAGATGGGCCAAATGGTTTCCCCAAGAATAAAACAAAATATTTAACTTTAAAAAAGGAGTTAAACAAATGAGTAAATTAACAATTGGGCATCCTCTACCTTTGTGAAATTAGGTCCAGAGTCAAGATAATCTCTACAGAATAACTCAGGAATTTCTTAAATTACATATAACCATGTGGTTTTAGTCAGAGGAGGAGTCTACTGAATTATTTCAGACATGCTAAGTAATTTTCTTTAAAAATAAGTAAGTGTTTGGGCATCTTAGCTGTTTGGTGATTGAAAACCAGTCAGCAGAAGCCATTTTTGGAGCAAAAGCTAATTTTCAATTAATGCTGGTTAACCTAATTTGTCTTTCAGTTAATATCTGCTATTTATTTTGCATGGTTAAGAAAAATCCTCATACATATACATTTTCACCAAAATTATATTAATCTTGACTTTACTGAAATATATTGTGTATAAAAGTTTACCAAGACCTTTAGATAAATGATTGAATTATGTGCAATGCTTGGTATATCAAAATTCTTCAGAGACAGCATTTTGGAGAAATTATTTAATTTCAAAGGTTTCCTAGTTGTGTTTGTTTAGTTTTGTTTTTGTTTTTTCCAATGGTCCTTTGTCATTTCCTTCCCTTGACATCTTATATTGTGGTAAATATAAGATGCAAATATAATATTGTAATAAATAAATAGACATGAATAGAAGAACAACCATAAAGATGATTAAAGTTATTGATTCAGAGACTGAATATGCAGCTGATGACAATATTAAAAGGGCTGCAACACTGATAGCCAATAGTAGGATTTGCTATCAGGGATACAAGATTGGTGACACAACTGCAGCATGTGCACAAAAAATGACAGCAGTTCAGAGAACATGGGAGTTACTAGAGGTGGGTTTTTAGTATTATCCCTTGTGACAGCCTTCATTTATGTGTTATCCTTTGTTTAAGGTTTATAACTCAAAAGACATGCAACAGAGGATACCTGTGAATGGACTTAAGAATCCATTGTTAAAATGAATTATTCTATATAAATTTTGTCTTGGAGTTCTGGGCTGTGGCTTTGAGGAAGTCTGATGGCTATTCTGTAATTTATCTACTCATAATTCCAACATATTTTAATTTATTTGAAAGTAGTCCAATGCATTCACCACCAGTGGCCGGTGAATTAGGCTAGAGAACTAGGTATTTTCTGTCAACAGGACTTGTTTCAACCTTCTTTGCAATGTTGCTACTCTAAATCAGCCCAGTGAATTAAATTAATCTGACTATGGTTTAGCATAAAGTGATTGTTCTGCTCCCATAACTTGTTTTTGCTGTAGAAGTGGTTCTTAAAATCTGTTTTCCTTTTTAGCACTGTACACAACCTATGGCTCCTGTCGGGCTGAAGGGCCAGCACTGAGTTTCCATTGCCAGAGACAGCATCCTCTCCTCCTCTTTTTGTGATTGACACAGAAGACACCATGTGAAACAATGGTTGTAGCTTAGGGGGAAACAGGACATCTGAATTCTGCTCCTGTTGGCAGTTTTGTGTGAGCCTAAGAAGAGAAAAGTTTAAAATAGTGTCCCTTTTTACTTCATCAACAATTTCACAATAAGAGACAACAAAATTAAAACAAAACAAAACAAAACATAACAAAACATAACTCTGTATTATAGGTTTGATGATGTGGCTGGGGAAAGTTAGAGTTGGGTTATATATTCTCTGACAGATAGCAATGAATAGGAATCAAAGCTAGAAGAAAAAGTATGTTTGCATATATTGTAGTGTGTGTGTGAGAGAGAGAGATCTGTTAGATTTCTCAGGAACTGACTGTTGAATTATTTTGTAAAGGTTTATTTTAGATTTCCATAGACCGGCTGAATTAAACTTACACCCATATACACACACCATACTGTCTGTTGCCTTAGATATGTTCTCATGAAACTGAGCACCCAAAATTCTCATTTAAAATTTCTCTTTTTTTATATTTAGAAGATGGAAAAGTTCACATAGCCTCTTAAAAAAAAATCCCCACTGGAGTCCTTAGAGAGGAGCTACAATTTTTTGAAGGTTGTAATGTCTAAACAGACTGGTCCAGGAATGAACATTTTTTTGGCATCTATCTAATTAAGTTAAAAGTTAATAAATTCCCTTGGTTGCTCCTTTCTTCAGGAAGCATGCAAAAAATGCATTGAAGTAAGGAAGTTCAAGGTTTCAGTATCTGCTGCCCTTGGTCTTTCTCAGGAATTCTTTAGCTGATTACATGCTTCTCCTTTCAACAACATAAGCTTTGTATCTCGTGTTTTGTAAAGGATCATTTCCCCAACCACCTCTCTAAGGCCACTCCTGGTCAGCCAGAAAAGTTAGCATCTGGATATGAGTATTTCTACCACATTTAAAATGCCCAAGGGAATGAATTTTCCTTTGATTATTTTAACAAAAGTAATCTTTATAAACATCCTTATGATCTTACAAATGTTTTTTCTTATGTACAAGAGTTCAAATTCTTTCAGATTTCAGTGTTTCTTTTGAAATTTTTGCTTTATTTTCTGAACCAATACACTTTTCCCTTTTTGTTGGTAATGACAGTCAATGAATACCAAACAATTCATGTAACTGAACAATAGTTACCCATAAGATGGGTTCATTCTGGCATGTTTGGAATGCTATACTTCGTAATAAGATACAAGATCTGGATTTATCCTTGTGTCAGCTCCGCACTGGCGCAAATCCATTAATTTTGATTAAATTATGCCTTATGCCTAATTTATGTCAGCGTAATTGAGGAGGATTAGGGCTTAATTATAATTATACATAATTATCCATGATTATAATAAATGCCAACATTAAGTCAAAATAGTAAGGCTAAACTGTTGGGGATCCAAACTGAGATGATGAGTCGCAGTACCAAAGACGTGTCAAGCACCTGCAATACGTAACTGAGGGTAGAATGAAACCCCTAAATGCTGCACTTTGGAATTAAAAGTCCAAAACTGGTGCAAGTTTTTTACTATGCAAAGAACAACTATTTCTTCATTAATAATTTGTGCAGAATGTACAGAGGATCAGATTAGGTTTATGAGGTCTTGAAGTGGGTGGAAACATTTACTAAATGTGAAGATCCTAAATTGAAACTTTTGAACACTTTCCTGCAATTTTTCACTATCCTTCCCTTTTATCTCATTTGAAAACTGTCCCAACGATTTTTCCCATTTCATCTGCCTAAGGATCTTTATCTTGACTTGATACCAAACTTACAAATACTTAACTTTTTCTTTTATATTTTATACTCTTAATAGTGTATATAAATAATAGACCTATATAGTCTATATAAATAATAGGCCTATTCAAATGCTTTTATTACTCTTGAGACACATTAAAAGACATAACAGCTCATTTCTTTTCATCACTATTTTAAAATATTCTAAGAAGAATAATTAAAACCAAGCCTGGCTTAAAGAATAAAGATTTTTCAGAGATTTATCCAAAAGTTGTTTTGTGCTATAGTAAGAACTGAAGGATAAACAGAAGGTTACAATATATAGACTGATTTTGCAAGACAAGTCAATGAAATGACCGAAGTCCAACAGCTTTTTTAATTTTCATAAAAGTTCTCAACTTTCTTCTTTTACCATTGAGATGAAATATGACACAAAAAGTGCCCATGGATATTTTCCTAGAAAATACATATTTTGAATTTAGAAATTCATATTATTCTTATAAGTGTTAAGATCACATTTTTAGAACATTAAAAGTTTAATTTTCAATATGGAGGAGCCACTAAGATTTTCTTTTTCTTTCGTGTTTGCTGTCCTTGCATCAAATCCTTCATCTTTAGAGCTGAATTTGCTTAATTTGCCTCATAATCACTGGTGTTCTAAATTTTCTTGTTTTCTCTTACACCTCTTATTCATCATACTTTAAGTGTTTTCAAATGTTGTCCTCCCTAATATTCTGAATTGATATATATATTTAAGAAGGGCAAAATATACACATTTTTCCCAATCTTCTGAATTGAGGCACTTCCCTACCTCCCTTCTATCACCATAGTGTTCACAGAGCTATTTACTTAAGATATTAACCCCTAGACTGATCCTTTGTGGTAGGAAATATCAGAAGAGTCCCACTACTAACTAGGATGTTTGAGTAAAATGTCTTTTACACATCACCTCGTTTTTCTTAATACAAGAAATTGCAGTTCAGGGTGGGTACAGCTCGTGCTACCTGTGTGAATTAGCCGTAGCTGGGGTGCGTCTGATGGATGTGGTCCTTCTGGGGACTTTTAATCCTTGTCAGCCTCGTCAAAGCCCTTGCAACTTTGGACCAATTCTTCTCCTGAGACAGCACTTCCTAAGGAACCTGTATCCATCTGCCACATTATCTTAAGGCAGATTTTGGGACAGTCCTTTTTGAATATTCTAGGTACTAATTCCTTGTACGTGTTTTTCTAGGGAACAAATGGTGCTGTCTGAGACCTAGAGATTTAACTGCTTTCATGAATTTAGGACAGGTGAACATGGAATCAACTGTCTGGGCAAAAGCCACAAAAATGTCTTCTGATAGAACTAAGCACTCAGCCTTGATCTTTCAATTGGTAAAGCCCTCATCTTTGAGTTACCCCTCCTGATTCAATTTTTTTTCTTTCATTCTTACCTTGAGATATAGAATATAACTTAAAAAATCTGTTACACTTTTTTCAACACATTTACTTTTTTGTCTTGATTCAAGAAGAAAAAGACCTCTTAAAAGCTTGTGGATACATAGTGAGTTTTGGTTCACTTATATATAACTATTCTGGGGGTTTTTTAATTGACTTTTGGGATAATTTCAACCTGGATAATGAATTTTACATTTAAAAATATTGAAATACACTATTTTATGCATTTAACATTTAAAAGACTTTTGGAAAAGGATCTCCATATAAAGTTTTAGTTTAAAAGAAAATGATTTTTCAACAGCAATATGTTCCTTTGGAAAATTCCAGGTCAGTCCATCTTAAATATGTCCTTAATTAATATGTGACATTGGCATTCCTTCCATGGCCTTGGAAGCTCTATTGCCGTGAAATATTTTATCTATGAAGGCCTGGTACCTCTTTTCATGTAAACCCATTTGCATTTGAATGCTCTTTGGAGGGAAAAACGCTGCTGAGTTGCTGAATTTTTATTTGTTTGTTTGTTTGTTTTTAATCTCATTTACTGTTACGAAGCTGTATGAACAACAACAATTTCAATTTGTTACCCTGACCATCTCATAAAAAAAAAATATAGCTAATTTCTAGCAGTAGTGAAAAGGTTAACCCTCTAGTAAATTGGATGGATAACAAGGGAAGCCGATTAGCAAAAAGAGGAGCTCAGTCACTGACCTTACAATGCTTCTTTATCTTTTACATTCATCTCTCAGGCTCAGTCCAACTCTGCAACATAAAGCCAAAGCTATGGTACAAGTATTGTATTCCCTGAGGAACAGCGTATTACTTGTATATGCTTGGTTGCTTTTTTGCTGTGAGCTTCTGAATCATATAAGAACCAGTTTATTCATACATTTACCCTTTATTTAACATGCTTATTGAATAGGCAGGAATCTTCTTAAAGGATAGAAGTATTAAGATGTAGCTGACACAGAAAACAGATGAAAATCTTAGCAATACCATTTTCTAAAGAAATGGTCAAAGGTATTGAATGACTACAGAAAACAAGTGAAAGATGCACATTTTAACCTCGGAGAGTTGATGCAGCATCATACCAAAAATATGAAATAAAACATTTTTAAATAATCTAGTTTATACCACTATGCCACAGGAAGCAGACAATATCATATAAGTGGGATACTCAACTTTTTACAAGAAAGTGATATCCTGATGGGATATTTGCCACTATTTATTTATCCTAATTTCTTTTATTGTCCTGAGACATGTAGGTAAAGCCATCTGGATTTTGAATCTATTACTCTGGGATGGAAAACTAGCTTTTCAGTGAAAAAAGTATTTCACCCATTAGTTTGTTATGCCTTTTTTCCCTCAGGAAAAAAAAAAAGTTTGCTTTGGTAGACAGAATAAAGGACCTGTTGCCACGTGCTCCCTGCACTATTCAGCTATAACCTGTACTTGTTTCCCTCTTCTCAAAAGGTATTATAGAAAAATGTGTGCATGATCTGATCCTCTCCTGAGCCCTGTTTATTTTGTCATTTACATTTTACTAACTGGTAGTTAGCTCAGTGGGAAGCTCATAAGCCATTACAGTGAGAAGCTGAATGTTGTTTCATGCAGGTTCAACAGTTGTTGGAATCCTGCAGTTATTATTATTCTTTACTTAGGAGAAAACCGGAATAAAAAAGAGCAGGAAAGCAGGAATATGAGCAAATATTTTTGGGAAAATCTAAGGTCAGCTTCTGTTTTGTAGTCTGCCTTCATGGTTTGTAGTTTCTTGCATTTTGTTCTGTTGATTTATCTCATATTAAAGGCCAAGAGGTTTTTTTCAAATAATCATCAAAAAGCCCCAACCTTTCAGATTTCTTCATTAACATGATTGTTCTCTTCCCCTCAGCTCTTCTACTTTGCATTCTACAGTTCATATTATTATTTAGATTTGTACTTAGAGAACAGAGAACATTGCCTTTTATATATAGGGTGCCAGGCCTGAGTGGGGTCTCTGAGCAATTCTCTAATTTTAACTAATAGTAATGAAAATCCTGATAAATAGAGTGATGGTTAGTCAGCAGGATTACATTTGACCAACATGCCTAAGCCATTAATAAGCATAATTGTTGTAATAAAATAATCTCTGTACTATACCAAATCAGGGCGTATGTATATGCTTATACTGAAGCCTTAAACTATGGAATTACATATGAAAATGAATGAAATAAAATTGTTCTTGCCAGAATTGCAGTGATTTTTCAGTTCCTCTAAAGTAGCTGGCATGCTGGCTTCCTATCGTAGCTGGGCAACACTGGCATGAGGTGAATTCAATTGAACAGTATTTGCCAAATATATGTTCACTCCAGACCTTCCACATGGTGTTCCCAGTGTGCATTTGACATAACCCATGAAGACCTGGGCTAGAAACCAATGCTATCTGCATACAAAGATCAGCACCAAGTTATTTTTTTAAGAAGATATCTCAATCAGCAGGGGACTCCACTAACTTTTTTTTTTCCACAATGTGCCCTCATTGCCTGTGTGTTTGAATAATCAGACATTTGACTGATCCTTTCATCTCTTACAGAGGGTTTGCAGAGACCCTCTGAACTAGGATGACAGGATTTGGAACCTGAGAGTTGGTGCTCTTTGTTTGTTGTGGCCTATCACCAGTCAAATCCAGTGTGTAGGTTAATAAGGCTTAAACTTTAAGGGAACGGTGAGCACCTGATTGACAAGCCTGTGAATAAGAGTGCAGTGGGAAGTTTTGTGTTTGTGAAGTTAGTATGCAGGGAGACACAACTGAAGTTTAGAATGAATTGCAATCAGTTCTATAAAGGCAGGGAATCTCGTTTGATGACTTAACATCAGTTTCTGAACTTCAAATAAAATTTCAAAGTATTTTGTAGAGTTCCAACAAAATTCAAAGACATGGTTTAAACAATTGTTTGTCCTTGACTCTTTGTTTGTTGTTTTTGGTTGTTTTTTTTTTTTGAGATTCAAGTGTGTAGCAGAAATCACAAAGCACCAATATAGAACATATAATGAAATTCCTACTATCTGTTAATTGGAATAATCTATCTATTAGGATTAACAAAAGAAAGTATTGTTCTAAAGCTCCTTAGAAGTTAAAGACTTCTACAGCACTACAGTACTTCAAGTTTTCCTAGACATGTGCCTCTAACACTTTCTATTTTTAAAAAGTAGTAGGCAGCAAGTACGCACTGTGCTTGAGACACTCTTTCAGGGTTTTCAAGGGATCCTCTGGGACATGGTACCCAAATCTCCGTAGCCTTCAATTGGATCCATATTTTATTTTCATTTCCACAAGCGGTTGAAAATCACAGCCTCACTTTTCTTTCTGTATAATTCTAAAGTTGACTGAAAATTTTTGAGCTGTGCTGACTTCTACCAGAAAATAATGTTCCACAAAACAAAAAGCGCTTGTCAGGAATCTGTTAATACTGGCATTTTAAAATTTATTATTATTATAAAATAAGAAAGTACTTTGGTTTTTATTTGATAATGTTAATTGAGTATCACAAATATAAAATATGAAATGTTATAAAAAATATAAAAATGTTTTTTAAAAATAAACATTAAATGTTCAAGACAATATTTAATATTATACCAGTTCAACGTCATTTAAACAAAAATTTTAGTAAACTTTTTTCAGAATTTCTGTTCTACAGAATATTTGATTTTTTCATTTTTCATCAATATTGTGAAAAGACACAGGGAAGTGAATGATTCAAGGAATACCTCCTCTTGAAAATATACTTCTGCTCTTACTCAAAATAATATCTATAACATTAGCACTGAAAAATCCAATGTTCCCCATATTAGAGAATACAAAATGCTTTTATAAGTAGCTTAAGGGGGCCAGTTGCTGAATTTCTACCAAATTGATTGTTAGAAAATGAATTTTTGTATTCCATTTTGACAACATTTTCAACCAGGCAGGTTTCTCAGTTTCTCTTTGACATTTATTTTCAAAACCAGAAGGAAAAATCTACTCACTGCATATGGAGTACCAAGTTGCAGAGCCATAAAAAAAAGAAAAGGGGGATCTGATTTCAAAGCATTTCCTTGTGTTTATTCATTTTATGGTGTGTATGTAACTGCAGGACAAATGGGGAGCTGCTTTTGAGTGTTTAAGAATGATGATTTCTCTGTTCTCATTGAGCACCACTGAGCTTGAGGAGCCCAACAGACAAACTGAGCTGGAAAACGAGGGCACAGTAGCTGTTGTGGACATCATCTTCTTGTACAGGTTATCTTCTGGGAGAGAGAAGGAGAGGAGGAGAACAGGATGCTTTCTGCTCTTGTAGGATTAGAGAGTCCATGACATTGTCTCTGTAAACTCACCATTCCAAAATGTGTTACTGAGATGGAATCTGAGCACTGACTTACTGAATTTGCAGACCATTTTAATAATGATACGAGTCACATCTGTGCTGGGAAGTGCATATGCATCCACTTCTGTCCAGGACACATTAAACAGAAATAGAGCAATACTGGTACTGAATTTAGACACCTGCCCATTGGCTTACTTTTAAGAGAAGGCATTAAGATTGTCCAATCCAACATGTTCTGTCATGTAGGAGTTATGGAATTTAAACTTCAGAAGAAGGTGGAGTCAGGTCTTCCACTTTTTGAATAAGTTGTCTAAGCAGTTTGCTAGTATGAAAGGGCTAAGGAAACATTGAGTAGATATATGATTGCATTGGACATTGCTAACACAAAGTCCTCTGTCCTAGTGTTTGGGACCAATCCTTTGAACCAGATATTGCTTGTGATGTGAAGTTAGGCACTCAGTTTTGTCATGAGGACTTTCCCCTACAAAACTTGTTTGGAGAGGAAGCCAATTTTTTTCAGCAAGGTAGAGATCAGCTGTTGTAACGAGCCACTTAATGTTTTATATATGAAATGCAAAGTTAAATTATTAAGATACTTGTATTTGTCTGAAGCTGTGTTCATACTCCTCTTTATAATCACAGAAATGTTATGCAAAACTTGTGCAGTCACCTTGTTTTTTAGCTAGCTTTTTAAAAGAACAAGAAATTCTTGATTACACACCTCTGAACAGAAGGGAATTCCACATTTTCTTTCTAAGTGAACACAGACATAATTTTCAGCCCAATCCAGGAATTTCATTGAGAGTGACAGCTCAGACGTGGCCCAGATTTTAAAGTTTAATCTAACGCTGCCTCCACCTCCATTGTGCATATGGGATAATTGATGATTTTCCATGAGTGTCTTGGTTTCTCCATTGCACATAACATTTTGCCTTAGCCTAATCTAAGCAGTCTGGATCACCCTGCTGGTGAATGTCGAGTGTCAGTTGCTTACTACTGGAGATGGCACAGAATTATTCAACAGCCCTCATAGTGGCCAAAATCTGCTTCTGGTCGCCTGCCACACGAGTAGTTGTGTTTTAGTTTATCCACATGCAAAGCACATGATTTGACAGTTTCTTCTTCCAGTGCCGCTTTCCCCATCTCCCTGTGTTTTACAACAAATCACGTGAGGCAACATCGGTTTTTAGCAGAAATTTTTCTGCTCTTTCTTATTTGGGAAATGAGCCCACATCATCACCCTTATTTCTTTGCTTAATTTCTATAAATGAAGACTCTCAACGCTGAGGGATACTCAAAATAGATTATGTTGCATTTCTTTGAATACACAGGATTAGTCTGGGGCATTTCTCTCACTCTAAATTGGCATGGGCTGTGTTATCTGCCCAAATGCTGGCACTTGTGCTCGAGAGTCAGCGCCTTTGATTCATGAAGCTCTGGCTTTGATGCAAGCATCCCTGTTACCTCTTGCACTAAGGATCTGGCACAACCCCTGTTGGTACTTCCATGAGGACACACAATGTTCCAAGCCTCCCCCACTGCGTAGACAATTCCTTAGCGGGGCAGGCTTTCCAAACACATTGTTTTAAAGAAATGAATCACTCATTCGTGAAAAATGGAAAAAAAAGAGCACAAATACCATCAAAGCAAATTCAGGGGTTTGCCGCCCACATCACTGACATCATGCTGCCAAGCCAGAGAGCACTGAATAGGACTCCTTACAGAGTCCATCAATGCCACTCTTTAAATGGCAATTGCCTGAAGGGGCTGCTGGTTTGTGATATGAGGTACTTCTTCCTTAGCAGGAGAAAGGCAGCAAAGGCTGGGATTTCAGTGTAAGTCCCCTCAAATGGCAACAAAACTCATGGTTGTTTGCCCTGCCAGGATGTCTCTTTTTCAGAGGACTCTTTTCTGGGTTTGGAGGGCAATTAATTTATACTAGGATGAAATATTTTTTGAAAGGAAAAGACCTGTCTAATCATCAGAAAGAACTTCCTTTATTAAACTGGAGATTGGATAAGAGAAGCAATGTGGACTTCTTATCGTTTATGGACCAATTAAAACAGATCCAAGTGAGGTCTCCGAGTTAATCCCAGAGCTGGTGTGTTGGGGCGTGTGATACAGGGATGCACTGAGCTGTCTGGACCCGAGCCAGTTCACATCTGACGTGCTGTTCCCACATCAGACAGTGCTGTGCCCAAGCTAATAAGCCCTGTCGAGAAAATACAGTGACAGGTCACTGTGGCACAGTGCAGTGTTACACATACAGCCTGCACTTAATGGCACGAGTTCCCACTGGGGGATTTCTACCACGTGACCATTTTATGGCATAGACAAGTTTCCAGTAATTCTGTGAATGTTTTTGTACACTTTTCTGTGCCATGACATTGCCTTTCCACTTCTTTCCCCATGATACTCTGTCTCTCTGGTGTCTCGGACAAATGGCTCGAGTTTGCCTGTGTTTCTGCATTTGTTCACAGGGAGCTGCTTCTCCGCACTCCAGGTCTGCTGGGGTGCTTGTGAACCTTCAGCCAGCTAAGGTGACCTGGTAAGCAAGCCAAGATAATCAGGTTATAATAAAAGAACAGAGAGTGAAGCTGCAAAGAATTCCTAGCCTTTGCATCTAGCGTGCTGTCATCTCGACTTCAGTTTCTGTTTGCCTCTGAGTACATCTGCACATTAGCTGCTCTGCATTTTCAAAGCAAGCAACACTTACCCTGATGTGTGTAATGCACAGAACAAGGGGACGCTGACCTGCCTGGGGATTTGGGACACCAGTAATGCAAATAATTAAAAACCAGAAACTGAGACTGGCAGTAATGATCTTTCACTGACCCAGAGTGGATAGATAAAAAATGATCAATGATGTCTTTCCCTTCTGTAATGTCTGCCAGACAATCCAAATTTATAATCAGCATAGGAAAACTGCTGCATATCACAACCATATGGCACTGAGAATACACATTATTGTACAGTAGCATTACACTAATTTAAGGTCTGTCACCACTTCCATTATGGGCCTCTGTTTCCAGAAATAAGAAACTCTCACACAAGCACTTACCCCAAGCTGTACATGATCTCTGCCTGTAAAGGTCTTAGATCTCTAGGTGCTCTAAATAACTTTTTTATTTAAATAACTTTTTCTATTTTTTCATTATGTAAGTTAAAGTAAGGTTCAGTTTTCCCCCTCATTATTCAAAATTCATTTTTTTTAAGCCAATAAAACTCCATTATTTTGGGAACGGTTAGGTCTATTCCATCTACTATGGGCCACTTTTTAAATTGAAAGCAGTCATTAAGCATCTGGTGATTTTAAAAGCTATTGTATATATACATAGAGAGAGAATTATACTTAAATGGGAAAAAAACGACCAAGAATGAAGCCATATCAATTTCTATGTGAACTCAAAGTGTTCATGAAGTTATTCTACATAAGGCTGGTCAGACTACATGACCTTGTTAGAGGAAAGAAAATAGTCTTTATTTTTCGTCTGTATCAAAATCTGTGTACATTTTTGCACGTCTTAAAAATCCCCATTGGAACAACTAGTACATTTCCAAACTGGAAGCAGCTTTCTGGCACCCTAAATTTAGGGAAAAATCTGCAGTTAATCCACAAATGTTTTACAACCTGTCAAAGACATTATGCACAGTGCAAAGGTGGCATCTCCTGTGGAAAAGGGATTTCCATTTTGGATAATCTCTCCAAGGCTGACATAAGCATATCTCAGTCACTGCATAATCACAGGTTCCATGCTGATGTGAGAGTAGCAGTCACTCAGAAAGGTCATGCCAAGGATAAATTAGCCCCAATTAATAACAAGTTGATGGAAAATTTTATTCTGAAAGTTCAGGTACCAAATCCTCTTTTGATTCCCAGTGGCACAGAGGCTGCTCCAGCTGAACTCAGGGGAGCTGCTCAGGCAAGTCTCTGGAAAGCACTGGGAGGATGAAGGTGTTCAGCCCTAAGCCTTAAAGGGGCTGAAGTTGATCTCAGGGGAGAGGACCACCCCTTATCTGCCCCACAGCAGCCAGAGAAGTGGTCAAAGTAGTGATTAGAAAATAGTAAGAAGAGGGAAAATCTATCTGCCCATCCCCCTCACTGTTCTCCCAGCCTCCAGCTACTTTCAGCCCAGAGATTTCCTGAACTGGATGTGTTTTTTACGCTCTCATTAATCTTCAGTGGATTTCAGTTCCATGAACTTACAGCGTCTCTCCTTTAATCCATGGAAAATTTTAACCTCCAGATTCATTCCCTTGCTGTGAAAAGCATCACATTTTTTTAGTAATTAGTAAAATGAGTGCTGGCCCATGGCTTCAATATGCCTCAGTAATGCAAACAACAATGGCAATAATTACTTGGCAATAATTTTCCATGTCCCTGAGATGATTTGCTCTGATGGTCAGGGTCATTTTCCTCTCAGTCAAAACTCTATTCCCATGAGGTGGCTGCCTGATTCTTTCTAACGTTTTTTTCCCATTAAAAAAAAAAATCACATCAAATTTGGATCTCTTTCTTATCAGAGAATGTGGGATTTGTCCATATGACCCTTAGCCTATGCAGAGATGCCTGTGAGCTCTATGAGCTCCTAAAGCAGATCAATAGGAATGAAGCTGTAGGAGGGAAACACTTGGTGCTGAGGCCCTATATCCTGACCCTGCAGAATTTGGGAGAGGGAGAAAGGGAGGGAGGAAGGAAGCAATCATCCATCATGACTGTCCCTAGGAGCAGCAGTGCACAGGGTGGGCAGCTAGAGCACATCTACCCATTTACTGACAACCAGCATCTGCTCTCCAAGACTATTCCAAAACACAGAACAAGGTGGAGAAAGTAGGAGCAATCCAGGTATGTTTCAAAAGTTCATTCATGATCCTAAGTAATGCAGATGCATCTGCATCTGCATCTGCAGACCAGGGTGCAGCATGACTGAGGGAGCCCAACTGAGCAGATGAGGCACTAATGCTGCCTTACCTGAGCTAAATCCCTGGGATCCTCTGCACAGCACCACTCTCCACTGTGCGGACACACAATGTGACAGCAGCTCTCCTCTCCTTCTCTCCTTCTGTTAAAGAAGGAGTTTGCACCACCTCACCTGGAAAAGTCTTGCAGAGTTACATCGAAGTCAGCAGTGTCTACCTGGAGCTCAATAGCTCAGCTTCTATTCAACAAAAGGAAAAAACTCAAAGTTTCTTAGCAAAAGTTATGCAATATGTTGCAATTTGGTTTAATAAAACTAGCAACAAAAGAAACAGAGAGAAAACTCAAAGCTTCTACTGAAAGACCCAGTCTCACACCAGCACAACCGCTGGCTTTTAACATATCAGTAACTAAATTCTACGCTTCATTTTACCTCTGCTAAACACTACCCCAGAGCGCAGTTGTGATGATTTAATCTCTTCTACTCTTTCACTTTTTAGAAGTGAATCAAACAGCATAAGTTATCAAAGATGCAAACCTGACCCCCTGCGACTACATTACAATGCAGCACCACCTTCTGGCTATGGGAAAACTCTTAGCGGCTACTTTACCTATTCTATTCTTCAGGGGCGTCCGTTTCTTAATTCTTTATGGTGATTAGTTTTCACGGCTTCACTTATTCTACCTAGGGATGTTTTTAAAAACAGCTGCTCTTTTTCAAATAGAAGAGACATGTCTAACATGAAGCATTTGGAACTGTGCATCTCAGCCTTCAGTGAAGGAGCAATGTGTATGTCCATTTTTTATGATCTGTAATCACATGCTGGTCCTGGGAAACATGCCACAAGGGCCCACATATGTGAGTAGTGGCAGCTGAAAGTGCATAATTCATGAAGGAAACATCAGGATTGGAGGAAATGGCATAAATGGCTGACTGACTTGACACATATTATATTTTTTCCAGGATTTATTTACTTTAAAAGATGTGAGTTGTCTTTTAAAAAAGAAATGTGTAGACTGCCAAGTCATAAGGTTCTCTAGGTCGCTTACTTCTTTCTCTGAAAGCAAAGGCATTATTCTGTTTTCATTCTGATTTAATTAGAAAGGCTTTTTTTTACAGTATGTGGTCTTTGTTCTTCCAGATCTCTACTCCTCCACAGTTTTATTCAACTCTATTGTGGGTCCACTTTGAAACAGAAAGGGCAGTCGAAACAACTTCATCTCAGAAGAAAATCCTATAAATACTGTAATTGCTGTGGAGTTTAATCTGGTTTCTTAACCTCTGATTCAGTTTAGATAGGTCTTAGGGCACAAAAGAAACAAATCAGCCATTTCAGCTAAAGGCTTCATTTGGCACAAATCTAAACAAGGCTTAATGATAAAAGAATTATTTAAAATAGAGAAACATTAGATGCTGCCCAAATTTCAGCTGGAAGAAAGAAAAAAAAACATGATTACAAAGGCAAATTTAGTCACATCCAATCTCCAAGAACATTTTGTAGAAATATCACAAACAACAGTGTTCTCAGGGTATTTCTACTAGAAATAATGTGAGAAAGAACATTCTCACATTACTTCCAGTCAAAATGCCATAAAAATGCACACTTGATATCAAGCATTCTCATAGTATTTTAACAGCAAAGACCTCAAGAAAACTTTTTCTCATGACATTTCCTCTGGAAGAGGGTGGAGCTGGAGAGTTCTGCACTCCTACACTCCCACCAGCATGGGAATGTCTCAGGGGTGAGCTCTCCAGTGAGAGCAGCAGGGCAAGGATTGCAGAGGACACAGAGGAGCAGGAAATCTGACGGGCTTCCCTCTGCAATGAGAGCACTTGCAAGAGAGGAAAGACTCCTCCAACCACAAGAAAACAACAGAAGGAAGGTCATGATAATTATATTACATATCCCAGAGTAACTCAAGGATGAGCTTATGTATACATCGGTATTTTCAACATAATACTCCCCATTAAAGTATGTATATGAGAGAGAAAGTATGAGGGGTCAGGAAACATACTTTGATTTGGGGGGTTTTGGGTGTGTTTTAAATAGCTTAATGTGCAAACTCTCCATGGGGAGTTTTCATGAAAACTTTCTGTGGAACCAAGTTGTCTGCACTGTCACACTGCCAGTCTGAAAGAAACTAAATCTCAGCTTACTCAGACAAGAGAGAGAGACATGGTCTCTACTAAGTCAATGGGATAAGTCATAGGACACCCACACTAACTTGTCTGCTACAATTTGAGTTTACATCATTCTGGTGATGTAGGAAATCCTCAGTTCCCCCTTTCAAGAGTCCTTGACTTCTCAGGGGTTTTACAAGTCAGGCCAAGTGGGGTTCTGAGCAACCTGGTCCACTTGCAGAGGTCTCTGCTCACTTCAGGGAGCAGACTAGATGACCTTTAAAGGCCCCTTCTAACCCAGACCTTTGTGAACATCAGTGATCCCAATTTCAGATGCCTCTGAGAGACGTTTCAGTAAGCAGAATTGTCAGCAATAACTTTAGCTTATTTCTCCCATCCAGCTACTGTACTTCAGCTGCCAGAAGGAAGCAATGAACCCAAGAAAGAACAGGACAGCTTGGTCTCTTTGAACTCTTCTGTCTTGAGAGATTCAACTGTTAGACATATAGGAACAGAAGAAGTTGCTTCCTCTGGAGTCCAGTTCATGAGGTAACTCCACATGAATAAATATAAGAAGAATAGTGTCATGAACTGAAAATCAGGATCCCCCTTTTATTTATAGACCACACAAGAGAAAACAAAATGAGACACTGCTGAGTGAATTTTCTTCAGGGATGTCTTACATTGTGTCCAGAGTCCATCAAATGTTCTTTTTTTAACTCAAGTTTTTCAGAGGTTCTATAGTTTCCCTAAACTGTTGTGATTTATCAGGGGGCAGTTGTTTATTTATTTATTTATTTTGTTGTTTCACTTTACTTAAACCTCTGTGTATGCAGTAAGCAGAAGGCAGTGCCTGGATGTGGTGTGTGGAAGAGAAAACTCCACCCTTAGCAAGTCCACATTGCTCTTGAACAGAAATAGAATAGACTGAGCTGCCTGAACACTCATCTCTGATCACTGGTCACTGAGGTAATAGAGTGCGTGGTAGGGAAACACCACAAACTCATTTCCTTTCACTGCTGGATGTTTTCTACATGTTTAAAGTCAATATAAAAAAGAATATCCAACTTAAAACTCTCATTTTAACAATATAACAAGGTGGTAGATATACCCTCTCAAGTATCTTAACTCTGACATTAGCCCTGATGTATTCTTCAGGTGAAAGCAAGGACCTCCTGCAGCTGGCAGACAGAGATTATTTGCTCTGAGAAAAAAATTTATCCTAATGTCTAAGATTAAACATTGATTGAAATAAAAGCAGAAAAAAAGAGGAATTTCATTAACTAGAGGATTCACTTTTCTGGATGAAAAAACCTTTGAGATGGAAAATGAAACATTTATCCACACTATATGTGTACTGAGACACATGTATATCTCAACTGGTACTTGTCCTGATACAATATTCTATTTTTATGATGAATAAGTGATTAATAACATGATAGTGATCTAAAATGTTAGTACATTACATATACACATCATATTGATTTTCACTACCTTTCCTTAGATTTCAGAGAAAGAAAACGCAATGTAAAAGTTTGCAGATGTGTCTAACAGGCAACATGATCCCTTTTTAAAGTAGAAATAAAAGGCATTTAGGGCTATTCATGGAATCATAGAATGGCTTGTGTTGGAATGGACCTTAAAGACCATTTCATTCCAGCCCCTTTATCAGGGGCCAGGACATCTTCCACTAGACCAGGTTGCTCCAAGCGCCCCCATCTAACCTGGCATTGAAGAGATGGGCCATTCACCACTGCTCTGGGGAAACAGTATTGCCCAATGCTCACAGTAAAGAATTTCTTCCTATTACTATTAACAACACAGAATTTATCCCATAGCCATTTAATTAGTAACCAAAAATGAGTTACATTTCTTTGTTTTAATTCATCAAATGTTTAACTGCTCAAAACTATTGGCTAGCCTAAGTTCTTTTAGAAATTATAGTATTTAACTTGTTTGCTGCATAAGCAAAATTGAACTGAGAGTAAAAGTTTGTCATGCTAATAGTATAAATAGGATGAGGCAGTCCCCAGACATTCAAATGTACAGTCCAGGTTGTAAATAGTGATTGCAAAATCAAATTGCACTGTTCTAGTTTTATAGCTGGGAGGGAGAGAGGAGGAGGAAATATAGACAACAACACAGACCTAAGGTGTCCTTTTAAATCTAATGGAGACTCAGACATCTGGAGTTTGTCCTGCAGAGAAGTGAGCCAAGAGTAGTTTTACTTCCCAGTAAGTGGTTTCTTTCAGTATGTGCAACTTAAAAAAAAAAAAAGTATGTGGGAGTACACATAGCATTCAATGACTTGAAGTGTTCTTTATTTGAAAGTATTTGAAGCATCAGCAGAATTGTATAAACAAACAAACAGAAGAAAACCCTCTCGCCTCAATGGTCTCTCAGATTCAGGTGGTACTTTCATACTTATATGTTCAAGTAGGAACAAACTACTAGAAATTTTTCTCTTTGTGCGGAGCATAGGAACCAAATCTTTCCTAAAGTTTCAAAACTGGTTTTTTGACACCTGAGTTTGTTTATTTGCTTGGTTTTTTTAAGCAAATCTCCCTGTAATTACATGATAGTTTTTCCTGCTCCATGAAGTGAGGGATTTAAAACAAAAACAAAAACAAAGCAAAAACAAAAACAAAAACAAAAACAAATCAAATTGTTCTCAACAGTTTTCCACTTTTGGTATAGTAACAGCCAATGTGTCATTTATAGAGGATTAGGAGCACAATCCTTCAATTTATAACTAAAGCTGGTGGTAGGCAATAAAGTATATGTGTTTAGAGATAGGGGTTATAGAGGATATCTCCTTTAGAGTGTCTCAACCCAAAATTCTCTGTCTTTGTATTAAGGAAATGACCCCTATGGTTTTCCCAGCATCCCATCTGACTTTAGTGGGGCTTTGTTACTTGTACTATCTGCACAGACTTTTAGGGATGGGGTCCTGCAAGGTGTTTGAGAAACTCTCACTTCATTTTAAAAGGCTGACATCATCTCCTATTCATTTCACCCACATATCATTAAAGGAAAACCACTTCCAGAATTGCCATTAATAATTACCTTATTACTAAAATATAAATCCATTCTTCAGTAATTCTTCAGTAAGCTCTGCTTCAAATCTAAGGCATCAAGTGTAGCTTGATGTCATGGATACTGAGCATCTGGAAGTCCACAGAAATTCCTGTTTGGTTCAACAGTGCAAGGGTAGTTCATGAAAGAGTCAGCCTTGTTCTGTAATGCTACTTGAAGTGCTGCTCCATTGAATGGCTGGTAATTTGAAATCATTAAAAAGCTGAGATAAAAAAAGAACATTTGTGAGCGAACATAATCATATTAATAAAAAATAGAAAGACATGAGGAAGCTGTTTGGAATTTAAACTGAAGTTCTTGAATGTTATTTCTGCAGTATTTGATGAGCTCTGATTAACTGGATAAAATTATCAAATGGAAAAAATCCAGCTGGAAATGATGACTGCGAACTTAGTGATGAATCTCTCAAGAATATGTCGTCTCCATCTTTCCAGGCACAGAAAAGCTGTGAGCTGTGCAGCCAGTGATCTATCTGTTCAGGAATTCTTTACCCCTTGTTTAATTACCTAGATCATTTAGCTGCATTATTTAATATTTCAAATGCTGCTTTTCATATCTCTTTTTGTAGTCACTGAAAAAGTCTTTTGTGCAACATCCTATCTATATTCCTTTCTGGTTGGACTCATAACTGTAGTAAGAATAATTCTTCATTAAATTTTTGACAAGTCTAAATTTTATTCCCCCATTACCTTGCTGGATGCAGAGGGACTGTTCATGGGAATGTTTTCTCAGCAGTGTGAGGGAAGGCTCTGAATCCTGGCAATGCTGATAGCTTGTCAGGATGCGGCTGCTCTGACATGATTAATACGAGCCCATGTTGCTGAGCAACCTTAATGAAGCTGAGGATAATCAACCCACCGCTTGCACAGATCTCTGGACTTGTACTTCCCCGTGTGTTTTCTGTCATCCAAATCCTGCGCTGTATGAAGGTACCTGAATTAGCCCTGGAATGTGACATAAAGGAGCCAACGGAGAAAGTTGGAGAAACTGATTAAAGGATTTGAGATTTCAAAGGCCATGATCCATCTGGATTGGCTGTTGAAGAGGGTGAGGGTGTCCAGAGAAGGCAGAAGAAGGACCCCCGACCTTCCTGACCCTTTAGTGAAAAGAAGGGATGAGAAAGCAAATGTTGTGTTCATTTGTTTATTTTTCTTTGTGTGACTTAGACAAGGAGAAGGGAATAGAGCTCTCTGGGTGGTCTTGAAGCTGGTTTCCTCATGAAACTGGAAGAAGGTTCCCCTTTTAAACATTGTTGTGAATGGGTGATGGGAGAAAGAATAAAAGACTACAATTTTTGTCTTTCAACACAGTTTTTCTCTACCTTTCTTCACAGATGGTCCATGGCTCTGCTAAAATAGCTTCACTTAGCTCAGAAGTGAGCTTGCTGGAAAAAGCTCTTACTTCCATGTTTGATGAGGATCAGAGACCAACCATTGAGAGACAAGGAAAAGTTACAATTGCTGGCCTTACATCATTTTGTGCAGGTATGCATGTGGTGCAGTAACACAATATCTTCTCAATCCTCTAAAAAGATTTTTGTTACATTGACTAGCAAATAAGGAAAAAAATGCACAGGAATAGTTTCTCCTTCCCGGGAATTTTTATTCCATTCATGAAATGACTGCAGAACTCCTGTGTCACTCACCAGACAATCCCATGGGCAGTACTGCTCCACTGTCCCATTCCTGTCCAGTATCCTCCCCAGAGTCACCCGGGTTCTCCTTTTCCAGTGTTTTTCTATTTCATGGCACTCAGGAAAATCGGCTGATGAGGACAGCCTGGTGGACATGCCATGCACTGTCACATGCAGAGGGACTGGGATGGATGCCTGTCTCTGCTAGGTGAAGCCAACAACTGCGTGTGTTGGTGGCATGGCAAGGACTGGATGGAGCATGCTCATCCCCCTGACTGCTCAGTCAGTGCCCTGTAGATGTAAATGCTGCAGAGCCTCTCTCAGTCCTGGCACATTTTCAAGGACAAAGATATTCCCCATTAAACCTGTGGGAAAATAGCCATGTGAATTAATGCTTTGATTCTCAAGGGAGTCACTGTAAATATTCCAGCTCTTTCTGTTCCAAATGTGGATGTGTGATAGATACAGTGGCATGTTTCCTTAGAAAACCAAGTGCTGCCATCCCAAGAAGACAGTCCAGTGGCCCCATGTATTCTGTTTCTTCTTATGCTTGGGCCTCTTTCACTAAACACTGGGAAATAAAAACATTCTGTATAACATCAGCTCTCAAAGGTTGTGGTGTGAGAAACCACAATATGCCACGAATTCTTTTTTGTATATGTGCATATTATGTATTCTGCAGTCAGTGTTCATACTTTTTGGGGTGAAACATGCTTGTTGAGATTTGAACTTTGAAACCTGGTGTCTCAACAGGAGTTTTCCTGGAGTGTCCTTCAAAAATAGTTTGGGATAACAGAAATTTCAGAACACTCATCATATGCCATGGTGGCTGTAGTCTGAGGCACATTAGGATACATTCATCATTTTTTAATCCCATGTGAATCCATTGACTTTAGTAAAACAGCAGCAATTTATAGGAGGAAAAATTTTTACCATCTGTGATAAAAGGTTGCAAATGGCAAGTAAATAATTTCATGAAGAGTCACTGTGTTTGGGGTTGTATAGACATATGATGTCTATAAATCAAAGTATACTACACAGCAAAAATCTTGAGCATATCGATCATTATGACATTGCAAAACAGCATTGCTGTTGTCTTGGTAGATGAGTTAATGTTGGGTTTTTCATTCCCTTCTGCTGCTGGCTAAAATCTTTTCCAGGAATATAAATATCAGATAGCTACATGTGGAGATTATGAAATGCAAAAATTTGTGAGCTACTCTGATTAACAAGAAAGAAATATTTTGAAATGCAGCTGTAGACCATAACTGCCATAACTGACATATAAGTGCCTTTTTTTTTAAATGAAATTAAACATTGGAAAATAAAGGTAAATCTTTCATATTTCCCTCTCTCTGGACAATTGAAACCAAACATCTTGTTTAGGGTTAGGGAGTACTTGAACACCACTGATGATAAAGGAGTGCAGGTACCACAGGTCCTTGTCACCTCAGAAATCAGGAGAGAGGGCAGCCTGCTGCACAGTGTTACACAGGAACTGAGGACACATTTTGAGTTCTGTTTAATTGCAAGTCAAAGAGTCGTGGACACTTGGTCCTCATTTCCTAATTTCGGAAGCAAAAAATAAACACTTGTTTGAGGCCACTCTTTAAAAGTAGCCTCAAACATAGTAACCATAGCTAATTGTAAATTACTTTTATTTATTGACAGTTGCATAGTTCAGAGAGGAATTACTAATATATCACAGACCTTTTAACTAGAAATAAGCATGCTCAAGGCAGACAGCTGTTTTCAGTGTCAGCTGGGAAAAATGCCCCAACCACTCTCGTTTGATGAACAAACATACTTTCTTGGTTGTCTACACTCATACCCATCTGTTGGGATGGCATGATGCCCAGGCAGAAGCTGGGCAAAACTTTTGCCTTGGGCATTAACAGTGAGCAACAATAGGTTTAGATGGGCAGGATGAGTAACACTGCATATAAAATGCCTCAAGCTTCATTTTTGTGCCGAGCACGGTACAAAAACTTAGAAACAAATGTCTCCCCATACATCATTTGGGATCACTGGGTACCCAAAAGCAAATACTACCTAAAAAAAGCCCGTGTCCTGGGGTCACCAACATATCATACACAAGTTGGTGTTCGGCTCAAAGTGATTAACTTGTTAGAGGAGAACATTGTGGCTGGTGCACACTATGTGACAAGGTGGGGATAGACACTGCTCGTGTGGACAAATGCTAACTGCACAGCCAGGAAATCCACTTTAGAAGCACAGGACCAGCTGCTGTCTCAAGCAAATGGTCTTATTTCCTGGAAAACATGCAGTTAGCAAAAGGATAAGAACCTGGTTAGTCAGCAGCTGAAAGGAAGTTAAAATAAGGAGAGAAAGTAACAGGAGATTTAATGCATGAGAAATAATTAGAAGGCAAAAAAAGAAGAGAACTTATAGGATCACAGAATCATTTAGTTTGGAAAAGACCTTTAAGATCATCAAGTTCAATCATCCGCCCAGCACTGCCAAGTCCTTGTCTCACTGTGTGGGGACAGACTCTCTTTGTAGGTAGCTTTAAAAGGGATGAGTAAAAAGCACCAATCAATAAAAAGAGAATATATAGATGTGATGCCAGTGATTTAGATGAAATTATAAAGCCTTTTTCTCTTTCAATAAACTTATGGGGCAGAGCTATTAAATTTTAAAGCTAGTTTTACCAAATCTAGAAGTAGATACTTTCAAAATATCAGGACTCACACAGAGCAAGACAGGGTGAACTCTTTCCTGTAATTGTGCTCTGAATCTACTGACATTTAATGTTTTTTCTGAGCTACAGCAGAGTCTATAGAGAAGAGCTTTAGCTGTCTCCTTCTTCCACCACCTCCTCCATGCCTGGCTGTCTGCGTGTTGCTCTCAACACTCTTTTAATCTCCTCTCAAACACCAGGCTCTTTGCAAGTTGTCACTGGGCTTAGTCCTACCACCTCTTACTCTCTAGAAGTTTGTTCCAGGTTGTGCTAATAAGGCTCACCTTTAAGAGTCTATGCACATCCTATCTATCACTCATAAAGGAGACATAATCTCTTCCTTCCTCCACAGGGCAGGGAAAAAACCATCTAGAGTAGCCATAAAAATGATTTAGTACAAATCAGAACACATAAATAGTGAGCAAATAAAGAAAATATATTGAATGCTAACATATTTACAGAGCTCTAAATAATTTAGTTAAGTTAGAAAGGTACCTTTCCTTATTCATATAGTTCTTACATCTGTTCAATACATGTGAAGGGAAAGTAGTCTGTGCTGTATTTCCAGGAGAGACAAGAGTGCTGGAAAATTTCTAAAAATAAGTTCTGTGTCCAAATTTGTTTCCTATAGTTTTTTTTAAATTTATTTAACTTCCCCAAGGTGTATGCATACCATTTCACAGCATACATGTGGAAATATTACTCCTATTCTGAACCTCCAACAGTCTCCAGTTTCGGTTTTACTGAATTAATTGAGGACTGGCTATGTGTAAGTGCATTTGGTTGCTAGGTTGGTTGCCAACCTCATTTGTTTGAAGAAATGTTAAAAAAATTGCAAGGAGGAACATGTTCACCATGCTGTTTTGCAAACAATTTTTTCAGCTCAATTATAATTTTTGTGGATTTCTGGGATCCTGATCTCATATGGTGACAGGCACAATATAATGTTTTGAATACTATTCAAAGAATTTATTAAGTACTCAGCTTCATTATGTGCAAATTCTTATATTACAGTTTAGTTTCTATCATGTCTGAGTGGCTCCTGTCTGCATTACACAGTGCAATAGCATTGGCCACATGCTATTTTCATCCTATCATAAAAATGAGTCACATGCATAGTCCCTAATTCACTCTGAAATATAGTGGGGTTTTTTTACGTGTAATTTCTTTCACATATAAATCTGTGCAGATATATGTGAATATTGCTCTCTGGACTGTGCAGAGATGACTACTTCAAATAAATAAATAAATAAATTTTGCATTTGAAGGCAACTGTGAAATTAACATTGACCTGTACTTTAGAGTTGTAGTAATTTTTTTGTTTCAAATTTTTTTATTGCTGTGGTTCCCATGGCAAAATATTCTACTAAAAACAAAACAATGGCCTGAGCAGCCTTTAACAAAAACCACAGTTCAGCAATTTGACTGCACCTTGCTAGGAAATGTCTGCTGGGTTCTGCTTGACAGGAGTAGGGCTGCTCTTGGAGAGCTGTAGACAAGGACATGAGCCCAGAATATCTTGGCTTTGAACTTCAATTGATACAAAATAGGAGCTGACTATACAGTGCAGTTGCTTCTGCAACGTGGGCTCTTCTGAGCCTGCAGACACAGCTTTGGATCTTTCCAAGGAAGTTTCTTGTGAGCAGGTTCTTTGGGAGCAGTGTGTGCACAGGCAGAGTGCTTGACTTGGTGAGGATGTTGGCTGCTGAGAGAAACCAGCTCATCTTTCTTTGATGAAGATCTAATGTATAACAACCTGCTTGAGTTTAGAGGTTCTTGCAAACTTTTGCACAGTGCAAAGTTGAATAAGGAAGCCAAGCTCACTCTGATTTCAAAAAACTGCTGTTTCTTGGCAGCTGGGACATTTAGACTTCATTATCAAAGCTGAAGCACACATTTCTGCATAGATATTCCCGATACATTTTCTGTCATTCCTGGCCTTTACAATGAATTAACTCATCTTTTACTATTATGTAATACATATATATGTAGAAAAGAGGTAATTTAAATCTAGATGAAGTCAATTATGGATCTTACAAGCATTTTATATGCACAGGTATCCTTTAGCTTGCTCAAAGCCTTAGGGTTTACAGCAGTAAAATCTTCTTAAAAGCTTCTAATTGGTTTGCTCTACAAATAAGTTAATTACATGGACACTCAGATTTGTTTATATGGAGATGTAAAAAGAAGGCACTTTGGTTAAATTGGAGTATATCTTCAGAGCATGTTTGGTTTCAGAATAGTTGGGAAAAATGATGAGTTAGTGGCTGTTTAGTATAGAAGACAGTATAATAATTTTGTATGGAGAATATATTTGTTAATACAGAAATAAATCTTGTTCCATAGCTGTAGAAATAAAGAAAAAAAGTGCAATCTCTTGAAATTACACTACTGACTATGTAGTCTCTCTGTAACAACAGCAGGCCCATTTCAGGGGCTATTAAGAAGAGACACTCATGATTTATCATATTTTCACCACGTACAAGCCTTTCCTTTTCTAAAAAACTACAAATTTGTGACACACAGATGCCAGCTGCAACTCTGGATAGTGGATATGGATCTGTAGATATGAAAGCCAGATCGGAGAGCCCCAGGCAGCTTCACACCCCAGTTCGGACCTTTCCTTTTCCCCCTCCAAGTAGCTCCAGCTGCAGTAATCAGTGCTCAGCTTAACCCTTTCAAGGCTCCTAATTCTCCACAGAGTTTGTACCTGAAAATAAATAGTCCAAATTGCCTTTTTAGAGATTATGGGTCTAGAATACTGTTTATTCAGACTTAGTTGGATTTTAGGAGTTAGAAACGGGCTTTTGAGTCTTGCACTGGACATAATCAAGGTATTAATTATTTGTATCAACATTAGTGCAATTTAGTTGCTGAAAAAACAGCTATGTATTTTAAAACTACAACAACATAAAGCCAGAAAGCAAGGCATTAAAGTAAAACATAAATGAAAAGTTTAGCTGGAAGCATTCTAAAAAAACCAACCCAATGACTCTTCAATATGTGCATATATCTGTGTATATGTGTGTGCACACACACAGAGATGATACCATACCTCACACAGGATTGTCATTGTCTATTCATTCATTAGAGGTAATTATTTTTAATTTTTGTCCCCACTGACCTGTAGGCAGATGGTTAGCATGAATGCCATTTTTATCTGGACACCAGATCTGGCCAGACCGCAATCTGTTGGATTTGATCACTAAACTGGCAGCTGCATTACAGACCTGCTCTTTTCTCTTATTGTCTCCAGGGACTGCAGATTGGATGCACTGAATGTGAACTTCTGCAAAACATGGGGCTTTTTGTCATTTTCACTTTGCTTTCTTTTTATGACCATCCGGTAAATATCAGCACAGTTAAAAGCTGATTGCATCAAACGGTACCGAAAAAGCGATTTCAGCTACAAAATTATTTTTTGCTTATATGAAAAGCAAGAAAGTAAATGAGGCTTTAAAGAACAGATATACATGTTCAAGTCAATATGAAAAGGTAATTCAATGAATTCTAAGTTGGCGTTTAAAAAAATTTAGATATGAGCATTATTCTTACGTAAAAACAGAGGACAGAGTGTTGTGGGACACATTTCTGAAAAGGACAAAAGGACCAAAGGCAATTTTATAATTGTATGGTTTGCACATTGGAAACTTGTGTGATCAGTAATACCAAGCACTTCTACATCACATAGTTGCATGACATACAAAAATAGGCAGAGATTTTTGTTCAACCTTGCTCTCACTAAGGCTTGAGAATGTGCATAACTTTAAACATACGAGTAGTATCCATATTAAAAGACATGGTATACGCTATACTGATTATATTTTTTTTAAGTGTGTGTGTAAATCTGTTTTATCAGGAGTTTTTTTGCCTTCTTTTGCTGTTTCTTAGTTTGGCAAAATGATTTAAAGCATGGTGGAAGTTGTGCCTCAGTAAAGACTGAAATGTCTTTAGCTGTTCTCTATTCAGATTAAATAAAAGAAAAATTTTGTTTTAAATATACTGATTGCTATGTTGCATTTAAAACTGTCAGAATAAATTAAATAATTTGTATCTTAATGTAAAAGGCATCTATTCATTACAGAGAGCAATTGTCCTCCCTTTACAAGATACAATGATGTCAAATCCAGATTTGCTTTACTGCAGCTGTCTGATGTTTATCACAGGACAGGAATGGATGTAAATGCTTCTTGCAACACAAGAAATTTCACTTTTTACCATCAGACTGTGCCACAAGTAGAATTCAGAGACAAGGTCTATAATCTTACAGGTTTGTATATATTTAGAGTTTAACTTTTATCAAACTGTCATTTACCTTACCTACTTTTAAAACATATCCCTGTTGCGTTCCAGTGTTGCATACATAGGTAGGGAGACACAAATGAAATAAAATTACATGTAGTTAAATGCCATCAGAAAGAGTAACTTCTCAGGAACCTTTTTTTAATTTCCACATTGGTGAACAGACCACTATGAGCCCAACAGACTATTCTGGTTCCTCTCCTTTGACCTAAGAAAAGAAGAGGGAATCTTGTCTTGCTTAACAGACTCCTCATGCATTTTTCATTTTAATATCATAGATCAAAATGAATATGAGCAGCATAAGGAAAAGCACCCTAGCCAGGTGTTTTGTGTGTTACAGTCAGATACACTTTCACTTAGTGCTCCCCTCTGATGTTTTCCTGGCCATTTGTACAGTAGGAGGGGCAGAGAAGATGTCAGATCCAGATGTTGCACTTCCCAGGTAATCACGGAACTTCCTAGAGGAAAAATTATTTTTCTCCTGCTAAATATCTGCCTTCAATAGAGACATAAGCTGGTGAGTAAATACTTAACAAGAAAACAGTAAGTACATGTATTACCTAGTAAGTTTACCAACCCAATTTTGTTCTCCTGGCTAAGTCTACTATTCCTGTCATATTTAGAAAACTTAGTTGCCGGAATTACTTCCTTTACTGCAAGTAGAAAGAAAGAGATAATTTTAGAAGATGATTTATATCCCTTGACTCTTCGTCTCTGCAAATTCAATTCTCTCTGGTACTATTCCATATGAGAGAAATAAAGATTCAGTGGTGAGATTTCACCATCCTCACCAACAATCCAGCGCAGATTGCCGTGTTGGGTTGCAAAAGTGTATGTGAAAAAATATGTAAAAATAGATGACACAATGGAATTTAAGGCTACAAAAAGCATCAATGATGATTAAACAAGAGAGTGTGCTTGACAACAATTAATCCTAGTGAAATTTTTTTTCTGTGTTGGTAGAAATAGGTCCATGTGAAAGGTTACTCATAGGCCATTTAAGAAAGAACACACTTTTTATGCCCTGCAAAACTGAACTAGTGCTGTGCTTTCAAAGCTGTTTTTGAGGTTAAAGTAGTCAGCTTTAACAACCTGTTTTGAGTGCTGGGAATATCCAAGGTAGACCTGTTATGAGAGAAGTGTATTTTATATTTTCAAAGATGGACTTGAGTGGCAGGAGCTTGTGCAGGTGGACCCAGAGCGGCAGGGCTGGTCTCTCCCAGCCAGGTGAGCAGTGCACACAGGCTTAGAAGAAGATGCAAGGACACTGCCAAGCACTTTACACTCACCCGTGTGCTGCTTACAAGCTTTGGCATTGAGAGCCAGCAATCTTTTCCAATATTTCAGCAAATCTATCCTACCTGCCAACTTTTAAAATTTAGAAGCGGACCCTGCCTCTCCAGCTGCCACTTTTTAGGCAAAAAGAAATATCTACCAAAGGACTCTGACAACAGTGACTCCAAAACACAAATAATGTGGGAATTGCTGTGCAAGTGCAGACGTGATGGTTGGTGTGTGGACTGCATGTCCAAACGCACGCTGATCTGTCAGAGTCTCTGCACACAGGAGACAGGATTGCTCTGTGGCTGTGCCTTAGATTATAGCCAGCATTCAGAGATGCTCCGTGCATAGGGACAAAACATGCAAATGTAATAGAGCTGGCAAGAATACAGTCATAGCAGATCACACAGCAGAAGCATTCTGAGTACTTCTGGAACCAGAAATTTTTCTTTTCTTATCCTTTTCCAGGGAAGGAAATGGCACTTCTCAAAATAGAAATTTTTATTGTCATATAAGTTCATAAATTCTTTGACTCTTTTTGACCCTCAATATATCTAACAAAATGAAATGTACCTAAGGACACAACCCTTGTTTGGAGGTTTTCAGCCTGAGAAGCCTAAGCCATATTTTCACAGACTTTGAAGTCACTTCAGGCAAGGAGAGAGGAAAAAAGATTGTTTTCAACCTTAGGTATAGCAGTGATGACTGCTACTCTTGCATTGTAGCAATAAGACTTATTGTCCCAGGACATTTCATGAGATGCAAAACAATTGGTGGGACCTTTCCTCCAAGCCACATCCCTGCTGGCACTGGGGGGTTGGTGCCATTTGCACCACACACCTCAGCAGGCTGACAGGCAGCGACTTCCAGTCAGCCACAACCGAGAATTTCCTCGGAGCCCCCTGCCAGGAGCACCCATCATCGCCCCTCCTGGCCCTGCAACCTTTCTCACATCTCCTATTTTATAACAGCTGGTAAAGTTCAATTTGCTGACACAGGAAAGGGGGCAAGCACACAAGAGCAAGGGCAGCAAACTGAAATGGGGGGGTGTTCAGGAAAACGGGGGGAAAGAAAGAGGAAATTCATTAAATGAATATCTGGCTGCTGCAAAATCTCTTAGTACATTAACCCAGCATGGGGTCTGAATCTCTGTTGCAAGGCCCTGACTGTGTCCACTGTTGCTTCATTACTGTTTTATTGATTTCAGAGGCGAATATAAATCTAGAGCAGCCTGACTGCCTTAGCAAAACACAGGGCTGACAAAGTTAATGTGCTAAAATAAAGGATATTTTGGAATCAAAACTGAGGTAAAGTGAGTCTATAATGTACTGTAGTTTGTCTGAAAGGCATCTCCATTTTAAATCATGCTATATCATTTTCAACTCTTCCAAAGAATCTTAAGAACATGGGACAATGTAAAACTTCCTCTAAGCAGAGAAAGCAGCACCTTGAAACCAAAGTGATTGCATAGTTTCCTGAAAAAAAGGAAGAAGTTCTTAGCTCTAAAACCACTTAACACAAGGGGAGTTTATTCTCACTACTGAAATCAAATACCTGTAGAGACCTATCACAGAGGTCCTCCCAATGATAAGTGTTATAAATTGATGTTCTAATTAGAATTGTTTTATTAACTAATAGTATAAACTGGACCACTCAGAGGGCTCATTGCCAATTTTGGGGGATGCAGTTAAAAAGAGTGTTCCTGCCAGTTTATTGCCTTTGCACCCATGGGACTGCTGAGCTCCCACTTCAAACAGAGAGCAGAATTCTTTTGCTACTCACTAAGTAGTGCATCAGCCTTGAATCACTTAGCTGGGTCCTACATACACAAAAAAAATTAACATGCAGATTGTTACAAGAAAGCGAAGGAGGTTTGGCATTTTGACACCAAACATTGATAGTTTTGTGGTCATATGTGTGAGCTTCCCCTGTGGAAAGGAATGCAGAACTAGAGGAGTTCTTGCGGCTACTGAACTGAAGGTAAGTACACTATTTTCCATCAGTTGTTAACCTCTTTACCCTCTGCCTTTGCTCCAGATGTTTCCTTTCCTTCCTCAAACTTCTAAAGTGAAGTAGCAGCATGTGAGAAACTCTGCAACAGGAGAAACTGGAGGAATCCAATGTACAAAGAGGATTGTGTTATGTTGGGGCCAATGCTCACATCTCAGCAAATACAAGTACCTAAAATTTTATGTATTTATTTAGAAATTAAGCACAGGCACAGTTCCAGCCCTATTTGCTTATGGCAATGCACCTTTTCCATCAGGACTAAAACTGTTGCCATGTTATGCTTAGCAAAATTCTGTAGCCAGCACACAGGGAATAAAACAGCCCCAGCAGCACCTCATTCTGTCTTCTAACAGGTTTAAGAATGCTTAAAAAAAACCTTTGGAACTATTCATTTTTCTTAATTGAGGTCCTGGCAGTCATAAAAATGCACAACCATTTTTTAACCTGGCTGAGATCTTGGTCTCATGTACTTTCTGCATTCCACTGTTTAATCACAAAGCTGCATGGAAAAACATTTTGGTGTTTCTGGTTTGAATTTCCCATCCTTTATACATCCTTCTTCTTATTCCAGGAAACAGAAGTTCCTATTCATCTTCCCTGGACTTTTGTTTTCAGATAATTTTGGTTTTCAGAACATATAATTTCACCATGTTCCCCCTGATTTGTGTATTTGTAAAATATCTATGCTTTTTTATTACTTTTGATGAGAAGTAACTTTTAGGCTTTTGACCACTACTACTGATTTTCTTTCGACTCTCTTGATTTTGCAGTAATACTTTGAGGACAGAGAAGGAGAAAAGGAGAAAAGACCCACACTTTTGAATTGCTCCCTGAAGGACTCTCTCATTCTCCATCCCCTATGCAGGAAAACCTACTGAAATCTTATGAGATTTCTTCCCTACAGCTGTATTTGAACCGAGGTTTATATTGATGTGTGTAAAATGATGCACACAAAACCCTAAAGTCAGAACTAAAAAAAACAGACAAGCCTTCCAAAACATACAGGCTGACTTATCCAGACCCTAACAAGACTTGTGCATCAACAAATTCTAAATAAAAATAATGAAAATAATCTATATAAATTCCTTCCTGAATATTTTAATTTTAAGAAACATTAAAGAAAAAAACCCCGTGCTGAATATGTGCATTCAAAACCCCATCATTTAATTCTAAAAGCCTGTAAAAATTAAAGAAGCCTAAATATTAAAATAAATGCAAATTGCATAGCAAGCAGTAAAATAATTTAGCAAATAGTTTTGTTTCCACAGAAATCCCACATGAAATTGAAAATACAAATTAGCATAGCTCTGTAACTATTGTTCTGATCCCCATTAATGCATCACATGATATGACAAAATACAGAGAATTTCATTGATTTTAACCAGAAAAATGTACTTATACTACATTTAATTCAGCTATTCCTCTGTTATCCATGAGTTATCTCCATGTCCACTGCATGTAAAAATACATGTAGTGATGGTTGTAAAAATTGTAAAAAGAATGAAAACTTTTCAAAAGTTAAATTTAAAATCTAAAAATATCTGCAGAAATATGTCCTCTGAATATATCTTCCTATTCTTTCTTTAAATCTTACTCATCTTCTTATCCTTCTTCCCTGCTTTCATGCTGGGAAAAAACCCAGGAGCTGAGTTTTTCAAAGATCACTACAGAAGAGTCAACTCTGCTATTAATGAAATAACTAAGTGGTTTTGAAAATGCCATTCTAAAAACCAGGTGGAAAACCTTAGATTCATTAATAGATAAACATGCTTGGGTAAAGAAAAAGTCACTGGAAGCCTAAAGGAATTTAGATAACGAATTTTATTCTTAAGAACTCAAATTATCAGACTGGCTAAGTGGGGAAGTGGAAATATGTTTTTAAATTTGCCAGTTTTTCCTAAATATGTATTTCACTTGTTTAAACCATACAGAGTGGTGCTCATTAAGTTCTGATCTTTTTCCTGTACATAAAAACATCAGCATTTATTGTTGCTGTGGTTAATGGAACCTCAGTGATACCTCTGGTCAGGGTCAGTTGCAAGGATAAAAATCCTGTTTCCAAAGGCTGTATGTGCCCAAAAAGATCTGTTTCCTGGCTAATTACAGGAAAAACTGCACACAATGGCGCTCTCCTGTGTAACTCACACAACACTGCAATCCATCATCATGGACACTGGCTCTGTGTTTGACACTTTCCAGCACAAACTGTGCCATCTGAGACCTAAAAGAAGCAGTGACTAAAGGTGGAATTAAAACAAACAAAGCAGAGACCCTCCCAATTTTGCATCAAGCTGCGATTGCACAGCAGGCTATAATCAAATGCTAAAAAGTCAGTGCAATGAAATATATATGATCCCAAGGAGAAGGATATTCCATATTTTTTCATAAGTTTTCTCCTTGTTTTCCACCGGGAGTCATCTGAGCAACTCAAGCCCTGGAGTGAGGCCCATAAACCACTGGTGTTTGGTGACCATCTGCACCAGTAGTTCCATTATCTGTGGCTGGAGATTGATTTTCCTTTTCCTTGCATGTTCACTTACCCTAATGCCCCAGAGTGTGCAATGGAGCCAGCAGCATATAATGCAAAGACAGCTTTTAAGGCATCAAAAGTGAAAGCATCAGGAGTATCATTATGTTCTGAATCTTTTGTAGCAGCTTTTTGTCTAATCCTATTGTAACAAGAATCCACTGATGGTGGCTAGGGCCCTCCTTTATGAAGCTTAAGTGCAGAGCTCAGAAGAGCTCTGCTTTCCTCAGAGGAAGGTGAAAGAGTCAGCTTCATATGGCTTTTATGAAGAGGGTCCAGTCTTATGTGCACCAATTTCATATCAATTTCATACAGGACCAGTAACCCAGAAGGCAACAGAAGACACTCATTCAGATTTGGAAGCTGGGAACCAGCAGAAGGCTCTCTAATAGTTCCAGACCTCAACAACTCTTTTTAGTGGTGTGAATAATACATTCAAAGTTGGGTCAAGTAGTATGGCTATCCCTAAGTCAGGGTCAGTGGTTACTGTAATGACTCTTAGGAAATGTCTCTTTTCTCCCTCAGTGACAGGCCAAAGGCCCCCACAAATACCAGGGAAAATGAACTCATTAATTGGCCATGTAGGAGAACTGAAACTGGTGGAGCACACAGACCAGGTTCTGGAAAGGGCTTGGCATGCAGCAGCTGTCATTGTTCCCAGCAAATTGGTCTTAGCAGGACATGACAGATGCAAGATTTTTAAGAATCTGACCCCCTATTGAGGTACCTAAAATGGGATCCAAAGACTACAAATCTGTCTCTCTGTATCTAGTCAATTTAACTATTTAGGCGTTTCCTCTTTTTTCATGCCCAAGAAAATCCCACAAAACAAAACCAAATGAAGAGAGGAAAAGTGTGGCCTTTCAAAATGTTACACAATGTTCCCCTTGAGAGACCCATGAGAATGCAAATCTCCTTCCTGTCTGTGCCTAGAAAGCACCTCCTACATACCTGAAACACCCAAATTGCTTCTCAGCACTTCTGAGACTACAAAGACACTTGTGTGCCTATGAAGACTATACATGGAAGAACACACAAGAGAACAGGTATCAATTATTATGCCGTAATGTGATCATATTGTGTATTCAAAGTGCATTCATCATCCATGGTCTCCTGCTCCATGAGAATTACACCTTGAAAATATACATTATCACTAAATCTGTATAGTGGACGTATGATAATATTTCCATTTAA
The DNA here is from genome assembly GCA_013397155.1 of Irena cyanogastra. Classification (NCBI taxonomy): domain Eukaryota; kingdom Metazoa; phylum Chordata; class Aves; order Passeriformes; family Irenidae; genus Irena; species Irena cyanogastra. Next base: position 249,947 of record VWZV01000881.1, on the reverse strand, counting down.
TGATGGAAATTATACGTGTCGCTTAAAATACAATAAAAACGTAGCTTTAGTATAGTTCAAAATTTAAGGTATAAATAAGTTACAAATACTAATATATTCATAATTAGGTTTTCCTCCAGTTTTTCTTCACAACGTGACCTAGTGATGCTCTCAGAGGACAATGAACCTAAGCTTAATTCATTCCCTCACCTCTAAGATTTAGAACGTGCTTTTTTGCATCTCCTTCTTGCTTTAACCATTGATACCAAAGGACATTGCTGCCTGGACCCTAAATTTATATCATTTGACAGAAGTGGAGTGATTGTGGTGTACAAAACACTCAAAAAGTTAGTGACAACCTCTATTTCTGGTCCAGTAATGGCTAAATCCTCCTAAATCAGGAGCAAAGGTCTAAATCAAATCCAGACTGACCACTACTGCCTCTGCCATCAGTGTATTTTCTCAATGTTCTTATTACATCTTAAAAACAAAAAGAAAGTGCACTTAAATTGAAAGGCTACATTTTTCTATTTGATAAAAGGGAAATATTTTGGTTTCAGCATATATAAGTTATCTGTGGAACTCATCGCCACATGTCAACATTGCATACATAACAGGATTTTTACGGAGTGTAAAGTTCTGAATGGTGACTAGGAAAGTCACAGATGCATCAGACAAGATATGTTTTATAAATATATATATATATATGTATGGGGCATAAAAGAGCAAGCTACTGCTTGCTTCTAATAAGAATTAGAGGGAAAAAAATCTTTCACTTTGGGAGGGTTGTGGTATAACTGATCATTGATTTTCTTGTGCCTTTTTCTGAAGCATTGGCCACTGTCAGAGAAGAGATGCAGGGCTAAGCTTGATGATTTTGTTTGATCATTATTTTGGCAATAAAATATAGCAAGTAGAGTAAAACAGATTCTTTTTAAATAGATACTTTTACAACAAAGAAAAATAGTAGGTACACGATGCCAAAGTCAACCAAACAAAATTCCATAGACTTGTGAAATTAAATATTTTTATTTTGTTATGAAATTTTTCTGACAGACAAGGGACAGAAATATTTTTTGTTTATTAAGATAATTTATTTCTTGGTTTTGAAATATAAGAAAATCAAATATTTAGCTTTCAAAGTTTTTTTAACCATCTGACTTGGAGTGGATATTTAAAATCAGATCCCCAAAGTCCTGTGTGAGGGCTTTAAGTACAATCCCAATTTCTTGTGTTAGAGCTCTTCTTCTGTAAACATTTAAACACTAACATACAATAGTTATAAAATTCAGTGAAAAAATGTTAAACCCCCCTCTAGTTAAATAATAAAAAATCACTGACTTTTATAAAAATATTTAGTGCCTGTTATCTACTGATTATCATTGAATTCAATAATTTTAATCAAATTGCAAGCTTCTCCTATTTTTTCCCTTTTCATGTTTGCTGAAATTTGTACTATTCTACAACACTTTTCTTACAAAAACAAAGTGTCCCTTCAAAAAACACCTTACAAATTGTATTGTCACATATCCTACATAGAAATCATGTGTAGAATTTAGGCTATAAAGGAATCTTTCCTTTCTCGTGTTCAAATCCTGATTTCTTACATTCATCAATTTTAAGAATGTAGGAGGCAGTTGAGAGAGGCTATAGGTTTAGGCTAGGTATTAGGAGGAAATTCTTTACCACGAAGGTGGTGAGGCACTGGAATAGGATTCTCAGAGAAGTTGTGGATGTCCCACCCCTGGAAGTGTTCAAGCCCACTCTGGATGGGGTTCTGAGCCCCTGGTCTACTGGAAGGTGCTCCTGCCCATGACGTGGGGGTTGGAACAAGGTGATCCCTTATGTTTCCTTCCAACTTGGGCCTTTCTATGTATCTAGTCAAATAATATTTTCTACTTAATACTGTAGAGACCAGTAACTTGCATCTGAATATAGCACAACTTTTGTCAAGGTTTATGGCCTTTATTTGATAAGCCCAGGAAATACAGAGTCTACTATGAGTCTGTTCCAATGGCTAACCACTCTATCAGAAATGTGCCTTCTTTCTCATATGGAAGGTATTAACACATGCAGAGGACCTGAGATAGCCTACTACTATGGCAAGCTCCAGAACTCATGGAGTTAAGAAATGGGTGTGTAAATAAATTAAATCTGAATTCCGTCCTCCTTAAGTGTAGAACGCATAAGAGCAAGTGGTGTAGAAAGAATTATTTCTTCCCTCTGAAACAGTCTTTTAAACTAGAAATTGATTTATGAATTAATAGCAAGCAAATGGCTCTTGTGGCTAATGAGGTCTTGGGAATGCAAGCAGCACAGCCTGACTCATACATACCCACTGTCTGCACTTTCAGCACTATAGACATTGGTGACCAGCAGGTGTGAACTTACCTAACAGAAACCCTCACCCACACATGTGCTTTATAGGCATTCATTAATTAGCACAGAGAAAGTGTCACACGTGTTTCATGCCAGATTCTTGCCAAAAACGAGGCCCTGAGAAACAGGATTCTTACCCTAACTAGCCCACCAGAAAGATGTATCCTTTCTTCATTGCAAAAAAAACCCAAAAAAAACAAAAAAACCAAAAAACCAAAAAAACAACAACAATGAAAAAGAAGTGGATGGGGAAACGATTCTCCAGAAGTTACAGCAAGACTGTGAATGCAACTGCTTGGCTCTTGTTGTCATTTACACCAGCAATAAGAAGGAACATTGAGGACAGCAAGGTTTACTGTATTTGTTCTCAGGTCTCTGCCCCTTGCCAGACCGCAGTGAAGTTGCCATAATGTAAATACCAGTTGTGTGGTTGATTTCATACACTGCTGCCCACAGACAACCACATCAAAATAAATATGCATGCTATGGAGAATAGCACTTTGGCCTTTGTGAATTCCACAAATGCTGCTTTGCTGGTTTTGCAACCCTGCAGCTGTGTATTTTGTGGCAGATTGAGAGGGAGGTGCTCCTGAGCCTCCCACGGCTTCTCCTTACACTCACATCTAACTGAGCAGGAACACCTTGGCTCCATCATCCCCTCAGATCCTGGAGATCTTATCTTGGCCAGCTGCCCCTCATGCCAGCAGATCACAGTGCTCCTGCGTTTCGCAGCATCCTCCTCTCTTTGCTGTGAATATCTTTGCTGCACTAGCAGTGATTTATAAAGTGGTGTGCAAGCTGCTGATTGTTTATATACACACGGACTAAAATTGATCCAGAACAACTTCCTGTGTGTCTTACGAATTTGGCCAACAAAATGGAAGCAAACATGAATGAAATACCGTGGCGGTTGCCCAGGGAAGGATCATTCTGCACTGATGACAAATGTGTGGCAGCAGCCAGGGGAGTTAGAGAACAGGACGTGCCCAGGCTGACAAAGTGCCCCTCACTACAATTTGGCGAGTAATTACAAATTCAATATAACATGAATATTAACTAAAATATTAACTACCTAAATATTAACTACCTAAAAGAGAGTCCATGAAACAGCGGTTCTCCAGGTACAGAGATCTTCTTAAGGAAAGAGTAAAAATTTGACTGTTATGAAGAATGTCTGTAAGTCTAAAGAGGAGGAAGGCCCCTTTTTGTTCTAAGACCATGTGTTTCTACATGCTTCCCTGAGGAACACACAGCTGTTTGGCTATGTTGCCATTTTGCCTGATGAGTATTCAACTGCCTGGCAGAGATTATGGGCCGAGGCCAAACTTTGCTGCTTATACTGGTGTTTACTGTATTCTTTCTAAATTCCTTTTATGAAGTATTTTACTGTGTATGCAATAATACTCTGCTTTGCTTGAAGGATTCCAGGAGCTTTATTTTGCCTCCCCATCCTCCTAATGTGAGGAATGCTGGTAGTAAAGGTCACACAGCCTTTCCCCTTTAATCTTCAGATAATAAAATGTAGGAAGAGACAGGAAAGGTAAGGAACCAAGAAGACAGAAAAGAAGAGTTGCAAAGGAGAAAAAAAGAAAATGAAACTGAAAATAAAGAAATATGGAAGTGAAATAAAAAAGGAAAAGAAAATACATGGCAACAAAGTTTAAATATAGTTGCTTGCCTGTTTAAAATCTAAAATTACTCCACATCCTCATAATAGGATTAATAGGTTTCAAAGGACTAATAATCACTAGTATGACTGAATGCCTTTAAACTGTCTTTGCTTAGTCAACCTAGGAGGACTTTCTGCTCCCCTGATTGCCATACACATGATCCTTTTCTTTGTGAGCTCTAACCTTTCATGGGTCATTTTTCTTCATGCCTCTCTCTTTGCTTTCCTTCTCTGAACTCTAAGGCTTCTCTTTTTCTCTGTGCTCTGAAGTATCTTTCCCTCACTTTCTGCTCCAATTCCCCCTTCTCTCTGCTGCAGAGCCATAAATGTGCTTCCTGAGCACTTTACGTAGGTACTCCCGAGAACTTCCCTATGGATAAGGCACTAAACCCCATCAAACAAAGACTAAATTCTGCTATTGCTATAACCAAATACTGCAATTTTCTCCACTGTAGCCCAGCTTTCCTCAAGGAGGTGTTGGCCTTTCATGTCATTGTTAGTCGTTTGCATTTGGCACAAATTTTAATTAGTTGGATGAGGCAGAGAAGGTCTACTGTTACTCAAATCCTGCTGCCTCACAATCAAATATGAGGTCTCATTAAATTCCTCTTACAGCAGTGGGTTTGGTAGCTCCCTTATCTCTAGTAACCAGGCATTTCTCACAGTTGTTAAGTTCACTTACAACCATTGGTAAGAAATGCTGAAGTCAAATTGCATATTTTATATGTTATGAAAAATGACATACTGAGCTCAGTTCTGTCTGCAAGGAAACATTGTACTTACTCTTAAGCAAGCTTTGCTGATTGCGTACAACTCTTCCCTTTTCTGACATTCATCCATTTTCTGAAAGCCTGAGCAACCATCTAAATCCTTAAAGACCAACCTGGATGGGCAGGAAAATGACAGACACATGGGACAACCACTTCTGGACCAGAATTCAAAAGTGTGCCTACCCTAAAAGGAGAAGAAGCAGATGTACCCCTCACCTGCTTCACTGAATTGAGTGTCTGAACCTTTTGGTTTTCCTTTCCCAACTCAGCAAGCTTTCAAAACCATTTTAATTTTGTAGGTGTGGCACTTGCTTTTCCTAATAACAAGCATTCAGATGCAGATAAAAGCTTCAAGTGCTTTGATTCTTCTTTTTTGTTGCAATTTGTTTATTTAATTCTTCATTCTCTTTGCAGTCTATGAGCTGATGCACCATTCTCCTTTTGCCAGTCTTAAGGTTCCTTAAAAATATATCAGGTTCATTGAGAATCCCCAGGAACCAGGTAGCAAGCAGATGGTAGGTTCACAACGTGACAATTCACACAATTCTGCTTAATGTAAAATTAAACTCAGGACACTGAAATTAACAGTTTACAGGGGCTCAAAACTGACCTACACAGCTCCTCACATGAGGAATGAGCTGTAACACCCCAACATCCAGCTCAGGAAGTCTGTCAGCCTTAGGTTGTGGAGGTCTGGAGTTTATGCAAATGAGAAATTATTCTGCCCTGCCTGGTCTTTATATTCTTCCTCCTGTGGCAGGTAGACTACTGAACTGAATGAACTTTGGACCTCAACCATTACAAACCCATTTGTATTCTGAAGCTTTGTACTGCCCTGGATTCCTCTACACATTGGGAATTCTCACTTTTCTTCCAACCTCTTCCCAGATACTTTGCACTGATCAGTGTGTTCAGGGATGTTGGAAAGCATTTGAATTAACTTCCTAGTGTTGATTCTACATACAGATCTATGTATAGATCTTGAATGGACTTCCTAAGAATATTTATTAATAAGCAAGTTGTTTCATTGACTAAAATGCCATGAGACTTTCCTAGTAACCTAGTAAATTAGTATATGTCTGAGCAATTAAAAAAGTTGGGATAGCCATCTCTGACAATAATTCCAATCATTAGGGATTGTCTACACTTAATTCCTAATATTAGACATAAGATACAAATATCACCCCCCTTAACTGATAGTCTGGCAGTATCAGTTTCCTCCATGTGTACTTGCTTTCCTTAAGGTTCCATACAAGTAGCATTTTCCCTTCCCTTTTTAAAAGAACTGACAAATTTCTCAGCAAACTTAAACTAAAACAATTTCTGAGCCACTTGACATTTCTTTTTCTTACTGAGTAAGCTAAGCATTTATGCAGGGGCCTTAGCAAAAAAATAATAATAATTTTTAAAATCCCATATGTTACTCTTAAGGACAGAGGTTTTTCTGTGCCTTTCCATACTTCATTCCCGTGCCAAGTACAAATGAAATATATATAAATGCACAAACACCATTACAAAATCAAGGGGGTTGACGCATACAGAAATGATGAATCCTACTCTGGAAGCAGTCAAATGACTCAAAGATCACTGATAAAAAGAAGGCATTAAAGGCAGCACATCCTTGCCATACACCAACAAGATTTTCCCTGCTGGGTGACCTAGCTCAACTAACTGTCAAAAAGAATCAGTCTCAAGGGAATGTTTTGCTTATAGATTTATAAATGTTGACAATAATCCTAAATGGATGTTAGGGGAATTGACAAATCTCAGCATTTTTCTTGATGTATGTGTGCCTGGGGGAACTTTGGAGGCCCCAGCATTCATTAAAAAGAAGCAAGCCATTGACAGCTGACAGGGAAAGACAGGTAGCATAGATAGAAAAGTAGAAGCTATTTGTAGACATAAAATTCTGAAGCATAACCTAATAATCTAGTATTTTCTTCTACTGTTGTTTCTAGGCTTACTCATAGTGTACAGACCATACAGCTCAGTGTGCTTAGTGAAACAATAAATCTGCTTACTCTATAAATAGCTTTATTGTCAAAGTTTGAATGCTCAGGAAAATAATGTGGACCAGATTAAAGCTGGAATGAGTGCTTTAGTAAGGTTCTGGGGGGCAGCTGAGGGATGTATTTTTGTTTTTTCTGTGTACACATACATGGTTTTTTTTCTCCTGGGGGTCACAGCGCATGTTAAAACAGCATCCTCTGGAAGAAAAGAGTTCTGAGCATTGTTCTGTCTTCTTATCTTGACAGAAGTGAAAGAAGGGGAAAGACAGCAAATGAGGAAATTCAGAAGTATGATTCTAACTTTATGTTTGATTGTGAGCTAAATTGTTGCTGGGACCACTGACAGGGAAACTTGCAGAATTTTTCCAGGAGTCTAAAGAAGAGCTTTGATTAATTTTCCTTGAAAGTGTATAAATTACAACTAGCTTTTCTACCTAGCAGCTTTCCACTTAAATCTGATTTGATAGCAAGTGAAAACTAGAAAAATATTACAATCTGAAATATTATTTATGGATTTCTTTTGATAGTGAAATGAACAAAAATACTGAAAAATAGAATGGCAGTTACTCCTGTTTTATTGAGAGATAATCCTTTCTAATGGTTTTAAAAAACATCTTCAGATAGCTAGCACTCTCTAATCCAGATTACGGTGAGTGTACTTGTAAAATGTGTGTTTGAGTAGAGTCCTACTGCCAGAGGGCACTTAAAAGCAAATTTCGCAGTATTTTGTTGAATCCAGTTTTAAACAAAGGTAGCAACAGGTCCTCCAGCACCTCTGGGGCCCACAAGAACACATTTATTTCCTCTCTTCCACATTACTCCTTGTTTCAAGGAAAGTGATTAAATAGCAGTAGAAGTCATAGCAGTAAAATACACCATGCCCCATTATAGGAAGCAGCGTGAATAGAAACTGATCATACTTGTAATCTTAGAAGGCAAAATCAAAGACATCAACGTAGTTGTTTAGAGAGGAAGGAAACTGAGAAAACAAATTTGTTGATCCTGGCCAACATCATATAGAAAGTCTAGGCAAATCTGGGAAATAACTCAGATCTCTGAATTTGTTCTTTGACACTATCTCCTTGTGCTGCTCCATTCTCTTTTGTTGTTTTACTCCACCCTACATTGTATTTCTGACAAATATTAATAGAGTTTCTGGGTCCACTTCCCTTCACTGGGGTTAATAGTCTACCCAGGCTGACCAGAGGTCTTGCAGCTGATATTCAGTGGGACTTTCACAGTTAATGTGCAGCAGAAGGGAACTACATAATGGTGTTTCTCTTTTTCCTTTTTTTTTTCCTGAGAATTTCTCTTCTATCACAATCATTTCTGTGATGCTTTCCTGTTTTTATCTGTTAACTATGTGTCAATAACTAAAAACAGTATTTGAGCAAGAGCCGTACCAAATCTTGGCCTTTTTTTGGTGAGGCAATAACGAGTTTTTGAATGGAGCCCCAGATGTCTTTTTAGGATGCACTGTAAACTTATGTTTAATTTCCTGCCTACTACCAGCCTTTGTCTGTCAGTATTGCCTTTGCTTTCACAGACTTCTATATATCATGGAATATTTGTATTTTGGATTGTTTTCCCCAAGAAGTAATAGCTTCCATTTTACAGGCTGACATTCAACATAGTGCAACACATAACCTTAAACTTTTTTCTGTGTTATTTTTCTGATTTCAGCAATGCTTTTTTTCCTTCATCATGACTGTACATGTGGAGACTCATTGTAAAGAAGTGGTCATATGAGTAAAATCCCAAATTCCTAGTAGGTGAGTGAAATGCTTTACTTCTGTCACCACTGACCCATCCATCCCTATATCCTGTTGTCAGAGATAGAGTTCAGAGGCATCAAGGTACAACCTGGCTCTGCTGCCCATTCAGTTAAATGGAACCTAATGAGTTCTCAAATTGATGGATTTTCATGAAACTCCTGACCTTAAGAGGAAAATGAAGGTTTTTAAGGAAAAAAAAAAGTACATAGTGGAAAGGTTTAGTGTATATGCGTGTGTATTGGAGAAAAATTTACCATGAGGCTTTATGCTTCACCTATTGTATTAAATTGATAAGTTCTCCCTGACTCGTATATTTTTTGTTACTGCATCTGACACATTCCATTCATGGGAACTTTGTCTCTTCCACAAGTTGATACCCATCTCACCCTTCAAAATTAGGCCTCTTAAGATATTATTTCATAACTTGTAGAAGACAAGAAATATCCTCATTTGAGAACTGGTGAACTGCCTGAGATGTCCACTGGCCCTCACTGATTGTAGCAGGCTTGAACATTTCCCTTCCCATCAGAAACCTAACTTAAACCAGCCACAACAGTGTGAGATGTCTCCCACCAACTGAATGCTTGCTCTTGTTCTTAAGCAAAACATTTTTTCATGTCACCAAACTCTTTTAGCTTTGATTCTGTCCTGATTTGCCTCTGATAGCTAACACTGGGCTGCAGCCCCTCAAACCCAATGTGAACAACTTCCCTGCTCCCTAAAATTAATTTCAGATGTTGTGTAGCTAAATGACATAAGAAATAATCTTCATTATGGGTGTAATTCATTATGAGTGGGCTAACACAAGGATCTCTGTGTCCTTTCCAGTCTCACATGGGCCAATAGGGCAGCACTTCACCTGGAGTGAAGAGATGTCTGAAAAGCTGCCAGAACCAGGCAGCATCTGTGCGTGAAGCAGTGAAACTGCAGCAGGCCACAAGCCCCACGTATTTTGGATCTTAGAGGAAGCCTTTTGCCTCCGTTTTCATTGCCAGGAAAGCTTGGACACTTAAGTGTTGGAGTCCCATATTCCAAATTTAAAAAATATAATCAATGACAAACTTTTTTTGTAGCTTTTTTGAGGAGAGAGCACATTACAATCATGTGCAGCTCTATGATCCAGCTTTTAATTCCTATCTCTCATTTCCTACTCATGATGTTTTGGCAACGGTTTCTGCTCCAGGACATATTTTTTCCTCCCTCTCCTACTCCCCCAGAAGTCTCTACACGTGCCAGGAAATGAGCAGGCACTGCCTCCCCCCATGCCCTGCCTCTCGGGGCAAGGCACCCCGGGGCCAAGAGTGAGGGAGGCATGAATCCCAGGAGATTTCCTGGTGATTACCAAAGGTGAGTGATGGGAACTAGACCTAGGGAATACTAGAAACGATTGCAGGAAACAGATATCATTATCTTTGCTAGTTTCCCACAACAACAACAGTTACCCGCGGCACAGCAGATATTTAACTTCATGTAGCAGCTAATTATCAGAGACCAGCGGTACAATACTGACAGCAGCTGTAGCTTGTGCAGAGATCAGCCCTGGCTTGTGTTCTTTCCACCCACTATCTCTTCCAGACCTGGTTTGTAATTCAGGTTATATCACTTCAAAGAATTTGACCTCCCTCTCTGTCATCCAGCTGCAACACACCGAAGCAAAGGCAACGGGTTTGCGTTGAAGAGGAAGAAAAATCAGTTCAGAGATTTGAATGCTCAAAGGAAATAGTTTTTCCTTCTTAGAAGATCATTCCCTACCCACTGCTAAATGTGCTGCCTGCAAGCACAGATCCATTTCTTTTACATACATAAAGGAATGGTTTAGATGATGCACAAGATGTGCTTTTTACATATTCAGCAGAATTATTCTCAGGTGAGCATATTAGATATCTAATGCCGCTGCAAACTAAAAAAGGAAGGGTTTGGATTTAACTGATTCAAACACTGCACTAACAGAAACAGATTTCTGGGTAAACAACTAACACAGAAGTTTGAAGCAACACAACCTACAGAAACAAAGGAAGCATCACAAAAACACCTCGTGGGAGAGCAAGGATGATGAATGCTGCAGATCACTATCTGTGGCATCTTCAAAACAGGATTTTATTTAAATAAATTTTATTTTTTTTATCATTACTTTTCTTATTATATAACCCAGCACATAAATGAGACAACTACATGAGGCTTCCCAATATCTGTGCTGAATTACTGAATTCTGCCAATACCCTCCTGAATGCTGTGGCAGAAGAGTGGAACTTTCCTCAGTGTGCAATTCCTACCTGCAGAAATAGGAGTATGGATGTACCACACAGATTCTCTAACACAGAGACTCCTGCACTGCTGCCTGTGGGCTGATGGTGCTGCACATCACCACCTCTGACCTGCAGACACACATTCCATGCACGGTGTTTAAACCGAATGCCAAAGGTGAGCCATCATTTTTGCTGATTACTGCCATTGGTTCAGCATCCTAACAATTTGGGAATAACTATTTGAGACCTGTCACTGATCAGCTGTGAGCAAGATGCTTCACCTCTGTGTGCCTTTGTTTCCCTTCCAGCACCATCTGCTTTGCTTAATTAAAGCGAAAGCTCTTCTCTGTAAAGACCTTCCCTTCACAGGCATTTGTGAAATGCTTTTCACAGTGCACCTCTGAATTCATTCAGGACACAGAGCTGCCAAGCTAACATTGATTACTGCCATTAACAATCTCTGTTTTAACTTGTCATCTATGACAGCAGTATTACTAACAGCATAGGAAACTAGAATCCTAAGAAGCAAAAAAAACCAACCAAAATTTAACATGAAAAAGGACTCTGTGTTCTGTTTGGGGTATTGCCCTTTCAATCAATTATGAAAAGAATCCTTACATCCAAATATGTATGTTAAATATCATTATCTTCTGCAGATTGCTGTAGAGTGTAGCAACCTCTGGGTGTGTAGGATATTTCAAAGCACTTTGCTTCTCAAAGCATCATTTTTCATACAGTCATTTGCATGCAGTTTTGTAGCCTTGTTTTTCATGGATTTTTCAAAATGCTAATTTTTGCCTACTCTGCTATAATCTACTCAGAGTTTGGGTGGGATCTTACACAAGGGATGCAAGGGATGTACAAGGGATAATATCTGGAAGAAATCAAAGGCAAAGGCTGTTGCCTAGATTTAGTTGCAGAAATAAAGCTGTTTCAACGCAACCCTAATTACAGTTTTGTGGTGCTTTGTCGAGCCCTGCTGATAAGTTTCCGTGGTAAACAGCTCTTTCTTGTTCTTTCACATTCAGTCACCATGGCAACTAGCATTTTAGGGTTTGATCCTGAGAGATGCCAAGCACCTGCTTCTGTGAGAGTATCTATGGGAGAGGAGGATTCGAGACATCTTATATGATCAGTCCTTTCAATGAAAACAGATTTACTACAAGAAAGGAAAAAAAAAAAAAAAAGATATGAGGGAAAAAAAGCTTTTGATGTGCCTTTTTGGAAGGAATTGTGAAAAAAAAAATGACAGGTAGTGTCTGGCCCCAGTCATACCTTGCAAAGAAAAACAGTATCTGACACTGCTGCTCATAGGTGAAGTGCAATACAAAACAGCATAAAACTCACAAAAACAAACAAAAAACCACAAACAAACAAAAACAAAACAAACAAACAAAAAAAGGAGGCCTGATGAGCCTAAAGATCTAACTCCGAAGCAAATGCAAGTCAGAAACAGAGCCTCAAAATGTCACTAACAAAATGTCGGGAAGACGAATTCCCTTTCATTCATTGCCAAATCCTTCACTGCCTTCTCGTTCTAAAAAAAAAAAGATATTGCTTGGGAGGTCAAACTCAGGTGATAAACAGCTGAGCAAATTTTTTATTTTAGCTTCTGAAAAATCCCCGAGGGACTCTCCTTTGTCTTTTCTGCTTATGCTGACCTCAAGCTGTTGGTCAGAGCCTGGAGGAATCATTCAATTTAGCAAAGAGTAGCGCTTTTTTTTTTTTTTTCTGTACAGCTCCATTTCCTCTGAATTTATCTTGATGTCCCAGTAGGAAGATAGAAGCTTTGTGTCAGCAGTTAGCAGATAGTTTGAATGTAAGCAGGTGTGAACACACCAATTGCTTCCTTATCTGATGCTGCCGAGGCACGCTGGCCCCGAGCAGGGGATGGTGGCCCCGAGCAGGGAATGGCTTTCCTGTCCTCTGTCCCCGCCGGCTGCGCTGCCCGCTGTCGTCCCGTGCCCTGCAGGGGCTGCGCAAGGCTCCGAGCCACCCGGGCCAGCTCTGCTGCCACGTGCAGCGCTGCTAGCCAGGGCAATGGCATCAGCTGGAGGGCAATGCCCCGGGNTAGAAGCTTTGTGTCAGCAGTTAGCAGATAGTTTGAATGTAAGCAGGTGTGAACACACCAATTGCTTCCTTATCTGATGCTGCCGAGGCACGCTGGCCCCGAGCAGGGGATGGTGGCCCCGAGCAGGGAATGGCTTTCCTGTCCTCTGTCCCCGCCGGCTGCGCTGCCCGCTGTCGTCCCGTGCCCTGCAGGGGCTGCGCAAGGCTCCGAGCCACCCGGGCCAGCTCTGCTGCCACGTGCAGCGCTGCTAGCCAGGGCAATGGCATCAGCTGGAGGGCAATGCCCCGGTTTTCTCTGCTCCAAAATATTGGCCAGGGGTTATTTTGTGTAGATGCAGAGCCCCGTCTGAGGGGCACAGGCACCTTGGTCCTCATGAGCACGGCAGGAGCGAGGCAGCGCTTCCCCAGTGACATCTTAAAGGGAGTGAGTCACCTTTCAGGGGTTTTGATTTCCTGTGAAATTTTAAAAAGCGCATGCTAGGTGTCCATTTGCAAGTCACCTCAATCAGTGGCCCAGCTAATTAGAATGGGGAACTTATTGCATTTATGCCTGTATGACTACGACATTGCAAATTTAGGCATTTTGTTTTCAATTAGCCCTCAGACAAAAAAATAAAAGTTAATAAGATCGTGCCACATACAAGAAGTAGCTTCTCACAAGCATATTTCTCGTTCATCTCTGGAAATATGCACAAGAGAAGAAATCAGTTCTTCAGATGACAATTTGGGGACACCTTAACTGCAATCTTCGTATCTTGGCATTGCTATTAATGGTAAGGTTATGGTGAGGTTCATGATTTTTATGGTTTAGCCTTTAATATATTTTCCTCAGAACAATATTTTTTTTTTTACCTTTCCTTCTCGCTTTCATACCCAGGTGTAACAACAGCTGAAAGGAAAATAAAGATTAAGCAATGGCAGAATTTAAACGAAGCAATATGAGTTACAGACAAGCCATGGGACATGGTTTAGTGGTGGACTTGGCAGTGTTAGGCTAACTGTTGGACTTGATTTTAGAGGTTTTTGCCAACACAAATGATTCTATGATTCCCTCTGATCTGGGTCTACCAGCACTGTGCATTAGAAAGTGTGTCAGCATTAAAAATGAGTACTTTGAGATAAAGAAGTCACGCAGTTGGCTACTAGACTACCTAGCTGGAGATGTTTATGAAGAAAAAGTATCTCCACACTTACAGCTAAGGCACAGAAAGCCCTTGGTCCTATAAATTAAAGTATGTCTAAAAAACTAGCAAAGAATATGGTCTGGAATATTTGTAGTCATCTACAAATGAGTTAAGATTTTTTTAATATATATGGAAAGACTGGTTTCATGACCTTTAGATCAGGAAAATTTCACAAGAAATTAGCTGGCAAAAAGTCCAGTGATCTGGAGTAGATTCCTTCTTCTGTCACCTACCTCACAGTCAAGTAATATATGTCACTATTTAAACAGTGTTCATAGAGTGCAGCCCTGAAAAAGACGAAATCCGGTGTTAAAAATGATGATGGAATTAGGTACAGTTTAAGGCAGAAAGGACAAGTTGTCAGCAAAAAACAAGTCTGATTTTACATGTCACTAACTTGCAGGTGAGCTGCTGATGGTCAAGTTCTTCCCTTTTCATTAAACTGTTATAGACTGAAGTATTATTCATGTCAATTCAATGACTGGAAAAGCTGCATATACAATGTACACACAGCAAAACTGAGCATTAGAGTGCTACTATTAAATACTAAATAAGATGTGACTTAAAATAACTTTTGGCTCATCTTCCAGTAGAGAAATCCTTCTTCATGTAGCAGGATCACCTACATTACTAAGCCTGATGCTGTAATGTATCTCTGCTAGAGAGTGTGCCACCACATAGATTAATCCAGCTGCAGCACTGTTTGGGAAAAGATGGGTTGGGATTCATCCATCTACACACAAAACAGTCACCCCAGGGTGTCTCTCTACCAAAAAAGATTGGCCCTTCTAGGATCCAATCCATCTCATCCTTAAGCAGACTTCTAAAATAGGTTCAGGAATGCCCAGACTTGCCCATTTGATTCAAACACGAGCTTATAATGTGCAGAAATTTATGCACTAAATTTAGGGCAAACAATTTTTACCCTGAATGCCTAGTCAAGACTCTCTACAGTTTGGAACTAAAATTTTCTTTGTATTTTGAATTTGTGTAATATCTAGTAGATCTCAGCTCTAACCCAGAACTGGTGCTTTAGCTCACTTGAGCAAAATAATACTTGAAATTTAATCCTGTTGCTTCCCCAGCAGATTCAGGTGGACTTTTGCCTCAGTGCAAAGCTATACTGAGACAAATTGTTTAAGAGGTATAGTCAGTCAGTATTACCACTTCACACTCCCTCCTAAAGTATTTTCCAGCTACAACTGCTTTGCTTTCTCCCTTCATGAATGTTATTGCTCTGCAAACATTCTCTGTAGAAAGTTGCAGCAGCAATCAGTATATTTGCTTCTTTTCAGGCTGTTACTGTGTCCAGACCACAGCAAGAGCTAAAAGGAGGCTCCAAGAATATACCCAATGGATATAAAGAAAAATAGTTGCAATGGAGTGAATATCAGATAATTTAAAGACACAAAATCTAAAGGTTTATTGTGGTAAGAATTGCCCAAGTTCTTGTGAACTTATTTCATGCTGTGCACTTACAACTATTTTCACATCCATTTTCCCCTTGCCTCTGCCTGTATTCTTAGACAAGGTAGAATCATCATGTCAGCAGTGCATCTGTGGGCTTGTGTGTTCACATCTCTTTTTCTCCTGCTTTCTCTCTAAATACGTGATTATCTCTGTGCCAAGCTGTACATCTGTGCTATATGTCCAGGGGATGTGTGGGGAGAGGCCAATTTGCTGGTTGTAACAAGTAAATGGCCAACATTTCCACTAACCCAGCAGTTAGCAGAGCTATATTCTGAATCTTTTGGCAACTTTCATGATCAAACTGTAACAGTAGATTTAGTTCTTAGAAGTACCTCATCTTTACTCTGTGCAAATTAAACACCAGCTGGATGTGGGAGATACTGAGTGACATCCCCTTCTCCAAGAATATGACCCAGCACTTGGAGAGGAAAAGAAAGATAAAAAGGAAAGGAGGCAGAGCTGTCCTGCTGTTCTGTAACACGGGGGGAACCTCACACAGCAGGTTGCAATCTGAGCTGTCCCTTTTCATTATGCCACTGAGGCAGACTCCTGCAGTGCATTAAGGTTTTAAAATCATTTAGGAAATATGAAGATACATTGTTATTAAATCATTTCATTGCACTTCAAAAACAATTTTCTGATGTCCGTTTTTTAACATAATGAAGATTGTCTTTCACCAGCGGGGACTGGCAAGTGTATACAGACTGAGTCTCTGTAAGAATATGATTAGTATGGAAATGGAAATGGACTGTAAATAATACTTAGGATGATCTTTTATTCAGCCACATCAAGGAATCACACAAAAGTTTGCTCAGACTGACTTCCATGGTGTACTGAAAACAGCAAAATTTATCCATAGAGGATTTTTCATGATCAACCTAAAATTATACCTAGCAAGGATTTATTAATAATATACTCTCAGTTAATTTTTGTTTAAATAAAGTGAAAACCTTGAAGACACATTTACATGTGGAAAAAAATGGTTATCATATAAATATAATCTGAATAGTGTCACACAACCTTTATTTCACAGAAGAATGTATGGCAAAATCAGTGTGAGTCATATCTGTGTTCATAAAGCACTGCAAAACCAAAAAATTTTATTCAGAATTCTAAATTCAAAAATCTCCCTATGGAAACTTCTCTATGATTTCAAGAAGCGAAAACTGAAAAGAAAGCTTTTTCTATTTTCCTTGAAAGTTGTGATTAATTACTTTATAGTTATTTTAAAAAATAGTCCAGTAATAGATGACTAATTAAAATTTTTGTAACATTAATTTACATTTATTTACAAATACTATATGCTTTCAATGCTAACCAGAATTCTCTGCAACGCAAGCATTTTTCTTAAAGTATGTAAGGGAACTTTCTTTAATTTCTTATCATTGACCTTTATTTATCTACAGGAGTTTTTTACTAGTTAGATGCAAACTGAAAATGTCTTTAGGTGTGAAAATAAGTCAGAAGCCTCAACATATACTACTTAAAAACTGCTGAAAAATATAAAAGTGTCTTTGGAACTTCATTTGTGTTTGCACCAAGAAGTTGTGAAGAAGAGTTACGGGAAAAGGGAAGCCTCCAAGGAGCTGTGCACTTGCATCACCTTGTGTTTCCAAGATGCTGTAGATTATAAAAGATCTGTATTTAGACCACCTTATGACTAGATGTCTTTTGAATTTCAAACAGCTGGAACTTTGTCAATATCTTCCTCTATCAAAAGTGGTTTAGAAGCTGGGCCCCTGTAGGGGAGCCACATGTGTGGTGAATTCCCACGAATTGCACATGGTCATTTTTATTCAGGAACAAAGAAACAGACTTTCAAGAACTTAAATAAGAAGAAGAAGCTGAGAACATCTTCCCATTCCCTTCTCTGTCTTCTATGTACACTAGATATTTCCAACATCCAACTGAATTCATTAAGGTTTTTCTTGGGCTTGACCTGACACATCCTTGAGACAATCTATGATTCAGCTTTCTGGAAGCTAAATTTTGTAGCTGTTATGGGTGTGACAACACTGTCAGGAGTCTTTTCAAGGCCAAAGTCTTCATGTTGAAGGTCCAGCCTTCGGGGATAACTGTTTTAACTGCCTTTAACCACTCTCCTAAACTGTTGATCAAATAATAATAATAATAATAATCTTATTTCTTTTGTCTTCTTCACATGAAAATTCAAGGAAGAAAACAGAAAGCAAGTGTGTTGAGAAAGGAGGTTGAAAAAGAAAGAAAAAAAAAGAAAGAAACAAAATTAACAAACCCATCAAGAAATTCTAAGGAAACAGACTTTTTGAAGTAGTTGGTTTATTATATCTACTGAGCAATTTCTTTTTTTAATTAAGGTATTTTCAATAAATTGCATTAACTGGGCGTGCTAGTGTTGGAGGGAAAATGCAAGAAGCAGAATACACATAGGTCATATTTTATCAATAATGGCATTCCAGTTAGGAACTGTCATTTCCAAACAAATCCAGAAACAAATGAAAACAGTAATGCTATCCCAAAACTTCCATGGCTACAGCAGTATTGCTATGAAAGCTCCTCATGTAAAAGCTGATTTTCGAAGCTGATTTTTTTTCCTCCCATATGTGCATGGTTTAAATAAGTTAATATCACTGCAGTTGGATTTGCTTGCTTTTTTGTTTGTTTGGCTGGTTGGTTTGGGTTTTGTTTTTTTGGTGCTTTGTTTTGTTTTGTTTGTTTTTTGGGTTTTTTGTTTTGTTTTGTTTTGTTTTTTGTGAAGATGAGAGTTATGGAATATACAGCAAAAAATAAAAGCGGAAAAGTACTGAAAAGCTCAACACCAACTCAAAAAAGAGAGATCTACCTGTGAATTGCAGGGCAGGGAATTAACAGCACTTTCTCTGATGGGAGTGTTTTTGCAGTCTGTAAAGTGCATGGATTTAAATACTGTGGTTTGGAAACTAACACCTGGAAAGAATTTCTTTTGGAGACTAGTGAACTGCTACATAAATCAATTTCATCCAAGCATTTGCTGATTATTTGGGTAGGGATCATCTGCAGTAGAAATTCTTCTCAAGATGTTAATTATGAGATCTTCGTGTCTGATAAAAATCTTTTGTTTCCAACTTCTTTTACCTCTGCAGTGGTCCTTGCTCTTTGTTATACCTTAGCTGTTTTGCATGGAGTGAATCTTTGATGTTAACTACTGTTGATCTCTCTTCTTTGACCACGAAGGACTTAAAGCAAGGTGAGGTGAATCCAATCCCTTGTGTGATTAAACTGAAGACATTTCCTTTGTCACTTTTCCCCCTCCCCCCCTCCCCTTACCCCGCATTCCATTGTATTACTGATGAAAACAATTGCTATATTACAATCAGTTGTCAACTGTTCTGTGTGAAATAGGTATTAAAATCAATTATACATGTGCTTTGTAAACTTCAGAATAAAAGCTGTTGCTGAAAGATGGAGAGATGTAATCATGACAGTAGGGAACATGAAGAATAACAAAGTGAAAAATAGCTACAAAATCTAAAAATATTTTTGACAAAAATGAGAAACAAGGCACCTTCTATGCTTATCTCACAGGGATTTTAATACTTTTTGGTTTGATGTAAATAGGAGCTAAACAGCTTACGACAATTTTTTAGATTCTGTCAGAGATTCGATCTTATCAAGTCAAATAACATCATACATCAAGCACAGCCATCATTTCTGATTGGAAACCTCTGAGTCCTGGAGGTCTGTTCCCGGTCAATGACAAACCAGCTGCGCAATTCCCTGGAGAAGCCGCTGTCGCGGGCTGCTGGCAGCCGAAAGCCGCGCTGCCGGAGCGCTGTCGGTCCCCGCGGCCGCAGGCAGCACCGGAGATTCGCTCCAGGTCCCGCTCGGCTGCCGGCTGCCCACGAGAGCACTCCAGAAGGAAGTCAGGCACATGACACTGGAATAGAGTTTTCAGCTTTGTCTGATTGCATTGCAAACACCACACATATTGAAACACTCTGGCAGCTTCCTAGGGCTCGCAGTGAGGAACTTGAACCTTTTGACCTCAAACATCTTATTAAAGCCTTTGCCGGACTGTGTCTCTGCAAGGGAAAAAAACAAGAAACTAGTGGACTTTTCTCCTCTATAATTCATTCAAGTAAGCCCTTGCTGAGTAGAGGACCTTGGCTTTGATGTTAAAGTCTCCTAATTGGAAGGAAGTGAAGTGTTAGCCTGTCAGGCTATTAGTCTCTCATCAAATACTTTAGGAGGTATCAGAACACTGAAGTTCTCACACTAGTGCAAGGAGAGCACAGAGTGGCCTGGTTTTTGTTAAAATGTTTAAACTTTGCATCTGCCTACCAATTTCCCCCCAAATTTAATATAAGTTGAGTTGTTCCTTGATATTTCTTTCCTTTTATCTGTATTTTTCCTCTCAGAGCCTCCTTCTTTTCATTGCCTACAGCATATCAACTCCTGTTAGTCGGAATGTGGGGGATAACTGGTGTAGGCTATAAAGTCTAGAGATTCATATTACAGCCCTGGTTCAAACCCAGGCATTTTGTGCCCAGTGGAACTTACCTCTTTGCTGTTTGACTGCGAAACACCTACTTCTGTGGTGGTTTTCCTTACAGGAAAGTCAACTCTCAGAAGGATGTCCTTACAACAAGCAACGTTAAAATCCAAATATTTCTGAGGGATGGTTTTGTTCTAAAGGCCCAGCACAGGTCCAGGCTTTATTATTTATAGTATTTACTTGAATTCAATCAACTTGAATTTAAAAATAAGTTGCTGCTTTCCTAATTACTGGTGTTTTTCTGCATTACAGATCGTGTATCCAAACATGAGGATGGTGTTTTTCTGTTTTAGGCAAATTCAACTAGGCCAAAATGAGAGTTGAATGGAGTCAAAGTCTTGCAGGGATCTGACTAAACTCCTTCCAGGATCATAGAAGGCTGAATTCTGTATAATTTCTATCCTTTTAGTTGAAAATAGCATCCAAAATGTCACAGTGAAGGAAATCTGTGAAACAATATAAAATAACTACCAGAAAGGAAATTACTGAATTGCTAATGCACACCCTTTGAAGTTATGAAGATAGTTATTTAGTCACATCTGCTCTATTTCTTAGTTTACAGTATGAGCCTAAAGAACTTTTGTACTACCAGTGTAAATGTTTCTGTTCTACAAAGTTTTCCCTATTTTGATTTGCTTAGTAGCAGACTTATGCAAACAAATGACCTGTGGCATTTCATGCATATCTTCCATAATGCTAAGTTTCCTTTTGTATTGCAAGATGATGTCCATATGAAAGCAAATCTAATGCATCTGTGCCCTTATTATGCGTGTCTTTTTCCTGGCTGAATATGACCCTGTTCCTGTACAATTACAATTGTTTCTTTTTCATGCAAGTGTTTGAATGACAGTCAGATCTCTCACTTTAGCTCAGCTTGGTTCTGGCAGCACTTTCATCTGCTTTCAGATAGGTCATGAGTTTTGTCTTTTAAAACTCCTTCAAATTTCCCTCCACTCTTTCATTTTAGTGATTGTGTTAACTCCTTCTGTAAGTCATTCCCATCTCTGAATGTTCAGTCTTTTATCATTAAATATGGTACAGTTTCACACCTCATAATTATTTTGTTGACCCTGCTTTTCTTATTTGGAAAAATTCTTTTTTTCTTTGATAATTTAAGCAATAAGGCCCAAACAATTTCTTCCACTTTGGTGAGTTTGATCACTCTCTATATATCCAGGCCCCAAAGATATCTATGGCACTTCACCAAATATGTGTGTTTCACAATGAAGGTAATTTACCAGCTGGGTTCATTATAAAAATCCTCTCAACAATCCTCTTCTACCCAGTTCATCTGATCACAGGTCTGGGTGCAAGAGCTGCTGACTTCATTATTTTTGACATTTTTTTCATTACTCTGAATGAGAATTCAGTTTAATTTGATTTATCATCATATGTTTTGTTCTCTCTTGACATTAGATATTGATATAGTTGCACTTTTCACAGAATAGGAGCATGAAAACCAAACGTTGTTTTATTCATACAGCTACTTTTTCAGACAGATTTGGTTTGTGTTTGAGTAAGCAACAAAGAGCACTTACAAGTGTGGTATTTCAAAAGTGGGAGACCATTCA
Organism: Irena cyanogastra; assembly: GCA_013397155.1. NCBI lineage: Eukaryota > Metazoa > Chordata > Aves > Passeriformes > Irenidae > Irena > Irena cyanogastra. Next base: position 228,312 of record VWZV01000881.1, on the reverse strand, counting down.
CCAGGTTCCCAGCTCTGCTCTGATACCACTTATGTCCCTACACAGGCATTACATCTCTCATGTTTGGATCATTAGCAGATGTCACTACAGTAATATAGATCATTGTGGAAAATATTCAATTAAACAAAATTTCATAGTCATCCACAGAGAACTTTACAAATAGTCTTTATTACAATCATTCATTCCCCTTTCAAGATAACTCTGTCATGAGCTATCCCTTTGGCCAATTCCTTCTGCATTTTGTGTGTACCTTATGTACCATCCTCTCCAATTCAGCTCATAAACATCATATCTTTCAATACTGAATGCCTTAGTGAAGTCCAGACACCTTAAACTTACACCTTCCATTTACGTTAAATAGTAGTGTCTTACCAGAAAAACAAAATAGTTCAGTGATGTGCCTACAGAGAATTGATGTGACATTTTATTTTATTTATACATTTATATCTACTTATTTTTTCCCTCTTTTAAAATTTATACCTGGACCAAAATCTTAGCTGTTACACTCAATATAAATATGTAATACATTTTCTTAGAAGTGATTATTAGTGACCAGGTAGAGAAATAGATGATATTTTCCTTGCAATGTCCTCAGTTGTCCATTAGTGAATTCCAGATTGGGCCTTCCTTCCTTTGATTTTCCCTAACCTGCCACACTGCCAAATAACCACCAAGATTGTGTATATCATTTACAGAAACTGTGGCTTCATAATCTCTGGAATACATAACCCTTAACACAAGCTACTTCATCTGGATATGTGCTGACTTAGAGCAGCTGAGAACCTCTCCCTCGTGTCCAGATTTACTGCCCATCTGGAAGACACTGAAGCTAGAGTTTATATAGAACTGGGTCATAACTTAAGCCACATTAAAGAAGAGATCTCAACAGGCATTTATAGAATTCCTTTCAAGCTGTATTTGCTATTAAACTGAAAATAGCTCCAATTTCCAAAACGAAGGTAAACCTCAAGAGAAGCCAGCTCCGAGGAGGCTGGTGAACAGGCTGTGAGCTACATCAGTGCTTCGTCACTGGCACCACGTCCTCGTCGCAAACAGAAAGCGCCAGTGTGGACCCGCACGACGGGCATACCTAGGCTGGCCTAATCTCAGCCACCCGGATAAAAGCCGCACCACGAGAGCCCGAACTCGGCACGATTTCAGCACGAGCCTGGCAGCGCGGCCGAGCCCGGAGCAGCGGCGTGCCGGAGGCGGCGCTGCTCGGCTTCCTTCGCGTTTGTTTCTGCGGCGTAGCAGTAAACGCACAACTTGTTAAATTGGGAAACTTTCATCCAGGAACAAAAGGGCCGCACGGCTTTTGGAAGAAAAGTTTACCAGAAAGTAATAAGTGGAAAACAATTTTGTCTGAAATTTCCTAGAAAAGGAAATTTCTCCTAGTCTGGAGAGGAAACCCAGCATGGAGCATTAAATAGAGGATTAGTTTAGAAATTATGTGAGAAATCATGTGATAATAGCTCCTTGTAGTGCAGAGTTTGACAATTGTAAAATAGGCAATGACATCAGTTCTGCCTATAATTTACTATTATTAAAAAAAAAAGCAAGACTTTAAATTTGATTAGCTGCATATTGCATATAAAAAATTCCATAACCATAATTTTTATGACTCATAAGATATTACATATTACTGTCAAAATCTGCCTTTCCTCACTGCTGCTTCTGTAGTCATGCTAGTGACATCTAAGCATAGAATATGGACAATATTTGCTCGAATATTGAGATTTTGATAGTCCATGAGAAACTGCTGGTCTGGAAACCTTTGTCCTGAAAGTCACTGGTCCTTTGCTCTGTCACTCAGGTTACTAACATTGTCTGATGAAGAAACTCCTAGATTATTTCCACTTTTATCCCACGTCCCTTCCATTTTCCTGCAAATTAAGCATTCTAAAGGATGTTTATGTATTGGCTTCTTATTTACTCTGTTAACTGGAATTCACCATATTAAAGAGAAGCAATTTGTCTTGGTCCAGAGTACAGGATTCCCATAAGGCTTCCCATCACTCTAGCCATCTACTTGAAGCAGAAAATTGCTGCTGCAAGCTATCATTTCCTACATGTTTTCTTCAAGGAGAACCATGACTGGCTTTCAAAGGAAAAATGTTTTGTTTAGCTAATGAATAAAGCTTGCTCTAGATCTATTGCAACTGTAGTATCTGCTTTTCTGTATTTTGTGCAACAGGATAATTGACCATTTATTCACTGGATCAACAGAAAATGCTTGACCATAGTAATGATTGGAGGGAACACAAAAGAATTTTAAATACTACAGTCTAACAGGTATGTTACTTCATTAGAAGGGTAATTTTTCATCTCAGCTTATATGTGTCAGGCAATCTGACTCCTTTCTTAGTATTAAACTGGCAGTTTTTTATATTTAGAAGTGCTATGCAGATACTAACTAATCAATCAGTTTTCTTATTATAATATTTTATCCTGTTCTGTGGTGTCAGGTTTGCCATATTTTAAAGTACTACAAATGCCAATCAGAAGATGTGAAGTGCTCCTTTTGATGCTTAATACCCTTCGTTTTGCTTAAATTATGGCTGAACTGAAAGTTCTTGCAGCCATGGTTACGTGCCCGTCATCATGTTTTCAGAAACACTGGATTGTCTTCTCAAATATAGTGTTGTAACAGCATTCTGTAGCACTGCAAAGAATAAAAATATGTAAACCCTGATGCATTTGTATAGTAAGCCATAAGAAAATTATCATTTACAACACATAGAAGTGAACATAATTGTCTGTTTCTGTTTGAAGGAACCTGTAGAGAACATCCAGTCCAAGAGGCTCACCCATTTTGGGCTGACCAAATGTTAAAGCACTTTGTTAAGGGCATTGTCGAAATCTCTTTTAAACCCTGACATCCCTGGGGCATTGATCAGCTCTCTAGGAAGACTGTTCCAATGTTTGAGCACCCTCTCAGTAAAGAAATGCTTTCTAATGTCCAGTGTAAACCTCTCCTGGTACAGTATTGAACCTTTCTCATGTGTCCTTCCACCAGATCCCAGAAAGACCTCCCTCTCCACTTCCCCTCCTCAGGAGGCTTCAGGAGCAAGGAGATCCTCCCTCAGCCTCCTTTTGTCCAGACTGGACAAACCCAGACCCCTCAGCTGCTCCTCATAGGACATTCCTTCCAATCCTTTCACCATAAACTTGCCTTGTGTGATTTTTCTTGGTGCTTTGGGAACAAAACCCCATTTTAAACTCATATATATGGCTTATCTCTTTAGATAGTGTAGATAGCTACTAGTTTCCATTAAATTATAATATACCTCCCATATTTTCTTGGGATTCCTGTAAAATCAGGGGGAACTCCTGTGTTGGAGACAGATTTTAATGACTGTCTCATAAGTGCTGACAGACTAATGAACATTTGTTCATCTAATGGATGAGCAAAAGAAAATAGCTTCTTTCTAGTTCAGTTTAGGAAGTGAAATGAGAGCATTATCCAGCTTGGCAATTAAAGGCAGTGAGAGTGGTGGTCAGTGGCTTTGACTCCAACATTCCTTCTAAACCTGCCAAACTCCACCTATGGGTTGTGTGCCAGCAGTAGCACATTACAGAGCCACTTTGGATCATGCAGGAGGTGCAAATTGGTATGAGAGCTCTCTCTCAATTACTGTTAATCACTTTTATAATTTTTACTCTTAGCACTGATAAAAAGTGGAAGAAAGCAGGTAGAACAATGAAAGCAAACAAAAAAAGCAATATTTGATTTTCATTTTGTATCCTTGCCTCACTGGCTGTTAAAGACATTACTCCAAACTACTTGAGCTTGTGAATAAATCAACTTGGCTACACACCATGCCACATTATTGAGATTATTTAATCCTGCTTTGGGAAAACATTATAATTGCTAAAATCTTCCTGTATTCTGTTACTCATTTACTTAGTTGTTAATAATACATTATACTTCAGATATTAGGAATGTGTCTAGTTTACGGAAGTTTCTAATAAGCATTGTTTGCTCTGCTGCTCCTTTCAGTGATTGTGAGCACGGTATGAAGAACTGCACACAGCTTTGTAGTTATGACATACCTCAGGTAGGCAGCAAACTAGATAAGTACATCTGAGGTTTACCTGTGCTCCACGCCCCTAGATGGTTTGAATGGAGATAGAACTCAAATCCATGAAAGAATCTGTCTCTAGGCATGTGGATTGCTGCCAGGACACAATTTCTGTCAGCAAAGTCAACACTTATTGTCCAGTGATCTCAAAAAGAGTGGATTTTTTAAATTTTTTTCATAAGTTTTCTCAAAATTGCCTCAACAAAAGAATGATTGATGGCCACTCCAAGAGCTGTTATAGAAGTGTATTTCAAGAATAATGAAAAGAATAAAGGGCTTATGTTCCACATTCTTGCGGAAGTGCATGTCTGTGTTTGAAATATTTCCTTATACAATAATGGCATGATGGCATAGCATACTCCTGTGACAGTACCTATAACATTGCTATAAAATCACCTGAAAATGTAAGAAAATTTAAATGTTGGGATTTTGTTTTGTTTATTTGTTTCCCATGTAGCAGAAGTGTAGTGCTGACACGTGGAGTGTTTGCTGTAGATTTGATTGGAGTTGTTCCCAGACAGTGTTGCACTTAGGAGGTCTGGCTGGATCTGGGCTGTCACAGCTGCTTGGTCATTCTCCACCTCTCTGTTCCATGTGTGCATGCAATTCAATTAAGCTATGCTCAGAAACTACCCAGACTGTCAATGTCTTCTCCTGACGACATACTTCAAGAAGAAAACCTTACAGATGCTTTCATCTCCATGTGCTGAAAGAGGAGCTGGGTAATGGTGAGGGGGAAAACTGGCTGAATGGCTTTGTCCAGCCAAAGATGAACAGAGAGTTTTGGCTGGAACTTGTGGAAAAAGGGTTGGCAGGAGAATCCCAGGATTCATCCCTCAGTGCTGGGGAAGTTCATGGAGTAAATCATCTTGAGTGGCATGTAAATCATCATCATGTGGCATGTACAGGACAACCAGGGAATCAGGCCCAGCCTGCATGGGTTTAGGAAAGGCAGGTCCTGCTTGACAAACTCGATCCCCCTCTATGACAGTGTGACTTCCTAACTGGATGAGAGAAAAGTTGGGAATGTTGGTTGGGCTTTGGTAGAGCCTTTGACACCATTTCCCACAGCATTACCCTGGAGAAACTGGTTTCCCATGGTGTGAACAGGCGCATTTTTTGCTGGGTGAAAAACTGACTGGATGGCAAGTCTCAGAGAGGGGTGGTGAATGAAGTTACATCTTGTTGGTGCCTAATGGGGTTCCCCAGGTCTCACTGCTGGGGCTAGTCCTGTTTAGTATCTCTATGAATGATCTGGATGAGGGGATTGAGGAAACCCTCAGTCAGTTCACAAACAACATCAATTGACTGGGAATGTTGACCTGCTGGAGAGCAGGAAGGCTCTGCAGAGGGATCTGAACAGGCTGGACTGGTGCTGAGGCCAATTGTAGGAGGTTCAACAAGGCCAAGTGCTGCCCTTGTGTCACAACAACCCCTGCAGTGCTACAGGCTGGAAAGTGGCCAAGTGGAACAGGGCATGGGGGTGCTGGTCAACTGCAGCTGAACACGAGCCAGAGTGAGCCCAGGTGGCCAAGAAGGCCACTGACACCTGACCTATATCAGAAATAATGGTTCCAGCAGGACCAGGGCAGTGATCATCCCCCTGTACTTGGTGCTGGTGAGGCCACACCTCGGGTGCTGTGTCCAGTTCTTCACTACAAGAAGGGCATTGAGGTGCTGGAGTGTGTCTGGAGGAGGCCTATGAGCTGGTCTAGATACTGAATCATATGAGGAGCTGCTGAGGGAGCTGGAGGTGTTTATCCTGGAGAGAAGGAGGCCCAGGGATGACCGCATGCAACTCCCTGAAAGTAGGTTGTAGCCAGGTGGGGATAGGGCTCTTCTTCAGGCAGCAGTGATAGAACAAGAGGAAGAGGCCAGAGGAGGCTCAGGTTGGGTATTAGGAAACATTGCTTGATCAAAAAGACTGCCAGGCATTGGAACAGGCTGCCCAGGGAAGTGGTAGAGTCACATTCTTGCAGATATTTGAGAGATGTGTAGGGTGGCACTTGGGGATGTGGCATACGGTTTGGTGGTGGACATGGCAGTGCTGGGTTAACAGTTAGACTTGATGATCTTGAAACTCTTTTCTAACCTAAATGATTCTCTGATTCTATGAGAAGTCAAGCCTAAGGACACACTTTACTTGGCAGAAAGGCAGTATTGATCTTAGAAGAAAAGGCAATGATTGGGCACCAGTACATGAACCTCTATCACTCATCAGATTGGTAAAACCAGAAATAAATGCAATTAAAGTCAATAGATTTATACTTGTAGGCAATACATTTCTGTACACAATCAAGTCTTGACTGCAGATGTACCTTGAGAGACAGGTATGAGTTTTATATGATTTTACCAGTATAATTCTCTTGTTTTCTTGCTTTCTTTTCTTTCAAGTATATCCTTGGCATTTGGCTCCAGTTTCACAATAGGCAATCCACTGGTTTTTTGTCCCTGGTTTGCGTGTCTCTAACTGCATGACCCCATTTCACTGCATTGAAAGAAATGTAGATCAGTTCATAGGTTAGACTAGAACTGGTATTTCTCATCCATAGCTCTCCTGCAATTTAACATATAAATAATTGCTCAAGACTGTTTCTCAGGGGGGAGGGTGAGAGGGTGAAGTCATGTGAAGTGCTTACTGCATCTCAGAGAAATACATCTGGTGAGGCTGTAGAGCGCATTAGCTCACCAAGGTGATGAAGTGAAGTTTGAAATGACATTTAAGTGCCATGAGGGACAGCTGCAAATGAGAGCTACTGACTGTGTAAGGCTTTTTCTTTCAACATACTGAAAAGCTTTAGTTATTCTTGCTAACCCGCTGCTAGTCCAATGGGACAAGATTTTTAAATATTGAAGGAAAAAAAATAAAGATATATGTCCTCTACTTGAACATTTTTCACAGCAGAAATCTGATAGAAGTGTGCTTATACCTAGAAGATGATGCTGGGTTTGCTGATGGAAACAAGTCACATCTCAATGCCAGTGCCTTGCTAGACACAAATCACACCCTGGATTCTGCCCAGCTTAGAGAATTACTGAACTGTAATAATATGAACAGTCCCATCATCAAAAGGAGCACTCTGACACCTTTCCTCTCTGGCTTGATTTATTTTACTTTTATAAAGAATTTTTAGACTATATTTTACAACACAAGGTAAAATAAATAATAATGTTAAGATGTGTAACAAAAATAAATATTTTCTTCATATAAAACCAATAAAGATATCTCTCCCATTTGCAAGGTGTTTTGAGATAGGGCAAAAAGAATAAAAGCTACACAGTATTCACAGTATTTTAAGGACAAATAATAGTGACATCAAACAATTCTGTAGATTTAGCAGAATCAAGGACTGAGTGTCTTCACCTGACTCATGCTCCCCTGTGTCCACTGATAGAGAAAAATTGGGTTAAATTTTTCGATCCTTTCTTCATTAGTCTATGGCTCCATGACATCTTAGATTAGCCTAATGAGTGGTCTCATTGGACATCACAGTTTGCTACATTTTTTAATTTGGTGAAGACATGTTTTGCATACATCCCACAGAAATAGTTATGTCTACAGAAGTGAATGGGTTACAAACTCTGAGATTTGAAACTAAAGAAATGCCATGGTGTGCTACACTTTTAAATAATTTACAGTTTTGAACATTTGTTGCTGTTGCACAGAATAGACCCAAAATCCTACTAAAGATCTTTCCACCTCCTACTGCATATTTTGAACTACAGATTAATTTGCTAAGAACTAGTATGTTATCACTTTTCAAAGGTTATTGTATTGCTTTTGGGAATTCACACTGAATGATTTTTTTTCTCTGAAATGAATGCCAAAAATCATACCAATTTCACAAGTCCAGGATTTTGTTATGGTTTTTTATAACAAACTGCATGTTATCATAATTAGTATAAATATGTTAGATGTTTTATATAGAACTCAAAGTGCTCTCGCACAAGCTTCAGAACAATTTTTAACAAATATTTCAGGAATATATTCACTGTGTTTTGTGTTTTCCAGTAAAAATTGCCATCAACTCTTTAGCATTGCCAGTTATATTTTTAGTTTGCCTAAGCGGAATAAACACAAACTTTTAACAAAGTTTACCAAAGATACAAACAGTGCACTCATTGACTTCTCTTGGAAGTTTATATTAAAATGAATTTTCAAATAAATTATGAGTACTAGTGAGATTGAAATAAACAGCAGAAACTGATTATATGCAAATCCTCACAGTACAGAATACGTAGCAAATTGTCTGAAAATTTCAGAGTGAGAATTTTCTTTGGAATAGTGTTTCCATGTATAAAACTGAACTTAAAAACAGAGGTGGAATTCCTACAAATCTTCCCTGTTTGGACATCCCTGTACGTTATGTTATTAATTTCTGACAGTTTGGCGTAATCAAGTCTTTAGCAAGGGCTTTGGTACTTAGCATTCAATAATTTATTTAATATCTTTGCTCTTAATAGGGCTGTAAAAGTAATTGCTCCATTTTCAAATGGAAAGCAAATCTTTTTGGTTTCCCAGAAAAATATTAATTTTTGGCACATATCAAGGAAAATATTCCTGTAGAGCTGGAAAATATGCTCATTCTTGTAGACACCTGTATGAGCTTGGCTACTTTATGTTTCTGAGGTGAGAATCAGTTGCCACAAGAAAATTTGACACTCATTTTGAAGACAAAAATCTGAAGAAATACATTTGTTTAGACTGTCCCAGACAGTGTCAGAAAGCATTAGATCCAAAGGTAAGAGTGTATCTGTAAAAGCAGAGGCAGGTTTTCTTTACAGGAAAACACAGTTTCAGTTCAACAGCAATTTATATCATAGTGCTATGTGCTACTGCTGTTTGTCAGTAGAACCATGTAGGTAAAAATGCCAGGTGAGTGGAGAAGCAGAAGACTGAATTGATATAGAGCTACTAGAGAAGTATTATGTTTATAACAACAGTGTCCATATAGCTGTGATAATTAACCTAACTTTGCACAAAGAAAACCTCAAAGTGCAATTTGATGTTGGCAGTGATCTATGTTTATGTAGCTGTGTATTTTGGAAGCCATGGTTGAATTTCAGGATATGGACAAAGACCTCCAACTATGAATTAATTCTAATATTGTATTAAAATAAAAGCAAGCCAACAGACACTCAGGAAAGGACTGTGGTATCATGCAGGCTGAAATGCACCTCCAGAGGGGTGCAAGCAGCTGCTCACCCCAGGGGCAGTTTTGGGCTCAGACCAGGCTGTGCAGGGTTTGCAGCTCTCAGAGGATGTGTGGAGCAGCCTGCTCCACTGCTTGACCATCCCCTAGGGAACTGCATGAGGAACTGAGAAAGGTGGTTTTCTGGACTAATGCTGTGTTACTGAGGCAGCAGTCATGTGTTTCACAGGTGAATACCAGCCCCATGAGCACAGAAACAGCCACAGAAGTTCTGGGTTATTTTCGGAACAGAGGCAATGCAATAGAGCACAATCAGAAACCCATTATTTGGATGGGGGGAAGGAAGAGCATTACAAATCCATGGATGAAATCAGCTGATAAATTTAAGCTGAAAAGGAATGGTAGTAACCCTTTAAAATTTTCAATTCTTTTGAGGAAACAACTTGGCCTAATTTCAGGCAGAGAAATCTATTAGAAATCCTCAGAGAAAGGGCGAGCCAAGACAATCACTTCAGGAAGATATTTAAACAAGGCCCTGTGCCAGTAAATGACTCAGTAAGCCACAGGTTTTGTGTGTGGATTTTTTTCCTCTTAAAATGTTAAGTCACAGACAAAGTGCAGAAAGCTGTAGCAGAGATGCAAGAAACAGGGAAATCTCTTCATTATAGCTGAGTGAGGATTTTTCTGCAGGAAGATCTTACACTTTTCTGCAAAATATAGTACTTCAATTTCATCTCAAGAAAGTTGAAGCAAAACCTTTTATTTTAAATTATATCACAATGTGCTCTCCTTCTTTTTTCATTTTTTTCCCATGTGGCAGAGATCAAGATCATAATTTCCAAGTTCACCTTTACTCCCTGCAGCTCCAGTGGTGCTCTGTGAGAGCTGTGATGCCTGACAGAGCCAGACTACACCTCTCCTCCATCTCCCACACTGGTCACCCAGGGCAATGATTTGTGGCCACACAAGTCAGGTAGGCAAAAGCACAAAAGATGAAGATACAGGTTTAACCATCTATTTTATTTAACCACTCTTTGCTGAGTGCAGTAGACCCACTTTATGCACCCACTGTGTATTAGATATGTCTGTGATGCTCTAAGTCACTGTTCCTCCTCTGCATTGCACCTGGGCAAAACCCACCCATGTCTGTTCAATCAGCCTGTTTCTTCCACTGTAGCTTTCTTGACAGCTGTGGGCTTTGGTTTGTCATGTTTGTCCTGTGATTTTGGTGGAAGATGTTTGAGATCTGGGAGTAGCAAGAAATTGGGAACCCCAACCAGATGTATCAAAGGGTGAACTGATGAACCATTTACCAGCAGATGCCATGGACTTTGTGACTGTGAGGCCCAAGGTCCTTTGGGTGAAGAGTAGAAAACAGCAGACTGTACTGTCAGCATGACCTGGAGATCTGCCTGTCCCACCTGATGAGATCACTGCTGGAAATTGATGTACCTGCAGACAGGTGTAAGAAGGAAAAGCAGATTTTCTGTAAAAGATTTTACCACATGTTGTTGGCTCTGGGCTTGTTTATGTCTACTGTACCGTTAGTTCCTCTCAGAGGTCAATAAATGATCAAAAGATCTACCCAAAATGCAGATATTTCAGAGGGAAAAATAAGCCTACATTTTCCATTTCATTGCTCTCCACATGTGTTAGATTCCTGCAGAATGGTTCTAACACACCAAAGTTGACACTTATCACTGTAAGATAAAATTCTGAGACCTCTGTTTAATTTGGCCTTACCAAAAGAAACCTAAATAATTGTATAATTATGTCATCACAGAAAAGCGTCTTCCTCATCCAAGCTTTCAGCTTTCATGAATTTGGTTAAAAAACCAAACTAAACCAAACTAAACCAAACTTCATTAGCATCTGACCTGTATCTTTTTAAAAACATAAACATAATTTCTTCATATGACGCTGAAGATTATATTTGTATTACAGTGTTTAGGGAAAAATTATGGACTCAGTACTTCTAAAATCTGTAGGTAAGAGAATTGCATGCTGGTAACACATGAGTGTGGAGGGCAGGTAGTCCATGCAGGACTAACCCTAACAGAGAAGAGGTCAGCTCTCCTAGGAAAGAGATTGGTCTTGAGCTGTTGCCTCAGGAATAACTTGGCTTCTGCTGCTCCTTAAATGGTTCTACTGTGCACTGACTTTTACCCAAGCTGCATTACAACATGCTAATTCTTCCCAAATTCATTTACATAAATCAATCAGGGATAAGAATGCAAATGCAAAAATCTCAAGGATATGAAACAATTTACTTGATATTAATTATTCTTCATAGAGAATATCATTAGCCTGGGAGAGAGGTGATTTGGTTAATATTTGCAATGATTAAAAAGAAGGAAGTCCAAACTAGCAATACCAAAAGGGCCAGTTTCAAAAGGCTGAAAACAATTATGAACCACATCAGGCAGGAGGCAGAATTTAATTAAAAACACATGAATAATAATCAGAAATTGTTTAAGAACACTTTAATAGGTGTTCAGAAATAGACACTTTCACATCTGTGAAAGGCCACAGTGGTTGAAAACACAAGCTGGTTTTGGAAATGAAAGCAGCTACATGTATGCAAAAGTTCTCCCACACATGTGCATGCTCATATGAGCAAACTGAGAGTGCACTGATTGTAAAAATGAAGATACTATTAATAACAGCAATAAATTTTATATTAATATTATAGAATTTTAGAACTGATAAGAGAGTCCCAGGTAGAAAGAATGTTTGACCATCAAGCATGCAAATTAAGCCCTTCTGAAAGTTTGCATATTTATTTTATATGCAATTTCTTTATTGTGTTGCTGGGCAGAAAGATTAAAAAGACAGGGAAGTGGAAAAGGCAACTTTTCACACATTTTCCAGTTTTCCAGAAGATGGCAAACAGCAACAATTTGTGTTAGAATTTTTGACGTTGGGAAGTACTGATAATTGACCTGCAGCAAGATGATGCACTGGAGAAGGAGCCCTTAGGTTCCTTAGTGGTGGTTTTCATTGACTCTAAGATAACCTGAAGAAGTTGCAGAGAAAAAATCTAAAGAGTGTCACCCCCACCCTAATATTTTGTTACCATTTCAGTTTCCTTGCACAAGTAATAAGGAGTCCATTAGGTTGACATCAACCCTGGGGCAAAATAGAGTGGCTGATGATTGTTTAATACAGAATTAGAAGAAAGTTAGCAGAGAAAGATTTTTTTAAAAAGCATAAATACCATATGAGCAGCTAAAAACCAATCCCAAGTTTGAATGTTTAATTTTTACAGGCGTGACTGCTGCTACAATGGATTCCAACAAAATATTAAATTTGGAACTAGTCAACATTTCAGTTAAGAAATTACAGTGATTAGTAAACTCAGAAACTTGACATCAAATGAGTGCACTAAAACCTGGTTAGTTTAGACACAGGGAGATATAACAATAAATATGTTTTAACGTGTCAGATTTGTTTACGCCATATAACACATTTGTCAATGATCTGAAAAACACACAAAAAATTTTGCTCAAAAAGACAGCAGATTATTTTCATTAAATATTGATGGATTCACAACTTACATGGAAGACATATCACAGCATTACAGTTCTTCACATAAAGGGGTGCAAACAGAAAAAAATATGCGTCCATATTTGCCTTGTTTTAATTTTTTAAACCTAAGCTCTTACCCCACTCAAAAGTTCTTAGATGATTTTTGCTTGGGGTTGAAATGCTGTTCAGGAGAAGCAAGCATAAAAGTAAGTGGACAAATTAAAAGCTTTGACAGAGAAGCAATACAGAGCATCTACAAGTGTGCCTCTCATCTGCTTATCAGGCTTGTCATCATCCCAAAACTGCAACAGCTCCAGTGATCTCATATTTACTGTATGAACCAGTTTAGATCAGCCACTGAGAAACTCTCTATTGCAACTGAAAGGGCCTGCTCTTAAAAATAGGACATGCTTTAATAGTCTTACTTGCAACTGAAATCAAAGCTGCAGTAAATTCTGTGGCAAGTGATCTCATCTTTAAATCAATATTAATGCACAAGACAGCAAGCCACTTTGCTATTATATATAGTTATATATATAATAGTACCAGCCATTACATGTTACATTAATAATCATGATTATGTTATTCTTCTGGTTGATGTAGCTAAAACTCCCATGCAGGCCTGTGAATGACCCCCTGTACCAAAAGAAAAAAAATTATCACTACTCACTGGTAAGATAAAAATTGGCAGCACATAAGGGATGGTTCTCATTTCTGTACACCTCTGAAAGTAGCAGGAAGGTCACGATCAGTAGAAGTATGTGAGGAATTCATAAAGATCAAAAGACAAACATACCTCTCAAATATTTTTTCAATGTCGCATCTGATTTTAGAATAGATACATGCGGTGTTCTAACGTGGGATATCAGCAGACAGAGTTTTTAGCTGGTAATAACTCCTGTGTGCACACACATATTCCTTCTTCAGAAGAAGTACTTTAAAAGGCACTAAAGCAAATCAAGGGCTTTGAGATGTTTTGTATCAGCTGCATGCCATTTTATCTTGCAACAAGAGACTGGGTGAGGCACTCGAGCTGTTTTTGATCCTTCCACAATTCTGCTTGTAATGTCTCCAGATAATTTGGTACTAGGAAAATGTCACATCAGACACAGATACACGGAGCACACACTTTGACAACGTTCTAACCACAGGGAGATTGAATGTGCAACTACTTATATGGTCCTAATCACCAGGCTATCGAGCACCTCAGGTATTTAATGCTGCTGATTCCCACAGCCTGCCTATGAGGTAGGGGAGTTTTATTAGCATGTTCTCTGTCAGAGCCTTGTGTTATTTGATAAAACAAAATAGTCGCTCCGGGTCACACAGGAATTCTACAAGGAAGCCACAGACATGTTCCAGACACAAACTGCACAAAGATCTCTCTAGGAGAGATAATCTGGAAGCACAGAAAATGAGCTAGACCTAGTAATTTAACAAAGTTCACAACTTTGAGGTAGAAATTCTGTTTTTCTATTGAGGTGGAAATTCTGTTTTTCTATGTTCAAATGAGATAACATGCAACAGAGCAAAAAGCAGACATCACACTTCTTAGTTCTGTGTAAATACATCCCAAAATCATTAAAGAATTCTATAAATTTAATTAAAACAGTTCCCCTGTAGTGTCACTAAATCATGCCTTACAATTCCAGTTTACCAAATGGTTTCAAGGGAATAGAGTCAATAAGAAAGAGAGTTTCATCTGTAGCTGTTTACGAACTGTCAGGACCCTCCAGCTCATTTCAGATCCGGAGCTGGCTCAGAGCTTCCTCACACATCCTCACTACCTGCACAGCAGTGGCTTTTCATGTGTCATCTCTGTGCCAGGCATGGTGGGCACTCTGGAGAGAAAATAAAAGGATTTCTGGGATGCCTAAGACTTCAAAACAGATTTTTTAAAAATTAGTATATCCACTATTAGACTAACTGATGCTGTTTGAGTATAGTTAGTTGAGAATGCAGTTTGAATATATATATTTTTCAAATGTGTTACACAAGGGAGTTGTCCTTGCCTACAGACTACTTAGAAAAGTATAGGCTTCACTTCAGAAATAGTAGTCTTTCCTTTTGTCTTTATAGTTTCTTGTTTCTAAGTTATTTTTATTTCATTCACACTCTTTTCCTTTGTACCATACTAAAAAGTGTTTTTTCCGTACACTGAAATGCTGTTGTTAAATATATTATACTTAAATCCACAGAGGCTTCCAAGCTTTTGCTGTACAGGCATATGCAAGCTTTCAACCCTAAAAATAAAAAAAGCAATTGGAAATAAAAGGGAAAGTTTTTGAAAGTTCTATAATTTATGATTACCTGACTGCATTTTCAGTATCATACCTCCAGAATATCTTAGTTGCTAGGAAAGTCATAAAGCACCACTTCACATTGAGTTTGCTTTTAAAACAAGGCTCATTTGCATTTTGCACCCCAGGGAGTTACTTGTAAACTTCCACCAGCAAGGTGTGAACAGAGTAGCGACAACAAACCATGAATTATACAAAGATGTAATTCAATTCACAGAATCACCCCAAAGCCTGAGTGCTTATCAGGTGTTTATATTTGCACAAAAGTTCTCTGAGTATAAAAAAAAACCCCTAACACCAAGCCAGGCTTTGCAATGCATTGGTTTTTTCAACACCTTTTAAAACTTAAGAGATGGGTTGAAATAGCATGGAAACTAGCCTTGCCTTGAAGGTGGTGAGGAAGAGGGCTACGAGCTAGATGTGTGCCGTCCAACTTCACAGTGACAGTGACAGGACACGAGGGGATGGAACGAAGCTGTGACGGGGAAGCTCAGGTTGGACACGAGGAAAATGTTCTTCACTAAAGGGTGGCTGGTCACTGGAGCAGGCTTCCCAGGGAAGTAGTCGCTGTAGCAAAGTCTGCCAAGGTTAAGGAGCATCTGCATGATTAGTTCAGCTTTAAGTATTACTAGGAGGAGCAGGACATGGGCCTTGATGAACTTTATAGGATCCTTCTAATTTGATATATTTTATGATTCTACTAAAGACAGATCCATTCTGAATTTGTTTCACAGGGTTGGGAGACTTTTTTTTTAAAATTCATTTCAGCCAGCTCCTTCAGCAAACTCCGTGCCTTTTCTAGTTCATCCAGATTTTCTATATTTCAGGTTTTCCAACTGTGTTTCCTTGAATTCCACCACTTCTAAGAGGAATATAAAAGAGATTTTGTGTTATACCTTTGGCAGATCCATCAAATAGATGCTCCACATAAAGCTGGGTTTTTAGGGATAGTTCTTAGTGCTGATAAATTCATTTCTTGCTGTTAGGTAATCATGAAGTCTGTCTTCCAGTTTTAAAAATATATGAACAGAAAACACTTTTAACCTCTTCTCTGGCCATTAAATTGATGCCTTAAAAGTACTGTAAGAGCATGACTGGAAATCTTTCTCTGCAGGAAAACTTTGCCTTTGTTCTGCAGTTAATGGTCAAATACTACCTCTCACTGACAGATTAACAAGTCTTACAAAAATCTTAGAGGAAGGGTTATTTGAAGGATAGATAGTTATTGGAGAAAATTATTTTGTTACATTAAGTACAGTTAAGGAAGAGAAAAGTTAATAAAGTAGTTGATTCAACAAAATGATAAAGTAGCAATTAGGGGGAAAGTGAAACTTTAAAATAAAGGGCAGTGCTGTCATAACAAACAGGCAAACAAACAAAATTTTAAAAAATCAAAAGGAAAAAAATCTGGCCAAGAGCTAAGAAATACCATAAAACCAACAAAGATAGATAGTCCAACACATTTTCCAGTAGAAATAGCATATAAAAACCCCCTGAGTTTCAAGAATGCATTTTGACTCTTTAAAAAATTATTTAAGGACAGTTAGTCCTGCAATCTAGGAATTTTCAATAATTTCTGTCAGAAACTTGCAGGTAGCACCTGTTGTTACAATAAAATCCAGCTACCATCATTTCTTAATCATTAATAAACTTGCACAAAGTAGAGACAATAATATTAAAATCACACAAACAAAATTAAATTAAGGCAGTCCTGCCTAACTGTTTGACATAAAGAAATTGGTGTAAAGTCATGGTTTGTGGAAGCTGGATTGACGATAACCAGAAGACCTGAGTATGACATTCTACTCCATCTCAGGACTTTTGATAAACAGATGTTGATTTTTAACTGAAAACCTTAAGTTCAAAAATAGCGTAAGGATAGATTATTCCAAAATATTATGTGAAACTGTAGCTTAATTTTGATTGTTTACTTGTTCATACCAATTTCCCTAAGGGGACAAAAATATTCTTATTGGTCTTCTGATTTATTTTGTTCTGCTGGAAAATAGCATTACAAATTTCATGAAAAGTAAGTGGTTCTGAGAAGAACATGAACAATTAGAAATATTTTTGAAGATGCAGAGAACTTAAAATATATTCCTGCATAAACCTAGTTTTAGCCTATACATGTGCAAAAATTACAAAAGGGTACTAAATTCATGAAATAGGAAGAAAGGTTTCATAGACTAAATTAATTTTATACCACAACATAGGCTCACCATCATTTTGTTGCTGCCAATTTTTTAAAACATTTATGAATCAGTCATTTTCTTTCACTTCACTGTCCTGACAACCTCCATTCTGTTCCATTATACTGCAATTTCTTGCTGTAACTGGAATGCAACACATAAGTGAGAGGAGATGACTACCCATTATATCTTTCTTCAGGCTGAGATGAGTTTACTGCAGTTTGAAATAAAATTAACCAGGTAATAGACTTCATGCATTGCTCGTCATGCCCAGATTCCTGAAGCTTGAGAAAATCTTAGAAAAGTTGCTCAGAAGCCGTTTCTACCACAAATACATGAAGGAAAAACAAAACATTGTTAAGTACTATGAACATATGGGCCAATGTGAGGTTTTAAGATCCAGCTGCTCATGACTAAAGTGAACCAGGTCTGTTACAGGGTAATGTGATTCCAACAAGCTGCTGCTGAAAGCAAAACATGGTCAGGGCTTACAAGAGGCTCCAGCTACAAGGAAGTATTGTAATCTGATTACTCACTTTCTGTGTGCTCCCCACATCGTTTCTGCCAGTAATCAGTGGCTTTTAGACAAAAGGTGTTGGTAACTCCATGCAGCAGCCACCCAGTATGTACGTGGTAGGACTTGTGTCATGTCCACTGTCACAAAACTGTTCCTGAAGCCTTCAGGCACTGACAGAGTGCAGAAGAAGAGTAGAAATTTCTTAAGTTCAAAAGTAACTTGTGTCTACTGGAGTTATAAACTTCAAAATGAGAGAATTTGTTGATAAAAGGAAATATGCCAGTTCTGTATGGCAGACAAAGATTCAGATATGACTTGATGGCCACTAATTTTTTTGGGTTGGGTGGTTTGTGGGGTTTTTTTGGTTGGTTGTTTTAGGGTTTTTTTTGGTTGGTTGGTTGGTTGATAGATTTTTTTTTTTGTTTGTTTCTTTTTTTTTGTTACAAGTTGAGGTCTGCAAACTTGATCAAATCAGAATACAAATCTGTTACAAAACTGGTTTCTAGCTGAAATAATAGCAGCTGATTCATCCATCCCTTGGTGTCCCTTTGGGCAAAGCAAACTGGCTGTTGAACACATTTAAGAAGACTGAAAAAAGAATTAAAACACAGACATTAATGACTAATACAGGCAGCTAGGAAAGATTAACAGTGGGAAATGGCCAACCATTTCCTTTTAAATACAGATAAAAGATAATCATTGTGCTGCTAAGAACGGTATTAGACACATGGAACAGAATCTACCAATTTGCTTAAGTACTCAAATTTCCTTAAGGTGTTTATGTTATTTTGGTAACAACTTCTAAATTCAGAGTAATGCAAGACTGAAAGGGCCCTCTTGGATCACAGAAATCCATGCACTGCTACCTGAGTCAGCTATGGTGGCCAATTATTTTTATGAAGTGGTCAAAGTCCTCTTAAAAACTAATTTGGTTGTTTTGACTTGGACGAGTTGTCCCTACAACAGCTACTGGATAGCTGTTCCAGAACCTCTCTCCTTTGATGCAGTACTGAAGTTTTCAGCATATTTTTAGCAAGTTTATATCCATCTGTTCCTGTCCCAACACTGTTAGCTTAAAATCCCTTTTTTCTCCTCCTGGTACTGACTTTATTGACATGTTTATAGAAAAAACTATCTTCCGCTTTTTTTTTTCCAAATCAGCCAGAGGAAAGTGTCCTAATTTCACACCTTGATAGCTTTCTTTCTGTCTTTTTCCTGTTTAATCTATCTGTTTTGCACCTGAGGAACCAGAACTGCAATGTGCTCCAGATACCGCTGCCTTCTGCTGCCTGGTACAATTGCATGCTATGAAATCCTCCTACAGGACTTCAAATTCCATTGGGATCTTTCTGTTATGAAAGGGGATTTGTTTGTTTCTGACTTCCCAGCTTTGAATTTTGGACTCACAACTTTGAATTTTGGTTTTCTTTTCACAATGTCGGTTTTCATTCCTAGATATTTGCTCCTGGCAATCCCCTTTCTTTTGACTCCATAATAAGCATTACAATCAGAGGTGAAGAATATACTTAATTTTGAGACAGATGGAAGTCTTCTTTTTCTACTTACTGCATTCAAGTAATCTTTCTTTTCAGGGTCTACAGAGTGGCCCAACTTCAGCTGGAGAGTGAGCAGAACACTTCTGTCCAGGGAACTGCATAGGCAGCTGGTGGTAGGACCCAGCTGACAAGAACTTCAAACGCACTCAAGTTGAAGAGGACATGGATGTCAAATACCACTTTTGTGGCAAAGGCATTGATCTTTAGACTACTGAGCAAAAGGCTGCATCCTGATATTTCTCCAAATGAAGACTTTCTTGGAGTGTTTTCAGGTTGAAAATCTTGGGTTGGGAGTTGACTCGGCATAAAACAATGTGGAAATACGAATGTTGCCAGTTTTAATGTCATTTGCACACGACTTAAGTGTTTTACTAGAGTTTTGATTTTGTTAATAAAATATTCAGAGCAGTTCCTGCCAAGTGATACACTAGCAGCAGACCTTGTACACAGTGAAGTTTATTTTAATACAGTCATAAAACAATAATGTTGAAGAAAGTGGTTTTTGACCTTTCTGCCCGCTTACCTTATTTTGGCTCTTTATCCTAAGCCAACTTCTGCAGTGTCCATTTACAGATTATCGACTTAAATGAAACAACAAAATTTTGTTTCCATGCTTTAAAATCCTAATTGCCACATTTCAATGAGCGTGACCATGACTGCCATAAGAATCCCTGAATAAAGACATTTTGCTGCCTAGTCTGGGGCATGGCAGCTCACAATAAATTACATGTGAGCCAGATCATCAGCTGGGGTAAAAGGGCAGGGCTCCACTGCCAGAGCGAGGTTGACTTGGATCAGCTGAGGACGTGGGGTTTGATTGTTATGTGGTAAGGGCAGTACCTACTTGACATGCAAGAATGAAGTATCAGATTTGTCCTAAGGAGGTTTATGTGTTTCCTTTTTTTTCCACTGCCAAATTCTTTTGACATTCTAATTTGGGTCCCTGTGATAATTTGTAACATAAATACTGCTGAAGATAAGGGGGCTCTGATTCCATTTTAAATGTATAGCTCCTTCTTGGAGATAATTTAATTTCTATAGCAGTAACAATAACATCTCCAATAATGATGCTTTCAGGGAATATAGCCCATGATAAACTGTCACCAAAAGAGGATGGCATTAGATCACCCTTCCAGATTATGCAGTGTTCATTTAGACTGGAGAAAACTGAGATGTGTGCAAATGAAACTGTATTCTGCAATATTTTATATATGTAACTAAAGGAACATCTCCAAAAATATATTCAGAGGAAAACCCATTTTACTGGAATCTAAAGTGTTGTCCTCAGAAATGATCATAAAAATTGCCCAGTTTACATTTATATTCTGTATATTTATCTTTAAAATGAAGTGGTGCTTGGAAGCTTTTGCAGAAAGTTCTCTCATGTAATGCAGATAGAAATGCACGAAGTAAAACAAAGTCTCTCTGAAAAGCTTACTTCTTAAATTGCTGGGGAAGCAAAAGAGACCTTCTCTATGGAAACAGGGTAGAGACAGATTAAATTACTTGCTCCGGGTCATTCCTGAATAACTGTTCAATGCCTTAAGCATGGGAGCATTCTTTTGTTCCATTTCAGGTCAGGTATTCGTAAAATGACGGTATATATTTCTTCTGCTTTTTCTACTTTTTTTTTCTTCTTTGAAACAATCTACACAAAACCAGAAAAGCAGAATATTTTCAGAAGCACCTGTGTTAAGCATTCCAAAATGAGCCAGACCTGACAAGACTCAATTTGCAAAAAAGCTGTTAAAGTGGCTTTCAAGATATTTTCAACCAACATTTCCTCTCAGCAAATAGTAATGTCTTTGTCCAGTTGCTCAAATTCAGAGGAAGATAAATGTTAATGGCTTCGATTTGCAACAACAACAAAAAAATCTGACTTCCTTGGAACTGACTTAGAAATGTTTCAACACATCAGGTTTCAGTATCTGATGGAGGGCTAGCATCTGTGTCTTTTCAGAGGCTAGAAGTAAAATATCCTTTTATTTTAGTTCTCTGAAATGCTTAGTGCAGAGATATTCTCAGAGCATACTAAAAGGCAGGGTCTGAAAAAGCAGTGGTGGCCAATCCTTTCCTTTCCACTGGGAAAAGAAGTATCAGCTTTTCACCCCAGGTTCAGCATTCATCTCTGAATTTTGGAATCTGTGCATCTTGCCCTTGACTGTGGCACTACAGGTAAATGACTGTTCTTTGCTTTTAAGGAAGTAACCAAATTTCCTCCTGTGAGAAACCTCTGTTTTGGTGGTTTTCTACTCTGGTAGTGGGATAATACAGGTTTGGAGTCTTTTGTCTAAGGAAGGCGCAGAAACTGGATTTCCTTGGTTGGTGGGAGTGGACCAGTCTCTAAAATACCATATTGTGCTATAGGGCTAGTGTATTACATTTTGAAAAGAAAAGCACTAATCACCTGCATGAAATTGAAACTCATACTATATCTTTTGCAGTAATTGTCTGGCTCCAAGTGGATGGATGGACCTAACCTCACTGCAGAGAGGAAGCCTGTATCTCAGCTAGTGCTAAATGGCAGCTTAAAGACTTGGTGTTCCCTCTTTTTAAACCTGTATCCTTCTAGATTGTTTTTTTTTGTTGTTGTTGTTGTGTTTTTTTTTGCTTTTTTTTTAATGCTTCTTCCTGTACAGGGAGATTAATGGTTTAAAATTAAGTGTCCTAAATTCCATTTTGGAAGATGAGGTCCCCCCAAAAAAGAGCAGTGCAGTCTATTACTGAATTGCATCAAAAGGGCTGCTCTGTACCACTGAGTTAAACATTGGTCAGTTTTTGTGCAAGGGGATTGTTGGTGGACAACTGAGTCATTTTATGCTTTTTTCGAACGAGAAGAGAAGAGCATTTTCTCTTTTTGCAACAGGTACAAAGCCTATGAAGTGCTGAGGGAACAGCTGGTAAGACATGCAGGTCAAGTGCAGATATTGCGGTGGGTTTCCTGTGAGGAGGATGGCTGGGCAGCACTGCCTGTGCTTGCTCTCTCTAGGAATGTGCCAGTAAGCTCCAGAGAGGCCTGCAGCGAGTAAGGGCACAGCTACACATCATCCCACACTAAAGGATCTCCTGACAAATTGCAGAGGAGACAGGCAGCCTTTTGTGTTAGTACCCAAAGCCAGGCAAGGCTCTCTCTCACTCACTATGGCAACTGTCACTGCGAGAGTGATGACAGTGGGAACTAAACCGACACAAGTGAAACTGAATCAGCTCCTCTGGAAGGAGAACAGCATTCCTAGCATACTTCCAGGGCCTCGGGCCAGTGAGGAAAAAGATCGTTTATCTCGAGCTTTCTCCCCTTGGCTACAGAACTAGCTGCACTGGTAAGCTGAGTTGCCTCCTTGTCCACACATCATTTTGACAGCCTGATGCTCTCTACTCTCTCTTCTTCCTCCCACCAACAGTTTTAGGAAAGCTTACTCTAGTTTGAAAGAATTCTGTAGGGGAAAAATCAAACCAGAGAATCAAACCCACAAAATAAAAAATAAAACAAAAAATAAAAAGTAGACCTCATGAGGATCCATGCCTGCCTCAGCGAAGAGACCATAGGGAAAGGTGGATCCTCACCAGCACTCCCCAAACTAGCCCTTTGAGTGCCTGAAGGATACTCTCCTTTTCAAATATGATTTTGTTGATTGATTGTATGTTAGTAATAGAAAGATTGAACTAAGCTGTGGGTGTCTTTCATCATTCCTTCCTGTTTTTTTTCTCTCCCTCATTTCAGTAGTGCTCCAAGCTCTAAGGTCCAAATCATTGAGAGTTCTTACATAACCAAAGATGATTTTAAAATTTCATTCAGTGCCTGCTTCTTCTTCAGGTATATGCCTAAAGTGTACTAAAGGCATTGGTAGTTATGTAAATAAAAAAACTCTTAAAAATGTACAACTACTCACAGGCAAACCTTGTTGAGGAATGACTTGGTCTGTGAGGTTTCCAAAATTGGTTTCACAGCATAGTCCTCGAGTGTCATTTTGACACACAATACCCTGTGCAATACCCTGAAAATACAAGGACATTTGAAGAACTAGGCTGAAATTCATATGAAAATATCCTTGCTGTTGATGCCTTAAGTTTTAGCTTCCATATTTTTCAGATCAGTACTGCTTTAGTGTATAACTCTAAAACTCCATGCCCTGTCAGCTACTGCCCTCCCATTTTATTCAGACAAAATAAATTCTCTCTAGGCCTGAAACTTAAGGACGACCTGTCTCAGACCTCAAAAAGGTAAACAACAGTGAACTGGGGGGGAAACCTGGAGTAAATAAGTTCATTACCTGAAGCTGTAATTGGACAATTAACCAGCAAATAGACCCAAGTTATATCTGTATGAAAAACTCCGACGGTCATCCCTCTTGGGTGTAGCCTCTGCAAGGCTCCTGCATCGCCCAAGGTGTACCCTTTGAAGACCTTTCAACAAATACCTACCTTTATTCTCTAATTCTGTCTAGCCTCAGTTCTAGGCAGCCTCTCCAGTCATCACTGTCTTCCTATGAATAGGAACCTACTGTTGGCAAGGCTCAGATCTGACTTGAGTCCCATGGCGTGGAGTGAAGGACAAAACATTTTTCTTCCTTCATCTTTAGTTAATGTGTAAGAGAAGAGGGGGGAAGAAACAGTCAGTTATGTCTGATTCATAACCCTCATTCTCTGGAATTAGCAGCACCCAGCAGGTTGAGCTGGAGAGATAAGCAGGCAGAAGGGATGATGTGCTTTTCTAAGCCAAATACCTGGATGTCTGAAGACTATGAAGACATGTTTAGGAGAACAGGATGGGCAGCTGAGACAGTAGCTAAGATGGGCATGTAGAATGGGTCCTGGATTTCCAGGGTTACCCATTCTGATACATACTCTGGGCTTCAAGGAGGGCATCAAACAGAGGCCTTGGGACCTATTTTGAGATTTCTTAACTATGTAAATATACTTGATCTGCCTGTAGGTTTTGTTGTTGCTGTTGTTGTTGTTTTGTTTGTTTGTATTTTTTGGTCTTGTTCTCTTTCTTTTCAGTCTAGTTCTTCTTTCCAATATGCTCCAGTGTGCTTCTAGGCAGGGAAGAACCACTTCCTTCCTGGAAGACCACTAGGAAAAGGCTTTTTTTGTTCTTTTTTATTTCCCATGTTGGGAGTATAGAAGTATCTTCGAGATGGGATTGTAAAAATAAACACAATCCTGGTTGCCTTCAGTACTAGCTAGCAGACAGTTTGCACCTCTTGGTTTTAGTTTTACGTAGACAGGAAAAAGAAATGGCATCTGGTACGTGAAATGCCAGTGATGTGGAAGTTGTTAATTTCATTTCCGTGGATGTATGCTTCTTTTGCTGTGCATGTGTGCTCAAGCATCACAAATAAAATCTCCTGTATATATCCCTAGATAGCAGCAGGTATAGAGTAGCCAAGAAATAACCAGAGCAAAGATTAAGTGGAAATCCTTGCTTAAAACTCTATTCCTTACTTTTTGTTCTCATGATATCTCATGTTTTTGCTTTTATCTTTCACCTATGGCAATCTTCACTGAACATAATTGTCCTTAATTAATTAACACTATATCAAACCACTTCCTATCACATAGTGAGCTCTCAATCTCTCTCTTTCTCTCTCCTTAAATTCACCACAATATCAGATAATTGAATGTAGAAAGCTGAGATCCACTGACTTTTTCCACTGAAATGTTTTCCACTGTTTACTGCTTGTAATGCTTGCCAGGGTTGCTGTTGAGAATAGGGTGTGAATTATGCTTGGCTGAGAGATAATAGGATATTTAATTAGGTTAGAACGATTCTGGAAATAACCTTATTTGTGTAGCAAAGAAGGTAAAGACACACTCAAAAGAACATAGCTATAAATGACCATATTAGCAATAGCTTTCGAATCACTGATAATTACCTCTGCATGTTTTCAACCCCGTTAGTCAGCAAGCTGAAGTTTGAAATTAAAACGTTTTTGCAAAGGTCTAATTTAGCTCCAACTTTTGATCTTAATGTTAGGGCAGTTGGACCTTAGAAACTTCCCTTTAAGTTCAGGGTGTGATGACCTTGCAGACGAATAAGTGTATAAGTAAGGTAAACTAACCTGCTATTTGTTAATTACTCCGAGGAATAATTACAGTCGGTGCAGAGAAGTCCATATCTTGATAGAAGTGCCATAAGCCACATCTTATTTCCTGAGAGTAAGAGTGCAGGTGGGCAGATGATAAAAAGAAAACGGTGTACTCTAAATCCATATTTGTGGTCTTCTGTTAGTTTGTGGATCCAATGCTTTATTGACTTCCTAGGGTTTGAAGTAAAAAATCTTACTTAAGTAAATCTTTTACTTATGTGAAAAATCTACTGTCTTATCTTACTGTGTATGAAATAGAGAAAATAAATTCAACCGTGTTTCAGTAAACAACCAGAAATTCTCTGTGCATATTAAAAGTTTGAGTCTATCTTACCTGAAAGTTATCAGGTTTTTTTAGTGCCATCTTGTCAGAACTGTGGTTGTCAGCCCCTTCTCTTCCACCCCAATACATGACCTAGGTCCTCCAAATTACATAAGAATGATTCTTGAGTGAAGCACATTGTATAAAAAAAAAAATGTTTGAATTTGCTTCTTCCTATCATATAAAATAGCCTGAATTTGATTATTTTCTTTGACAGAAGTTTAAAGGTTGAAGGAGAAACAGAGAGAAATGTTTGCATTTCAGTCACTGGAATTCTTTGGAGAGTATTATCTGACAATGCTAGACTTGCAAATAGGTGTTTTAAAGCTATTAGTATTTTACAATATTATTATTATTATTATTATTAATATATATTTTTCAACACTAAAATAATACTAGCTTTGGAAAAGATGGTCTGTAAAGATAGTCATGCTGCTGTAATATTTTTTGGACTTTTTTCCTGTTGGGAGGATTTAAAGGAAAAAGAAATTCTTTATTTAATATGTTTTATTATGCTGACTACCTTCAATTAGATATAAAATATTTTTCTCTTCTTTATCATTTCCAACTAGGAGCTTTAGGAATTTTTCAGTTTACAATTCTTTTTGCTTTCTCTTTCAGTTTGACCTCCACACTGGTTGAAAATACCACTTTGTCTTCTGCTCTCCTCCTAAAGACTTCTGATTAAATTTAAATATGTATGTTTATTTTACACTGAAACAAAAGAGTAACGAACTACTAGCCTTCCCTACAAGAATATCTGCTCCCAGGTTGCTTGGCTCTTGTTTCTGAGGGAAGAGTGCACCACTAACAAGTTCCTTAGCATGAAGCAGCATTTGAGTAGAGAGGCAGTGAAGACAAAGACCACCTAACTAGAAGCAGATGACAGCACACAAATTCAAAGAATTATTAAAAAAAAACAGAAAGAATTTTTTAATACTCAGAAAGTCTTCTAATCTCTTGGTGGTCTTGATTTTTATCTCAGTTACATCAAGGAATGAATTAACTCTAAAATTAATCCATTAATCCAATGCAGTAATGTGGATCCAAATTTGTGCCACAATATTTTAATTACTCTCAATGAGATACAATAATTAATGAGTTACATTAATTAATTATGTTGCTGTTAAGGCAATGATATAGAAGTGGCAATTCCTTAAGCTTTTTTGCGCTGAAGGCAAAAATAGTTTTTCTTGTAGGAGGCAATGGCCATAAATTAGATACATAATGACATAATAATTTTAACATTTAACTGTTAGCATCTTTAGAAAAAAAAGAGGTGATTAATACTTTTCCTCACAGAGTCCAACAGCACTCTATGTTTGTCTGGGAAAGACAAATGTTAACTTTAAATATATGTGTTCAAAAGATCTTTGGGGAAAGTTAGTGGAAGGTTTCCTAATGACTTTTCTGATATTTGAATCAGGGCCTAAACGAACTCTAAAGCTTTCCCAGTGTATTATATCTATATCATATCTTTAGATTGCCTTTTCTTGTGCTTTGTAGTGCTGAAGGCGTTTCCACGGCGTAACAAGTAGCGACACAATGCTGTTTGTTGCTGTTCTGCTTTCATGAATTAGTTAAAAGATGGCAAAGCAAAAGTTACAGGAAACTTGCTTTCACAGGCTCCTTTTGATGGAGACTTTTCGTGTCAGAGAGGTTTCTGCTTGCACCAGAATTAAAATGTGTGTCTGCAGGCCCGTGCACGGCGTCGCACAAAGCGCCGGATATTATGGGCAGCGGTCATCCAACATTACCCTTTGCAGGGTGTGTAGGGGCTTTCCTGGCAGTTTTCTTGGGAACACTCAAAGCCCTGTACAGATGCCCCATACAGTCAGTGCATCCATTAAAATATAGGAAAAAGAGAGAAAGAGAAGTTACCCTTTACTGCTGTTCTGAGAATGTGATATGTTGGCAACACGCTGCGTTTTGATTATATCTCATTGCAGGTTGCTCGATACTCTATCATTGGCTTTAATTTCCTTAGTGTAGAATTGCATTGGAAAAATGGGCAGCAGAGTCCCAGAATGGGGTTACTTTGTGTTAGGTATAATGTAAACAAAGTAAGACTGTTCTTGTCCCAGCAAGCTTGTAGTCTAAAAGATGAAAGAAGATGAAGAAAAATGATTTTCCAGGGCCTCTCAAGGCTGATAAGTGGCCGAAATGTTTCCTAAATAATGCCATGTAATATTGAATTTGTTTCTTCACCTCCACTTCAGATTTGGAAAGTATATTCATATCTTGAAAATTTATCAGGAGGATAAAATCATTGTTGTTGTATTTATCTTGTAGGCAGGAAAATAGAGGTATTTCATTTTATGCTGCCAAAATATCTGATGTTGGGTTCTAGGCTGCAAAATCATGCAGAAAGGTAAGTGCTATATAAAGTGTTTTACATGTATAGTGTAAATGAATTATACATTTTACAATTAGTTCATCTCTTCAGGGTAAGACAAAAAATACAGTTAATGTTGGGCAAACTATGAATAAAATCAAAGCACTGTCAATAAAAAAGCTTGGAATGTGATATATAAAATGTGAAAAAAATATAAAAAACCCAGAATGACAAAAAGTGGAGTTAAAAGGAATATTAGAGGGTTATCTATCTGGGTTATACATTAGAGGGTTATCTTTCTGCTGAAATCAGAAGAAATGGTACTCACACCACACTTTCTCCACTATGTTCTCTAAACTTTCGATAATTTATATTTTGTGGATTCTCTAGACCATCTAATGCTTAATTGGCCTTAGCATCAGAAAAATATTTCTCCTTATATCCAGTTTAGCTCCCTTGCTGGCAATTTAAGTTCATTACTTCTTGCTATAGTAACTTGGACATTGGATATTTCTTCCTCTCTGCAATAGCTTTTGATGTAACTGAAGACTATTAGAAGAAAAAAATGATCGCACTTTTTCTTTTCTCTTGAAAAAAATGTTGCACATTTTCATTAAATCTAAGCATAAACTCATAAACTCTGCTGAAAGAATGAATGTAGAATACAAGCAGATCTTTTAATGAAACAAAAAATTTTTAAAAAGCCAAAGCAACAACAAAACCAGCCAAGCAAACAAAGCAAACTACCAGGACAGCAACTGAATTATCTTTGCCCTAGAAGTGATGGAAATATGTTCCTGAAATAAAGTCTGGATGCAGTTTCTTGTTTGAGACTTCACAACTTAAAATGTGAGATTTTTTTCAGCTTCTGCTTTGACATCTATAAAACAGGTAAACAACTTGTAAGAAAGAACAATGCAGAAAGTTTCATTAAGACAGTAGTGGAAGTTCTTTCACTTGAGTGTTCTGTACAGAGATGTCCAGGAAAGCAGACTTGAACCAGCTTCTTTTGTAAGAATTTGCATTTCCAAGGTGGAGTCATTGCTGGAGAACTTGAAAGGTTCATCCAAATTCAGAAGTCCGTGTTAGAAGACTTGTAGAGGGTTTTAGAGTCTGCTGGTGAGTTGTAATGGGGCTTTAAAGCATTGCCAAAACAGGAATCAGAAATGTCCTCATTTGTGAGTTTGGGATAAAGACTGAGAGAAGTATCAAATTCCCTGTTAAAATAATAATGACAATAAAGTAGAAAATTCCTTGATAAGGTGGAAATTCCCTCAAATCCTCCATTAAAAATTGTGGTTGAAGATGGAACAGTATGGCCACAGTGAAGAAAATAACTATGGAATAGTTTTATGAACAGATTTATTGCAAAGGCTGTGAGGACAATTTTGGAGATCTTTGGGGCCTTGTGAATGTTTGTATTTGACCAATAAGTGCTGAGCTTTGCTTCACTTCCTTCAACCAATGTTGTATATACTAGCATAAAGGTAAAGCACTTGAAAAATAAATACATTCTTGATTTTCTACAAATTTTGTATGGAATGGTTCCTAGTGTCACTAAAATTGTAAAAATAATAACATAGATTGAAATGTATTTCCATAAAGCTGTGCTTGCAGACTGCAGATAGGATATACAAATTTTTAGGAACTATAGACCATTCTATCCTACGTATTTATGGCAGGCTCAGGATGGGATATACTTGGATATGTCTGGATTCATACCTGAATTATCTGTTGATTCAACAGATGATGTAAGAGGTGAGCTAAACATAATTTAGTGTATTTCCGTGTTCTGGTTGCTAATAGCAACAGATTGAAAACAAATAAAAATCTTTACTAAAAGAGTTAGTTTTCCCATT
Source organism: Irena cyanogastra (assembly GCA_013397155.1). Classification (NCBI taxonomy): domain Eukaryota; kingdom Metazoa; phylum Chordata; class Aves; order Passeriformes; family Irenidae; genus Irena; species Irena cyanogastra. Next base: position 198,382 of record VWZV01000881.1, on the reverse strand, counting down.
TGAACAGGAAATTTATTTCGTATAGATTTAGAAAGATAATAGTAAGGCTTAATCTACTCTTTATAGAAGGAATTTCTCATTTTTTATAGGGATTAGTAGCATCAACTACTAACCCCTATAAATAAATGAGAAATTTAAAAATAATCTTCCATGGTATCTAAAAAAACCAAAAATCTTTGGAAGTTCTCATAGTTAAAAATAATAGGATACACAAATATACATGATGTTGAGGGTAGGAAAAATTAAAGCATACTATAATATTATCCGAATAAATCAACATATAATCAGTAAATTTACTAATGCATTCCAATATTCAGATACATTTTAGCATGAAAAACATACTAGCTTTGTGTCCTGTTAGTACTCTACTAGCTTTTTTTCAATCAAGGGTGGTACAAAGAAAATTATATTTATTTCCTCTGAAGCATCTGATGTCTGAAAAGAGGAAACTACTAAAGAGATTTTGATAACTTTTTAGTGTCACGTTGCTATAAGGGCCATAATCCAGAATTTCTTGGCTACTTCCCAGAAAGCTGTGAAATCAGGATTGCTTTAGAAAGGAAAACAAGCTATAGTCAAATGGTTTGAATTTGACTGTACCCAATCAAGTACCTCTGCCTCCCTGATTTGCACAGCAAAAGGTGGCAGGAGCCCTGCAGCTCTGCCAGCCCCACCTTGGGCAATACTGACATGGGGGAGTGCCTGGAGAGGAAATGTGGAGAGGAAATGAGGCAGAATCCCTCAAAATGCAGTGGAGATAACCTATGGACTTCTGGATTCTACAGCAGCCATCCAGCTACTCTCTCCAACGTCTCCAAATATCTGTTTGGGGATGTAAGCTGTTCTGGACTGGAAGAATTTGCTGGGATAAGGAAGTTCAGCTGCTCATGATCCTGGCAGATGTGATATTCCTGGGAGAATCCAGGAGCTGCCCTTGTCCTGCAGTCAGAAACTATGGACAAGTAGTTCTGTTGAGTGAAGTATTTGGCATCACAGATGTTAGTGTGACTCTATAACAATGGGAAGATTTTAAAACGGGAAAATAATCCAAAACAAACTAACATCAGTTTGGACAGTACTTTTGCCATAAGGATGTATATCTTTAGGAAGAAAAAGAAATTCTGTGTTTTTTTAATCAGAATATTACCAACTATCTCACTGTAAGAGACTACAAGATTCAAACAGTTCTAAAATGCTGTTAAGTATTGTTAATACTATGACTGACTCTATTCCAGGAAGGGAGAAGCAAATTGAAGAACTTTTCTTTGCTCCAGAAACAAGCTTACTTTTTCTTTTGATTTTCCTAGCAATAAAATAAATTTGGATGTAATGTTTATCTTAATAACCATGAAGAAAAGAAAAAAGGAATGTATATGCACACACAAAACCATAAATCCCCCTGTCCCCCCAAAAAAAATCATTAAGCTGAATTTCATCAAGACTTAGAATTTCTGTTTGGGTTCTGGAAATCTCTCATATCCTGCCCTAGGCTCTGTCTCTCTCTGGCAGCCTCAGTACCCACTGATGGATGGATGAAGTTTTAGCTTTCACATTTTCTAGATTCTGTACTGCATTAGTGTATAACTCTGAACTTCATACAAAGTCTTAGCAAGTTCTCCTCACAGTTTAGTCAGACAAAACAATCCTTTTCCAGCCCGAGGACCAAGGACATCATTGCAGCTTCAGGCCCAAGAAGTGTAAACAACAGTGAACTGAGGAGAGCAATCTGGGAGGATGGGACTTCATAACCTGAAGCTGTAATTGGACAATTAACCCCAATATGTAAATAGACCAAAGCTTATAAAAGTGTAAAAACATGTGATCCATTGTCTATCTTTGGTGGAGCCATGGCCAGGCTCTTGTACTGCCCAGGGTGTATCCTTTGAAGGCCTTTTTAAAAAACACCTGCTTTATTCCTTTAATACTGTCTAGCCTCTGTTCTAGGCAGCCTCTCAAGGCATCAGGTGGTGAGCCAGATACAGCAAGAAATCTGCTTGCTGGATCAGCCCAGCCACCTGCATCTCTCACGAATCTTCAGCTGTGTTCCCAGAGCTGATGAGGGAGCATCTGAAGAGATGAAAAAGCATCCCAGAGCAGCTGAAGAGATGAAAAAGTAACTACCATCTAAGATGGGCATAACAAATCTCCTCCTGGCTGGTAAGACCCAGGCTGATTTTTGACTTTCCAGGCAGAACAGTGACTGCAAATCACAAAGGTCCCAGGCAAAATCTTGGGTGTGCTAATGAGCAGAACACAAACATAGTAAATCCACCCAAGGAAAGTAGACTCTGTTAATTGCTTAAATACTCTACTTGTGTGGCTGCTAACTGACTGATATAAGCAGAGTAGATGCAAAACAGACTCATTACATTTTAAACCCAGTTTTCTCATTCTTTATTTTAATTTTCCACATACCTTTATTTTCCTTCCTCTTTTACCCATGTTTGTTTTCTTCTTCCTGACAAAAAAGTGATAGCAAGTGCTGTAAAAAATTGCCTTATTGCCAATTGTATTATTGACTAGCTTTGAAGTTGTGTATTTTCCTGTACCAAGCACAAATTGTACTCTGAGAGCTCTGTGTTTTCACTTGACTTTGCATTCTGATCAGGTGCACAGTATGTGTTACATGTTTACAAGCTTAAATTCTCTGGTTACAGACTCATAGATGGTGATTTGCAATAGTTTTGTGTCTGTGTCAGCCCTTTCTGAACTCCACTAGAGAACCTTGGTGGTTTCCAGGAAACAGCTGTGCCTGTTTTCTGTGTGTCTGTCAGGCACAGTATGTTTCATTGATGAATTGAAGTGCAAGAGATTTCATCAAAGGTTAAATAAGTTCTCATCCATAAGACTTCAGAAACTGACACAGTGGCTCATACTAAGAGACCATCTAAGTTTCTCATCTGTGGCAGATGTAAGAAAAGGGGAGTAGAAGGAATCTCTTTCCCTGGAAGTTTTTATCAGACACTTAGAAGTGAAAAATGGGAAATTTTTTTTAATAACTCTTTCTGTTAATATTGATTTTTAAATATTTTTAAACCTTTCACACTCTATGACATACAATTTAGCCCAAAGCACACCTAATCATATGAAGAAAAGTGAAATTGTAGACACATATTTTAATTTAACTGTGAATGGGTAATCATGAAAATTTTAGTTCCTATAGAGATTTGTTCCTAATTGAGTTGCAATTCAATATTTTTTAAATTATCTGAAAGTGTTCCATTCAATTATTGCTGATAATTCAGAAATTGATAATGAAACCCCAGTCTGTTTCACACTATCTAGGTTTCTTGACAGGATGAGTGCAGTTGAGCATTTTTCCTAACATGATACAGACAAGTGGAAGGTTCATGTCCAAAGAGCAAGGGAAGGTACCACAACCACAAAATGTGAAATTGTGTCTTTGAGAGCAGAGATTTTCAACGGGCTTTACAAATCATTTGGAAAACCCAATCAATATAATCTCCAATGCAATAATATGGCTAAGAAAGTCACCTTAGTCCTTGTCCTGAGAAATTATTCAAGTTTTTGAAAAATATCTGTGACACAAGAGATTTAAGAAGTCTAGTATATTTATTTTATTAAATAGTAAGCTAGAAAACCAAATGATAATTTCATATAATCACTAATCATGTAATCATAAGGGAAAGAGGTGCTGAAGTCTGAAATCATGCAGAGAAGTACATAAAAAGATAAAAAAAATGGAAATAATCTTTTTACCAGAAGGAGAGCAATTGGGACAAATTTCCCTATGGATTATCCATCTCTTTAAGACTTCCTGCCTAAATCACATCTTCTAGAAAAATATCAGTCTTTGAAGAAAAGCTTAAGTCTTCAGTTAGAAAAGGGTTTGTGTGGTTCTGTATCCTGTATTATGAAAAAGATTGGATTAAGTAATTGAAATGGCTCCTCTAAATTATATAAAAAATATTGTTCTCATCTCTCCTTAAATTTACACTTCTAACTTTTACTTAATATCAGTGGTAACATTAAAAACTATGACTTCATCTCCACTGCCATCCCTCTTTATGTATGACAATAGTTAAAATTCAAATCCTACGTTTCTCACTTTGGAATATTTTTCTCTCTGAGACAACTCTTGGCTAGATTTGGTATTTCAAAATCATTCTACTGAGTTTTTCTTGTTTCCTAATTCTTCCATCTTGGTCATATTTTGTCCAGAAGAAAGTATTTCAATCTGGAGAGCACAGACATCTCATATTTAAACTAATCCCACAGCTGTCCCATCAGCAATCCCTGACAAAAGCCGTTCTGGCTTTTCACAGTTGTTTTACACCTTTTGCAGGGTGCTATTGCCCCCACTCAGATTAATCCAAAGAAGTTCAGGAAAGCTTCAAGGATCCATGCACACCAGCACATAGCTTTTCCACTGATGTGCCAGGCCAGCTCCAATATTTTTTAATTGAGACCAGAACAGAATGTGTGAAACTTCTAGTGGAATTCCTCACACTGGGATTCAAACCACACTTGAATACCATATGCTCCATAAGAATGCTTATTTTTCCTCTTGCACTTTGCATTAAAAGCAAAACCACATGAATGAGGTAATAGAGAAAAATCTAAAAATCAATCCCAAAATTATATGCATAATAGCCCCAAAAGACACCCAAGAAAGGACTCATTTCCAAGAACTGATATTTAAATGAAACAATCCCAAAATTACATGCATAATAGCCCCAAAATTCATCCAAGAAAGGACTCATTTCCAAGGACTGATATTTAACTGATATTCAAATTGAACTAGACTTAAACCTCAACCAATTATATTTAAATATAATGAAAAATAAATACAGCTGAGCTTTTAAGATAACTGGAATAGCTAAAGGTCTGTCAGCACTTCCAGTATAAACCTGGTTTGTTCAGGGGATTATAAGTGCTGTAAAAATGTGTTCCAGGCTGAAAGTTGGCAGACAAAGATTGTAGTTTTGGAGGTTGGGATTTTCTTTTTGGTTTTGTTTTCTTTTTTTGTTTTTTTTTTTTTTTTTTTTTTTTTTTTGTTTTGTTAATTTTAAATAGGTTAAAAAAAAAAAAAAGATTGGTAGACTTTGGAATTTTCCAACACTATTTCTGACATTCCCATAATTCAAAAAAGGACTAATTTTAAAAATAAGATGATGTAAGTTATTATTAGTCCATGATGTGAACAAACCACATGCTCCTTTTGGGATTTGTACAGGGGTTTATTTTAAAAAGGCAAGTGGGTTCAAAGACAGGTCACTAGACTAACACAGTTTGTTTGACTCGTAGATGGGATTTTTCAGGCACCCTCAGCAGTGGCCTAGCCCAGCTTCCAAGGGCTGACAACAATGGTGCCAAAAGCTGAGAACCTCATCCACTGGAATAATGACAATAAACTTGGAAACCCACTTATTCTTTTATTATTGACCTCTCATGCCTTCTCTTTATGATGGAGTTTTTGTCAAAAATTCCCATAATAGGATAGCACAGATTTATTGATGTGTTTTCTTCCCTACCACCTTCTCTCACTCATGGAAGGAGGAAACAATCAGAGCATCAAAGGCCCTTTGCTCCCAGCAGTGCCTCCCCAGCTGGTCTCTGCAGGCAGTACAGGAGTGTCTGGGGTGAGCACACACCTGTGCCTGAACGAGGAGCTCTGCTCTTCCCTTTGCCTCTGCACCACAGCATGGCAGCAACACCAGACACGATGCAGATGTGAAACTGGCAAAGAGGTGAGCTGGGAATCCAGTGTAATTGTGGCAGCTCTCTAGGAACATGACTAGCCAGAGAGAAGGGAAGATATTCTCTGTATGTGTGAGCAAACATCACTGCAAAGGTATCTGTCATATCAAGGAACATGAAATTCCACCTTTATTCTTCTTTCTGTTCACGGGGGAGAGTGGATGCCCAGAGGGAGTGGGACTCCGCTGCCATCATCACAAATATGAGCCAGGGCCTTCAAAGGACTGCAAAACTCTGTTCTGATTAAGGAATCCCAAGCTCCACAGGGTCCTTCCAGGACTTTCCCAAGCTCCCCTGTAGCAAGAGAGCTGTTCTCCTTTGTTGGTGTCGAGAACACGCTATTTTTTTACAAATGCGCTTCAGAAAATATGCTCTTTCTCTACTCCCAAAAGAACCAGCAAGACAATTGTTTGGGACACAGTGCCCTGGTGAAGGAAATCAGCATTTACATCTGGGTTTAAAAGGAAGTGGTCAAGAATTTCACCTACCAGCTTTAGAAGGGTAAAAACTAGGAGGTTACTGATTATTTCAGACTATAGCTTTTTCTCTCATCTTTGTTGTGCTTTTTTAGTATGTTGAATGATTTCTCTATCATGTTTCTGAGGAATCACAAGCAATTTTGCTTCTTGATTTTATGAAAGAGAAAGAGAATGCTGAAATCTGAAAATGTATTATAAAATAGACTTGAATAGTTACTTTCCAACAAGCAGTGGTTAACATTAATGAGACATGAAATCATATTTGTATTTCTCTGTTTATTTACACAATGAAGTATGCTAACAAAAATTACTTGTTTTGAGCTTTTGTCTTTCAACTTTTTTTTATAAGGAAGTTTTCATCTCACTCAGTATTAAGGTGTTTTAAAATGCAGGCTTTAAAAAACACACAGACCATTCGTAGCATCTGGGGTGAGAAACCATATTTGTTTGTATTTTAAATCACTAATAACAGTTCTAAATACTAACCTAATCTTTGTCATACTCACAAATTATGTGGCTTTTCAGGATCAGATTTAGCAGGGAGGTTGTCTTCATTAAGGAGAATTAGGAAATACTGGCAGTGAGTCAGTGTGACTGATCTTGGTTCACTACTGGGGCGAAAAGAAAACAGGAGACTGGAAAGAAGCAGGAAGCACGAGTTAAGGCATATCACAATAAAGTCTTTTCTTCCAAGTGACATTTTAAAATTTCTCCATCACTGGAGAGTGCATGCTACATACATTAGGATTACTTTTGAAATTATTAGTTACTGAAAACTATATGTGATAGACTTTTATTTTATTTTATTTCTCTGCTGGGGATGAAGGGAGTTGTGGGTCAGATGAACATGGTGTGACCTGACTGAAAAACACCACAGGTTTTACTTCAGACTCCTCCTGCACAAGCCTTTAAAGGAGAATAAGTTCAGAGCAGAGAGATTTGCTTTGTCATGCTGAGTGTCCTTCAAAGGTGAGGATTTGCTGTGTTTTAGCATAACACAATAGAAAGCACTTCTGTACTGAGCCTGAGATTCATTTTACCTAGAACTCCCCAAAACCTGCACTGACGTCATTCCCATTCTACACCCACCCTTCCTGCTCCAGTCTGGCCTGGTGGGCTGTGCTCCCAAAAGCTTTTTAGACTGATCAGAGTTCTGCACCCTCGTCTCCTGAGGGGTTGTGAAAGGCAAAAATATTTTGTTGTTCATCTAAGCCGTCATCAGCCCACAAATGCATGCCACCTCAGATGTTGTCAAGCTGACAGTGTTGATCAGTCATAAACCTATTCTGTGGAAGACATATCAGTGTAGGAGAGAGAGATTATCTAAACTTGAACTCCTGTAAGCTGTAAATGATCACAGAATCGTAGAACTATTAGGGCTGGAAAATCCCCCAAAATCATCAAGTCCAATGAATGCTACCAAGACCACTAAACCATATCACAAAGTCCTCTCAGTTTTGAAACCACACAGGAATGGTAATTCCACTGCATTCCTGGGCAACCTGCTCACAGCCACTGGGCAGCCAGTGCACAACCACTCCTTCAGTGATGAAATTTTTCCTGAAATCCACCCTGAATATCCTCTGACACAACCTGAGGCCATTTCCCCTTCTCCTATTGCTAGTTGCCTTGCAGTGCAAACGCGCACTCAAAAAGAAATGTAATTGTATCCCTCAGCATGAAACCAGGGCTGTTACAAAGAAAAATGTTAAATTATGATGCAGTGGGGTCATCAATCCAGTTGTCAAAAATAATACGAAATAATTATTTTGACTCCCTTCAATAAGATCTTTAATATTTTTTTCATTGTATTTTATTAAAAGGTGACAACAGTATTGAAAAAAAATATTTTATTCACCTCTCTGCCAAACACTGATGTTGGAGGCAAGAAGAGCTGCGACTTCCCTCCTGCTGGGTAGGCACCAGTGAACAAACTGCACTGTTTTCAGTTGCAGGGGATTTATGGTTTGTGAGGGACCAGGCAATAATGAGAGAGAAGAGCGGGCAGACAGCCTTTTCCTTCCCCACAATGCAGAGGATACAGTAAGGATTTGGTCACAAAATTTCAGGTGTAATCAGAGCAGCTCTGCTCAGAGAACAAAATCTCACCATGTCTGGGAGCCCTCATCCTCTGAGGGAACCATAGGATGTATCAAAGTAGTGTGGGAGAATGAGGGACAAGTGCAACAAGGGGGGGAAAAGTTAAATTTAGTGCGTCTGTGTCTTTGTATCAAAATTCTTTCCCAAGGCTGATTCTGGAGAAAGCACATTTAAAGCTGTTGAAGGTTCAAGCCGGAGCAGAGCATTGGTCAGTCAGAGAATCAAATATAATTTGAAGTCTCACTTCACACTTCTATTTCCATTTCAGTAGGTCCTTTTAGCTGAACTCCACAGGCCAGTGGTGACCTGGGCTAAGGGAACGAAGCTCTGAGGCAACAGCAGTTCATAATTTCCTTTTCAACTGCCAAAACATACCCACACCCTCCTCACCCTCAAACCTCCTGTCTTGTCCTGGGAATCCTAACTCTGTACTCCACTATCTTTTAAGGAAAATGAGATTAATTCAAATCCTTCCTCAATGTGGTTATAAAATAAGAATTTCCTTAAAACACTCACTCAGAGTAGTTCTTTCTAAGGTTTAACTCATGTTGTATTAAAGAAACCTGAGGAATTTTCAATATCAGAACCACCCACCCTGGACTGCATCACTTCAAAAACCAAATGTTCAACTCTTTTCAGCTCTATTGTTAGATGACTTTGTTATGTGATAGACTCCCCCACTGCACGCCCTGTGACACTGGGAGTCATAAACCCCCATTCTGGAAATGAACTCTGGTATGTGCATAACCCACATACCTGGGAGCAGGGCTTGGTGGTACTTACAGCACTGCCTGTGTTATGAGGTGTTAGTGAAAGTTTTGGTCTCTTCAGCCCCTTTTATTGGTTCTGCAGTGGATTCCTTCCTTACAGATGTTTTCAAAACCAGCAGTTCCAAGGAAAGTCTACTTATTGCCAAAAGTTTACAGCTGAATTTCTTGGCATTCACAAGTAATGATTTCATCAGAACATGAAATAAGTCAGGGCTGCTGTTGAGAGACACCATTTTATAATCCAGCATTGTAAATTTAAGACTTTTATTTGCTGCACAGTTTGGTTTCCATTTGTTCAACCCTCTGATAGGTGTATTGCTTGGGAACAGATATAGAAGTTTTACAGGGCCTTTGTGCAATTTAAAACCCCTGTATAGAATACCATAGTGCACTGCCCGTTCACATAATTAAAGACTTTTACAAGAGTATCATGTTCACACTTATATGTACTTTACTCTAGGCACCCTCCCCGTGCCATGTTTGAGTTATTATAAATGGGGCCATGCAGAAAAGCTGCCTCATAACTGAAGCAGGGAGGCTTTGTTTAAAATTCAAATAACAGTTAAATGGTGTCTGTTTGTTCCTGATCAACACTCTTCATACAAAAAAAACCCCTCGTTGCACTTTCTTAAAAGGCAGCAAATGTGGACAAATATTAGCTTTTGGAACTAAAGGGGAAGTTATTCATTCACTCAGCAGTGCTTTGCAAGCTATCAATCTTCCAGGTATTTCTATTAGCTTTAATCATTGAGGTTGTTTGTTTGGAGCAATTTCTAAGAGAATAAAGGTACCTTTGGCTCTTATCTCCTGTCATCAAAGCATCCATTAGGAAATCCAAGCCCTGTAGGCAAGCTCAAGGGATTACTCAAAGAGGTTTTCTTGAAACAATCAAGAATTCGGTGCCCTCTCTTCAGTGCACAGGAGTTCAGTTGGAAACCATAATCTGAAAGAGAGGTTTATCTGAGGCTTAATACAATTTGAACAGGATTTTGTTCAAGGCAAACTTACAGATAAAAGCACCTTAAGTATGTTGAAACAAAGATGAGCCTGCATTCCTTGTGGTGCTGTTTCTAAGTCCAATAGTCTGTCAACAAAGTGTGGGGGGGAAAGCTCTAAAAGTCTTACAATTATCACAATAGTCAGTAGATTGGCCACTGAGAAGCTAATTAATAGCTTTTTAATAAAGGAATGCTGATTAAGTGTGAAGCAGACAAAAGTCAGTTCAGTGTTGGGGGTTGGAAGACTTGCCAGCAGAAAGCTTATAGAGGGGGAAAATGTAAAGATTTGAAACCTGTTAAGTAAGAAAAAATATTTTAGAGATATGAGATGAGCTTGAACTGAAAAAAAAAAAAAGAAAAAATAATCTGGAGTGGATATAAACTTGAATTTCCACAGTATTTGGAACAGAGTATCACCTTTCTTCAGGGGCAGGGATTTAATTCTGCTCACATTGAGATATTGACAAAATACTAATGCAGCTTTGCATTTAGGATCCCTTGGCTTTGGAGACAGTCCAGTGTAGTATAACTAGGATTCGGATGCCCTGGATTTCACTGCTGCTTCTTTCATTGAGTGCCTTTCCCTCTTTGGTTTTCCTTACCTGGGAAGGGAAATGATGAATGGTTTGAGATAATTGACAAAAAATTTAACATGAAATTTAGATGTTGTGCTGCTTCTGCTTTCCTAAGAGTCTCAGCACTGAGCTGGAGCTTTGGTTCTGTAGGAACAGAGCACAAAATCTGTCTCTGCCTTGAGGAGCATACTATAATTATTGAGGCCAGCTGACCCACAAATGAGCAAATAGGAAATTTTTAAGGAAAAACATTGTGTTTCAGCTTCTTAAAGTAACAGATATGGTTATGCCTGTCTTTAGATTGGAAGCTTTTCAGAACACATAACCAGAGAATGAGGGTGTCCACCTACACGGAGAATGATGTGGCTAATATGTATTTGAAATTTAAAAGGGTTTTCTTGACACAAATCTTAAAACAAATCTAAAAAACCTTAATGAGAATTAGAACATTCATTTGCCATGAGAATAGAGTTCTTTTCAGGACTGAAAGTGAATTAAAAATAGGATGAAGGCATAAGACTTAATGTTTCATTTTCAGGATGGAGAAGAATTGGCAGTATTGTACCTCAGAGGCTGGTTCTAGAACCTGTTTTACTCAACTTCCTCATCAATGACCTGAAAAAGGAAATGAACTGTGACATCTCCAAGTGCAGAGATTTAATTAAGATTTTTTAGATAGCTGAATATTATATCAATGACAAGAAACAGCCAGAGGACCTCACAATGGCTTTGGCTGGAGGTAGAAATAGCCATCAAGACATCAGACACCTTTGGAAGAAGGCCACGCAAATGCCACCCTTTTGCATGTATATAAAACCTTTTCTGCACCTACCTTCTCAGTGCTGTCTGTGGTTTTGTGATCTCAAGAAGGGCGTGGTAGAATTAGGCAGAGTATAGTGGAGAGTAAGTGGGTGATGGAAGAGCTATTTTACAAGAAAACATTAGAAAGGTTGGAACATTTTTGTTTCAAGAGGAAAAGGCTGGAAAGCATATTATAAACTCCTGCAAAGTTCTGATAGTATGTAGAACCTTTATCTGGAAGGTATTTCTTTATGCAATAGCTACTTTAAATTTTGAAACATATGGCCATGGGAAGTTGTAAGAGAGACAGCTTTAGCAGGTTTAGATTAGATAAATTCATGAACACCAGATTCATAAATCAGTGATGGCAGGGCTAAGCAGAGATGTGTCTTCTCCATTCCTTGTAAACAAATTTTGATAAGAAATGGACTACAGAGTGTGAGCAGGCTCATGTGCTCTCTCAAAACAGCATTCCATATCGCCAGTGTCAGAAGCAGAACATTCAGTTTCTACTCATCTGACCCATAAGGTCATTTCTTATAGCCTGATAACTTTTTCAATGTTGGACACTTATTCTTGTCAAACTAATAGAGGCTAAATATGGCATATACATAGTATTACCTCCCCAGAAATGGAAACTGAGAATTGTGATGTAATCATGTTTCATTTCCAAGAGCCGCACATCACTGCATAAATGGAAATTACCCATGTACCCAATGTGCTGAACCAACACCAGTTTAGGAAGAAAGTGATTTTCTCAGGGAAGAAAACAATCATAATATTAACTTTTACACAAGCCTGATAATTCATCAGCTTGCTATACAAAATCCAGACTCAATAAGTATACTTTACATGGTTCCAAAATCCTTTCTTCATCCTAACAAATTTACATGTCTGTAGAATTGTAAAATGTAATTAGCCTTCATTGACTCAGAGTCCATCTGTTGTCAGGGATATTTTTACATGATCCCATAACAGAAGTCTATTATAGGCTATACAGTCAATCTATAGAACTGAATGAGGATGAATTACAGAGAGAAATTCTTATTTTTTTTTCAGGCAGATCATGCTGTTTCTGTCTAGGCTCCTTCCCAATTTTCACCTGATTCACAATATCTCTGTCTAACATGAAACTTCAGTCTGCATTGAATCTCTGTATGTCAGCCACTCCAAAAGCCTTGCAGAAGATAAGGTAGAGCAAGCCTGATTGCCATCAGCAAATCTTTCCTGCTTCTTTCAATGCAAAATATGCAAAAATGTAAAATTATTCAACAGAAAACTCCCCTTTTAACTTTTACTTTTCAGGAAAAGTTCTGATCCTGCAGATACAGTCAGACAGAAAGGTAAGATTTTAATATGCAGCAGCATGCAATGGTCCTCAGGAAAGGTACGAATTCTGAGACTGACATCAAAGGCAGAGGACTAACAAGGGACTTTTAAAGTATTTCCTGTACTGATACTAAACTAAATCCTCCCACCAGGACTGACTCTGTGCAGAGGGAAAGCAGGCAGTCATTGAAGGAAGTGGGTTATTGACAGTGACAAAACAGCCACAGTCCCATTTCCAGCTTCTCCTGTGCCAGAAGAGGCAAACTTAGCTGCTACTGTCCCAAAGAGAGAAGTCAGAGCAGCATCTCCTGCTGTGAGGGCAGTGGACCCTCCCGGTAGAAACAGTTAAGATCTCTTTATCTCCTTTGGGCACAGTAAGCTCCTTCAGCTCATACATTAATGAAAAATCTTGGGTCTTGTGCTGTGACATCTTAAGTACTCTGAGAATGCAGCCAAGGGCAGAGCCACTCTACTTTGACTTGCTCTTCTAGTTTATATTTTTTTCCTTTAAACTGTTTTTCTACTTATATTTCTATTATTTATTATTTTGGGTTTATTTCACTGTCTCCTGCCCTAGTTACTATTAAACTGACTGTATTTTAGATGATAATTTCTTTGTCTTCTTCATAAATCCTTAACATTACAAAGCCTTTCAAGTCAATGCAGCTGCTATGAAGAAACATTCTCTAAACCATTGTAGCTAAAGTCTTGGAAATTAGCATATGCTTTTGGTTTTGCTCATTAATTCTATTTCAGCTACTTCAGTTAAAGACATCAAACATCTTGTAGTTATGCATGGATGTGATTAACCTGAGATGCAAATTGCAAATAAAACCTGAAGCCTGAAAGTAAGTTACAAATCTTCACAAAATTGGACTTTGTTACCACATATTTGTGACAGAACTCTGCAAGAGTTTAATGTATCTCACACTTATTGAGTTATCAGAAAACTTTGGATTTTGCATCTGGATGACATTTTAACTTTTGGCTAAATGCTTGGAAGAAACGGATACAGTTTCTCCCAAGGTTGCCCTCTATTCCCCTTAGATTCAATTCCTTTACTTATTTGGTGTGGTTTTGCTTGTGAGACAGTTCTTACTAGCGTAGGTATGGAATGATGTCACCTTAACCTTAGACACAGAAAGAATAAAAGAACTTCCAGAACAAGATATCTTCCTGTGCCCAAATAAGCCTTGTACAATATACGTTAGAAGCAGCTCTCCCCACTGATTTTAGTGGAAGTGAAAAATGAGTCATATCCTAATTTTGTTTTTCAAAGGGCAGGATTTCCAGATCTTGGCCTTTTAACTTTCTACAGATACTTGAAAGATATAAAACCTAGATAAGGCAATTCAGAACTCCTAACCTAGCTTTCTCTTCGAATAAGACTCTGACAATAGGAGTCTGGCTTTTAGAGACACTAATTACTTTACTTATGCTTTTCAAAAGTGATGCTTACGTCAGAGTGTGACACTCCCTTCTCTGCGTGCCCAGCTCAGTTGTGCATATTTGGGAATCTCAGCCCCATTTGAGATGTCCAGTGTGTTTCACCTGGTTTCAAAGTGCTCTCCCAAAGATCAGGAGTTCTCACAGGTCCCGTGTGGTACTGGCTGCCTACCCTGTCAGGGTATGTTAAACACTAGAATATCTCAGAGCAGCGTGTAGCCATCAATGAAGAAATTAATTGAGCTTTTCTTTCCTGGCAGTCAGATTCTCTCAACTGCATTTCAACTGAACATCCTGGCATGAAACTGAAAACCTTTTGCAGCAGAAGACATTTCAGTTGCCAATAAAAAGCATATTCCAGTAAAGAAAAATGTTTCTTTTTTTTCTACTTTTAAAATACTTAGCCATTGCTACAGATATCATTTCGAACAACAATTTTTTAAAAACCCAACATTTTACAATAATGAAAAGTTTATTTTTTAGTATTTAAAAAACCTCTAATATTGGGATTATGACCAATATTATTTTTTTCTTTCTGTCAATCAATTTTCTCATCTGTGTGTCTGTTTGACTGAAATTTCCCTTGATCTCTAAGTAAGAAAGAACACTGGGGCCTCCTACAGTTTACTTTTTGGTTGTAGTTGTTGTTCAAGTATCACACAGAAACTACAGCCATAACAAAGGGGCAGCTTAACAAAGCTACTTTACTAACATACATAAACAGAGAATACTCTCTTTGCAAAGGTAGTACTTGTCTGTCCAAATTTTAATATATACTTTCTTTAATTTCTGCTTGTGACTTCATCAGTAGAAAGAAAAAGGGACTTTTTGGATGCAGTTTGTCTTAGTCTGTGATGTCTAAAACTGTCCAGATGAATGGCATCCGAAGTCTCTACATTTTTCCATTCACTATAAAGGATGCCTAGACAGCTTGTTCAAATGTAAATGTCTATACTGCAGATGTCTGAAGTTAAATGAAAGGAATCCAGGGAGTTTAGCATCCAAAACCAAGAATGTGGATATCATATTGAGAAGATCTGAACCATGGAGATATTAAAGAACATGTCTAGTGTCAGAGATGACACCTGACTAGCCATGCCAAGAATGGAATACATATTTCTCAAATTACATAATTCTTATATTTTAACCACAGATTATCTTTTTTTTTTTTATGAAAAGAGTAGGAATATAAATTTTTCCACATCTTAAAGTAATGCTTGCAGCTAATACAGAAAGATTTTGGCTAACCTCCCAGCCATACCTTCCATTCCCACCTACCCACAATATCCTTACACAAGCATTCAAAGGATTATTTAGTTTTTACTCATTTAAGGAAACTGGTAAAGACACAACTAATACATTCTACACAGGAAAACCAGCACGGTATAGGGTACAAGAGCTGTACTTTCTTAGGAAAAAAATCTAATTTTATAGGAGAAAATAAAAGAGTGCAGTGTGAGAGAGAATTGCATCCCTTCCTCTTCACATTTTTGTTAACCGAAGCCATAATCCCAGGAAAAATATCTGAACAGATGTTTTCCCTTGAAAACATTCCAGAAAATGAAAGCACACATGGCATACTGATCTGCTACTTCCTTCAACACATTCTCGTTCCGAGATAACAAATGTACCATGTGATGTTGCCATAGTAGCCTCTGTATTTCACCACTGAGTGAAGCAGAGGACAAAGTGAATATATCTCCCCATGCTCTGGGCACTGGGCTGGCTACAGCAGCAGATCGTGTTTCTAGCATTTGATGCCACTTTTATTCTCTGGCTTTGCTCTGTCTGTTGTGTTTTAGAGCATGTGTGCTAAAGCACAGTGTGCAGCAAGCAGATACATAGATCAGGTATGTCCAGATTCTCTGGTCTATTAACTTTCTACAGCTTCCCTGTCCTACTCTAGCTGCGTGTTTTTCAAACAGATGATAAGCTCCATTTCAATGAGTTTTCCATTAATTTATGCAATGAAGCTGGTCAACATTATGGCCTTTTATAGAAAACAAATATCAAACAGAAAAAACCCACAAACAACACTATTAATGCTGTAAAAGTATTCATCTGAGGCAACAACCATTGGCAAAAATACTGATCTTATCTACTTGAGAAACTGGAAATAATAGGAATGTTTGTAGAATATAGTGGAGAAACTTGAAATACTGAAAAAAGAACTGACAGCAAATATTATAGGACAAGAAAGACATTGTTAAAAAGGAAACATGACTAAAACAGAGGTATTTAAGGGTATGTGTTTCTCAAGAAAGCTGTAACTAAAGCAAGACTTGGTAGATCAATGTATTCACATTCTTACATTGACTTTAAAGCAGACTAATGACATATGAATATGACCACACACATTGAGAAGAGAGCAAAGTCTGCCTGTGTCAGCATCATTCCGGGAGAGCGCTGTGGCACAAGTTCTGTGCCTCTAAATCTAATGATGAACTTGAATAATGTATAAAGTCATTAAATTCTATTTGGAATTGTAGCCTGAATGACTTTTCTTTTCAAGTATAGTGAGAAGGACAAGTGGTGCTAAAAAAAAAAGATTTCTGAGTAATTTTCTTTACAGAAAATAACAATCAAATAAACATGAAGATGACAGTAAGATTATTTTAGTTCTACCTTTTCTAGGTTCATGATCTATGGAGATATTCACAGAAAGTTATTAGTTATTAGTCAATCCTTAAATGAAATTAAGAGATACTCATGGGTATGGTTATAACTAGGGTTCTCAATTTCAAAAGGACAAATTAAATTATCTAGTTAATAAAGGCCACTGCATTGATGAGCATATGGACTTTGCTGTAGTGTAAGCTTGGGAACTCTCTCTATTAAAGGTACAAAACCCAAGAACTCCTACCCCTGTATAGAAGATTGACTTTTCCAAATCATAGAAAATATTTAAGAATAAGCAGAGATTGTACAAGAAATGCAAAATCAAAACCAAACCAGAACAGAAGAAGGACTGCTCTGTAAAGAAAAGAATATTTTAAAGACAAAGCATGAAAGAGCATAACGACTTTCAGGAAACAAACTCAATTAACAAGTGCAGCTGAAAAAGAAGAAAATAAATAAGAGAAGGCACTTAAACATATTTCTTATGCAGTAAGTATTGGGAGATGCAGTGAGACTTCAAGGTGTGACTGAAAAAAGTAAATGAATGCTACCACAATTTTTAACATTCATATTTCTGCTGAATGTGGAATCAGAGGACTAATGGTTTAATGTGAATGGAAGTATAAAAACTGACATGGAAATAGAAATCATAATATTAAAATCAGAAATCAAGCATCCTAATACATCAGTGTGTGAAAATCTTCCAGAATTTGTAGCAAATTCATCTGATATCATAGCAAATAGTTTTAATATATTTTTTTAAGTTTTTGAGATCAGTACTGAATAACTAGAGAACAGCAAGTTAGCACTAAATATTTAGATAAAGGAAAGTTGTATGCCGACCTACAACACAAAACCTGGAGATATTTGGATAGATTTGTAGCTAAAGACAAATTGAAAAATCATAACAGCTGTAACATGGATATACTAAGGTTTCCCTATGCCATATTTTTTCGATGGCTTTCTCTGATGAAATAGGGGATTTAAAAATGTATATTTTTACACCTATAAGAAATTTTTAAAGGATACTATTGTTTAAAAGACAGAGAGAGATGTCCAGGGGTGGTGCCAAAAGAAGAAGCATCAAAGGGTTCAGTGCCCAAGAAATAAGTGAGTTAATGATTAGTATTGGGGAGGGTGAATAGCAGGAGGGTGCCAAGGACCACAGTAATAAATGGAATTCAATAGCCCAGGCTGCAACTTTCCTAAGGGACTTCTAAAAAAGCATCACAGTTACAAACTAGGTATTCATCAACTAGACATGACTGAGGAAAAAGATAGAGATCCATTTATTAACAAAATGAATACATCATCAACAAGCTGTTCCTGAGAAAGTGGTAAAGGAGATCCCAAGCTAAATCTTCTAAGATCGGTAAGTACTTGTGCTGCTAAAATGGTGCAATGAATTCTTCCTCTTTCAGTGATGTTTGCTATGTTATTCTGACAAGATGAAGACTGAAAGGCTGCAAGAAAATAATGAAGTTTTCCACTTATATATCAATCAATTTAATATCAAGTTGGGAAGAACAATGTGACCTGTGAAAAACTGGATATAAATTATTAAAAATTAATTCACCCAGACATAAGTGAGATTTTTGAGGTTTCCAATGCCAGCAGTAGGAACAAAAAACTATATTAGATATACTACAGAATTGGTTTAGGGAGAAAAGTTATTCCTAAAATATTTTCATGCCTTCAAAAGCATGAAAATAAGAACAGTGGTCCCAGAAGTCCCCTTGCATGTATTATTGTGGCTGACTTTGTAACGAACCTTTTTTTTTTTTAATCTTAAAATGCTCACATTTTCTCAGAAATATATCTGTCTCATTGAGAAGATTTTTGGAAGCCAGTGACATCAATCAAAAAGCTATAGGGAGAAAGTCAGACCTGAAGCAAACTCTCATAATTCCAAGGAGAACGCAAAATTTTAGGGAATGTACAATTATAATAAATGTAAAAATATGGTATATTTTGCAAAACATTTTTTCTGACCATAATAAATGATAATAATTGTGATTTTGTAATCAGAAATGTGTCTTAGTATTACTGAAATAGAATCTATATTTATAAATGGTTTTAATGTCTTTATCCAATTTAATTAAACAACTTATTTAAGCATGTGGGAGAAAAACTATGATTCCATGGTTTCCAGAGAAGTTCTTTTCTCTACTTTAATGAAACGAGCCAAACTAAAATTTTATGGGCAAAAAATAATCAAATCACATTTCCATACAGAAACAAGACTCGGGAGAGCAAAGCACATTACACTGAGCCTTCACAGCCATGATACCCACACGAGATACACACTCCTTCCCCCTAAGAACTGGAGGCTCCACTGGAATATATCATATTCACTGAATAGGAGCAGGATCCACCAGGTCCATCTAAAGCATAGCTGAGGGGAGAAGGTGGAAGGGGTAGAAAATATCTAGCCTCAGTGTAGGTGCAGCTGCACCAGTGTTTTAACTTGGACCAGGAATGTGCTTTTGCAGTGCTCTCATCCTCCTCCCCACTACTGTGCTTTGGTTTGCATTCCCAAGGGGTCTCAGGGAGTGCAAACTGCTCCTTTGGGTGAGCCTAAAATGGAAGATGTGCTGCAGGAGAGCATGGAATGCACTTTGGCAGCTGACAAGTATTTAAGCTGCACAGCCAGACTAGAACTAGACCAAAGCAAAAGCCCCAAAATTCTTTCAGTGCTCTTATAAGGTCCTCGGTTCTATTTGGCTCCACAGACATACATCTGGAAGGTTTGGTCATAACACTTGCTCAGTGTAGGCATATTCTGTGCCTCTAGCAAAGCTCTTTTTTTTTTTCCTTTTATTCATGGGGAAATGTTATCACTGTATAGCATAAAAGTAATGCTCAGAAAGAAACTACAATCCACATGCAAATGTTTTCAAGATGGGAATCACACAAAAAGGTGAAAACCTATGGGCAAGGTTAGAGGGAAAAGATGCAAGAAGATGGGAGGCAGTTCAGACATCAGGAGATGACTGGGAGAAATTAAGAAAAAAAAAGTAAGAAGCACTAATTAAACAGGTGGGAAATACAATAGGTAAAAGGATTGCAAGTGGAAATATTAAACATGTATTCTCCTTTGCCTCATAATGAAAAGGATGAGGAACATGTTGCAACTTGTTCTATTTCTTGTTCTTCCATTAAAAAAGCCCTTTTTTTTTCTTTTTTTTTTTCCCCAAATGAGGCCAGTATCAGGAAATCCTAGGCATACTCATTCTCACTTGCATGAAGTGGGATCTGAAAAGCCTGGACTGAATCTAGTGATATCCAGTTCTTCTTCCAGTCTCCCCACATGAACACATAGTCTTGCTCCTCTAGAATAACATGTCCTCATGTTTCTGTTCATAGGGCAGTTCTTTGGGGAAAGGTTTTCCTTTCTTTGTGTGCAAGTTTAGACAAGAGGATCAAAAAATTATCCACCTCCAAGTGAGTATGCAAGTGACAATTGTGGACAGCATCAAAGAGCCTCAGACATGAAGGAGCAAGATCTTGTATGCCATTAGCTTCTAAAATGGTAATTAGACACTTAATAAGAGAAGAATTCAATGAAAGTCAACTGGAGAACAGCAATAGAAAGACATAGACCAGTATGCTTTAGGGAATGGTGGAAGACAGAAGGACAGAAAGACATCAGTTCTTTTTCACATCCTTGACTTTCAGATAATGCCACAATAACTGTCCAAATGTTTATACTTCCTCCCAGCATGTATTTGAGCAATTATATATAAGAAGTTATGGACCTCATCCCTGTTCCACTCCAATGAGAGCAATAGTGACTTCAAATTGTATCTGGTGAGACTACTGGTTCCAATAATAGGCCAATGAGATAAATATGAACAATTACTTTTTGCATTTCCATTCTCCTTTTGTAACAAATTCAATGAAATCTATGACAAAAAGCTACTAACAGGAAGTTAATGACAGTTGGTAACTACTTTTAGAACATCTAGTTTACTAAAACCTCAGTTTCTAAATCCAGGAGACAGATAGTTAAGACACTTTACCCTCTTGAAGTGAAATATAATGCCTCAATACAGCCATAATTTATATATTTTACTCTGTCTTTGATCTCCTGGGAGATGTGGAGATGTGTTCAGCTTCCCTCCAGTCAAAAGCTTTGCTTATTTCACAGAAGTTCAGTGTGCTCAGGAAGTTCAAGGAACACCTTTATTAGGTATGCAATTAAGTTCATAAACTAGTCCTTCAACCCATAGGCATAAACATCTCCAACGTAGCTGCTGACAGCTGCCACAGCAAGAATTCCCCAGCAATCTGCCAGAGAGCCTACACAGCGGCTGAGTGATGCTCCAAAGTGTTCAGGTTATTTGTGCCTCTCCTTTAACCATGTGCTACCTGCACCCAGATTAAAGAAATCACCTCACTTCACCTTCTTCCCTCCTCTGGCCCACCTCAGCTGGCTCATTCTGAGCCACAGCTCACCTTTCCATGCACAGAAGCCTTGCAGTGGGTGCAGCCAGTGCACTTGACAAGTCCCAGCAGCTCTTGACAGCTGAAGGAAGACAAAGAATCAACAGAAATGTGGATGCTGTGAAGAAAGAGGACTAAAAGCTTTCCAGAAAGTGACATCCAAGCAACTCTGGCAACAATGAGCTTTTAAAGTTTTCACATCTCAGTTTGTTAGAAGTATGAGTTTTACTAACAAGTAATTCTGGAAGAACAATTTCTACTATAAATGGTTTTGTAACTGAGTTAGAATATAAAGAAAAAAGATCTATAATTTGCTTTTTAGTTATCTTATAGGTTGCTGAGAATTGCAACCTACAGTACATTTCATAGGTTTTTAAAGTGAAATTAAATACTATTTCAAGTTACTACATGAAAACATACCAAGGTATTGGCAGTCAAGATTAATAGTTCCTCCTGTCTTTCCCATCTCCTTTATGCACAGAATATCACACAGAATCACAAGGTTGGAAGAGACATTCAAGATCATCGAGTCCAACCCACACCCCGACTCCTCAGCTAAACCACGGCCCCGAGTGCCACATCCAGTCTTTTTATAAACACATCCAGGGATGGTAAATCCACCACCTCCACAGGCAGGCCATTCCAGAACTTTATCACCCTTCCTGTAAAAAATTTCTTCCTAATATCCAACCTATATTTCCCTTGTATTTTCCCTTATATTTTGTTATTTTCTATTTCTGAGAAAGGGAAAAAAATCTACTAGATATTAAATATTCTTGGTGAAATTAAAAGAGAACCAGCTCAGTGTCAATATTTTTACCCTGTAGAATAGCTACATTCACATAAATGTTAAACAATTCAATAATGTGCCAGGCAGTGTTTACAAATGTGTACCAAAATAATCATCCAGATGAGAGCTGTTACATTACAAGATGATTATGCTTTTTTTACATACTTTATAATTAAATAGACCCTTTTTCTTTCAGTTTAATAGCCAGGAATAGTATCTCATTAGCTGTGCTTTCAATTTAACCCTTGTAACTTGGAAAATATTGTCCTATAATTAGCTCAGGGTATTTAAACCCTCCCAGCAAAACAGTAAATGCATATGAGTGTCTAGATGTGAAATGAAATTAAAGTAACACACAATGTGAGCCACTTATTGCACAGGGTTGGGGGTTTTTCTGGCTTTTTTTTTTTTCTTTTTGCCTTAATCAGCTAGGGTTATTAAGAGAGAAATAAATAACTTTTATAACTTCCCTGCCTGTAGCAGCTATTGTTTAATGCACTCTTTCTTGAGATAGATTATCCAGCTCATTTCCAGAGAGTATTGAGGGCAGTCAGTTGAAATAAGATTGCTCTTATTTCTCCATGCAGTGCTACTATGTAGCACAGAAAAGTGCTTTTTGAAAATGTGCCAAGGGCTGCATTGATGTCGTTAATTGGAAGAAGTTTAATTCTTCTCTCAATCTGAATCCCCCAACTCTTGTTAAAGTTAGTCAGAGGTATAGAATGACAAATTCTCACGCATAAAGCATAGCAAAAAAAAAAAAATCTTATTTCACCTAAGAAAATGCTTAAGAGTTCCATGCTGCCCATATTAATAGCCCATGTGAACCAAACAAGGCTTCAATGCACAAGTGAGGCTAAAGGTTGTGGATAGGACATTCCTGATAAAGAATGAATCTGTGGGCTTTCAAGTCTGCTCAGATCTTTTTCCTCTGTTTGCAGGCTTGTAGAAGCTCTCACCATGGAGCTTCCAGCCCCACAATTCAGAGTGGCTCACATGCAGGAGAAGAGGCAAACACAACACGTACCCATCACCTGCTGTGTAGGGGAGCAGGAGGTGCAATTCACAGTGCTTCAGGCTGAGGAGGGAAATGTTTAAACCAGAAGATTAGTTTGGAAAGAGTAGGATGAACTGATTGAGGGTTTTGAAAGAAAGTGAGCCAGTCATTTCTTTGGAAAGGTATGAAGCTGTTACCTGGAATCTGGAAATAGCTTTTGGCACTGAATCCTTGTTTAGCATAAGTACCTACCACAGAACTGCCAGTGGGCAAGGTGAGGAGAGGAGATGAATAAACAGAACTTTTTCCTCTCAGGCATTTTCTGTTTGCTAGCTGAAACTCTGTGTGCTAGACATGATGAATCCTATTTTTAGGCAACCAGATCTCCCTCTCCAATATCTTGGGAACTTAGATGCTTTATGCACTAATTTCAACATCACTGGAGGAGAGGTTTCCCAAGTTTTCAGCAACACAGTGGTTCTTGTTACAATGACGAAGTCCAAGCCTGACTCATTCATTAGTCATTGCACCGAAAGGTACAGTTTTGTAAAGGTTATAGAATACATATTAGCACTCCTTCACTGGGAATGTAGTCACCCTGAAGTCAGGCTCACTCCACATTGCAGTGGCAATGATTTACAAGAACAATGTGTGGTCTTTTTGCTAGCGTCCTTCACACCAGCGTGCAAAGTCTGGTTTGGCTGCTGCTCTCACAAACGGCTGATCCGTCCTCTGGGGAACCAAAACGTACTCTACAGCTCACCAAAGAGACTGTAGGTGTTATTCTGCCACGAGAAAATCAAGGCCAACAAAAGTGCTTTCTGGATGATTTGGGAGCCCTGATGTTGTCATGCCACAGGAAGGGACAACAGTGTACACGTGCATAAATGGAAGTTGGACTTCTGGGACATTGTGCCTGGTTTGGCCACATTGTGGTCATATCAAGATACAACTACTCCTGGGCCAACATCCTCACTTGCTAATAACTTTGCTCTTCTAAAATCCCTGTGGCATGAAAGGAAGAAGTTGTAAAGTGAGGCTCTGTTCCATGTAAGCCTGAAACAAACAGCTCTTGCCTAATTTTCAGCAAAATCATGAAGCCCTTATTTAAGATTGATTTAGCAAGAAGGAATGCCAAATACAGACTTCAGAAGCTGTCCTTGAAATGAAGCTGTCTGAAATGGAGATTTTTCTAAAACCATGCTATGTACCTATTGCACTTCCTATTTTTCAACTCCTTTTACTTTCCTCTGGCTACTACAGATGCTTTGTGAAACTTCCAAGCTACAAATTAAATCCATCTGTACAAAACAATAAATAATAATTTTCTAAACCAGCTTTATTCCATATTAACCTTGACACCAAATGCCAGCAGCACCAATTAGCCTTGCAATCCTGTCTACTGTATAAGGCCTAAAGATTTGAACACAGTCTTTCATCTGTTAGCATTCTAGAGACCGATAAAAATTTACTCTGCTTTTAAACAAGCTGTACGTGACTGAAATTTGCCTCATGCTGGGGTGTGCTATAAATAACGTCAATCTGAAGAGACTGTGAATTTTTCACAGCTTTGTTTCAGAGCTATTCAAAACCACGGTTATCAATGACTACACCACAAAATTTCTGTCAGCTTAAGATTTCAGTCGCAGCCAGGGACTTTGATGGATGGTTGCCCACTCTTCCCCAGTGAAATATAATTATCAAGGCATAAAAATCACTTAATCGCAATGCTGGAATGTTTAAGCATAACAGTAATTAGTTCTTCAGTAATGCTTTCAATCCACAGATGTAAGTATTTTACAACAGAAATTATCACTTCCATTTTATAGCTGAAGTAAACTGAGGCATAGAAAGAACAGGACAGAGTATTATTCATACTGTGGGTTAGAAAGAAAGTTTTGAAGAAAAAACTACTCTTCTCTCTGCCAATCCAGAGCTGCCCTTGCTCATGCTAGTTAGAATAAGGTCAGTCAGAGAAACTGTAAGAAAACACAGTTTGCCAAAGTGCCCTTTCTCCTGGAATAACCTCCACTTTCTCCTGGAATAACCTCCACCAAAAACTCTACTACTACTACTACTACTGCTACTATTACTACTAGTACTACTAAGCAAACTAACAACGTTGTAGAGTGCACTCATTGGGAAGTTTGATACATTTTTCTGAAGAAACTGAAGTGTTCAAAGCTGGCTGGCCAACAGGACACTCCAGCCAGAAATAACAGAATAGGACCCTAGGCCTTTTATGATTGTTTTTTGGAAGCAGGGCCATCATTAAGAGCAGTGGCTGGGGCATTCATATTGTGCCACTTGAATTTGAATTCTTGGACCAGAGCAAGGTGACCTAAGGAAAAGCATTTGCCAAGAATGCTTCCATTAGCTGAGAACAAAAGCTGGAGGCTGCTGGCCAGGTCACTCTTGGGTGACTTTAGTCCCACTAGCCTCCATGCAGCCCACAAGACACCCAGGTCTTTGGGTTCAGGAGGAAGTTGATTATAAGGGCACTACTGCGAGTGGAGCCTGAGGCTATGTTTGATTCAAGATAGGAAAACTTGTCTGTTCAGACATGGACAGGATTGAAGGAATATCAGCTTTTTCTTGATTTCTTAGCTGATGGAGCAATTAAGGCCAATTTTCCTAATGTGTTTGATGTGCATGTTTAGCCCCCAATAGAGAGCATAAAGATGGCCACCAGGAGGAAAGGCAGTTTAATAATATATTTGTGACTAGACACATGGGCTGAAGACCAGCCCTGGTACAGGATGGCGAAACAGTAAAAATGTACTCTAAGCTGGTATGAGTTCTTCATTTTGAGTTGCTAATAACCACATATCTGAGAGCTGAGAGCTCCCAAATGCAGCTTTTCAGCACTTCTACTTGTGCAGTTTTGCAATGCTTTCACATTTCCCAGAGTTATCCCACCACTGCTTTGTCAAATATGTGATGAAAATTATCTTTCCTAGTAAAATTTTTCCTTTTTCCTTGGACAATTGATAAAATTCTTCTGCACCTAACTATTAAACAATATCTTTCTCTATTTTTCCCAACTTCATATTCAAACAATGTACTGACTAATTTCTAATGAGTCAGTAGCATTTCACAAGAGTGGTCCTGTCATTCTGGACAGGAAAAGAAATGAGAAGAAATCATGAAAGTGTGAAATGTTGTTCTCCCACATAGAACAGACTGAGAGACAGTAGCAAGAGCTCTTGCTCATGATGGAAAAAAGGATAACCTGTTAATAATTTTCTGTCAGTGGTGAATTCAGAATTCCTTCATCTGCGGTAGCATGAAAGTCTAGTTTAATAAAAGCATTTTTTTGTTTGTTTTAAAATATCCATGAATATTGATGTGCCAAGAAGAAAACTAAAAGAGCCTCAGAGTCTTCTGCCACCACGGGATGTGTTAGAGTCTTTTATTTATTCCCTTTGGGATCTGAGCCACAATTCCTTTCTATTTCAAGCAATAACTAGGTAAAACTTAAAAAAAACAAAAAAGGAAAAAGCTCTTTCCAGTAAACAAAGCATAAATGATTGGTCAGTCAGACCACTACTTTCTCTGTAGGAAGTGATAACTGAATACTCATTTGAAGAATATGATGCTGTTGGTCTCAGAAAAAAAATGTCCATGTTACTTCCATCACATCTTGACCTTCACACACTCATTTTCCTTTCCATGGGTAAAAGTTGGTGGTAAATGAGTGCAGACTACAAGGATGACACCTGGAGAACATCTAAAAGATTTAGGTATGTAGGGTGAGTAAATAACATTAGAGGAACATTAAAGCTGATGCCTTAAGTTTTCGCTTTCATATTTTTCAGACCCTGTGCTGCATTAGTGTATAACTCTGAAGTCCATACAGGGTGTTAGTTATCTCTCTTCACAGTTTGGTCAGACAAAACATCCTCCCAGGCCTGAGAACCAAGGTCACCATCACAGTCACAGGCCCCAAAAAGTATAAACAAAAGTGAATTGGGGAAGCAAACTGAGGGAATATGACTTCATTACCTGAAGCTGTAATTGGACAATTAACCTCTGACATGCAAATAGACCAAACTTATATCTGTCTGAAAAACTCATGACCATTGCCCGTCTTGGGTGTAGCCCCAGCCAGGCTCTTGCACTGCCCAAAGTATATCTATTAAAGGCCTTTAATAAATACCTACTTCATTCTCTAACTCTGTCCAGCCTCTGTTCTAGGTAGCCATTCCAGGCATCAAAGTCTAGAAGAGAGTCTGTCATTTTCATAAAAAGGCCTTGGTTTCTCAACCAATACAGTGCCATATTTGGTCCCAGAACTGTATTAAAATAAGGTCCAGAATGGAGAAATGCCTTTGTTTTCAAAGGCAGCAACAAAAAAGAACATATAGAAGTTTTGCTAAGCCTAAAATAAAACCAGAGCAATCTGCCCACTGGGGAATACAGACTTGGCCCTCTGTATCTGCTGGTGGTGTAATAAATTCTTCATCTCCAAACACTGTGAACAGTCAAAAGTTCACATTACATATTGGTTAGTGTGTTTCTTCAGTAAGTGGGCTGCATATCCGAGATAACAAAAGTACCATGTGTTGCAGCAGATACTACAGTAGGGACTATTCTTACTAACAGCAGAGAAGATAATCACATAGATCTTATGTAAATAAGCAGAACACACATTACAGCTACAGTAAATCTAAGCAGCTTTCAATTTGCTCTTTCCTTCACTGCCTGAATTTTCAAGTCTATTGCTTAAATATGTATTCTTTCCCTCTCCTGCTGGAATACTTCCTGCCTTCTTTGGTTTAACTCTGCAGTTCTCCATAGGAAACTGGTCTTATATAGATTCTATATATGCATCTTTATCTCATTTAGAAAATAGTATTTAATTTCATTTAGAAAATAGTTCTGTAGTACTGCACAAATTATGATCAAATTAATCAAGTCCTTAAGGCAAGCACAATACGTGCTCATCTAAAAAGTCTCCCTATGGTGAATTTATTTTTATCTCTCACCAGTTGTATATGTGCATGCATATCTATGTGAGAGAGGAAATGTTTTTATGTGCCTATGCCTGCACATTTGTGTGTGCTAAAATATATAGCTGCATCTTTTTTACATATACTCATCTTGGGATATGCAGAGCTAATCACATCTAGAAATGTCATTTACTTAGAACTGCTCATGAATACTAGAAAATACACTGAAGAATTTGCATCTGTGTATCCTAAATCAGATTGCATTCACTAATGTCAGCCCAAATTACAACAGCTGAAAACTGGTTGATGATTGTAAAAGACAATATAATTGAGAAAAGAGACAGGAGGCCTGAGTCTCCTGCTTTGCTCATCTACTAACATTCTTGGGTTATTAGGAAATAGCCTCACTGTATCTCCACTTCCATAAAATACCCTCATTTACAAACTCAATTTAAACATGTGAATAGCAACATAAAAGCAGAATATTTGTTATAATTACCCAGGTGACCAAATATCCCATGTGGACATCCTGGTAGTCAGGCAGTATCTGAAAATTCGGGTCATAAAGCAAGCACAGAACAAGCTCTAAGTCTCCAGATAGTGATTAGCTTCCTGAAGAATCTACTGAATTCCCATCACACTCTGTGAGAACTGCATGCTACATCTGTATGTTGAGAATTAGATCCCAATTTTACCCAAGTCCAAAAGGTAAAAAAAAACTGTTGGTGGAAGAGAAGTCTCAGTTTGGCCACGTTCCTGCTTCAGAAGCACTAGTCTCAGCTGATTCCAGCTGACCTCGGCATTGCCTTCTCTACAATGCTCACAAAGGAAGCATTTGTGATGTTGACATTCGCTCCTTGGGTGCCATCTCTTTCCTTTGGGAGCCAGATAAAGGCAAGAGATTTCCATGGAACAGATCACTGAACAAACATTTCCGGCATTCAAATTTAAAGCTGTAATTTTGATTTGATTTGAGGCAATTATTTACCATAGTTACTGTTACTCTTCAGTGTATTAAGGAGCTGAGAATTAGACCTCTGGGGTCTGTAATCCTATTTATGACACTGGGCTCATTAAATCAGCAGCAAGGGTGATGTCAAAATCAGCAGATTAGAAGAAAAAACCCTCACTACTGCAAATCTGCACAGCTCCAGCAAGTTTGAGGCAGATAGACACCTGCTGAGGCACTGGGTTGGGAACTTCAGAGGAAGTGTGCTTTACTGGAGCAAGGAAAAAAAGATGTTTTCATCCTGATGCTCACACAGAAAGCCTATTTTTTAATACCCTTTCTCTCGTATCTGTCTCAGGCAGGAGAATACTCCTGTGACTTGGGGCGAGGATTTTTCCTGTATATGGAACACTCAACAGAGCCTTTTTTTAAACAGTGAAACTGAAGTAATACGTGAGATATGATATATCATTGAATGAGACATATTTCAGTGTTGCCTATGAGGCCTAAGTGGACCAATACAGCCTGAGATATTCTTATTCTTTCTTGCTTGGGTGAAAGCTACATTTCTATTTGTATTTGGAGAAGACAATTTGTGTGACTACAGTGAATATACATGATGCATATTTATGAAAAAAATATAAAGTATAGAAAAAAATTTCAGTGGCAATAAAATTTCTGTCATAAATCCTAGAAATCAACAGATACATATTAAAATAGCACTACCTAGGGCATCAACTTTAATATGACAAATACAAAGAACCATTCAAAATATGAAAGTCATTTAAGCATTTGCCCAAGAAATTACTTTTCTCTCCTCATTTGGCTCTCCAGTCTTTTGCAGTTACTTCGTGATGGATGTCTTGTTTCCCTGCATTTGTGAGGGAGGATGAGTGAAATGAAATGCAGTGTTTCAGCACAGAAAGAGGGAAAAAAAGTATTTAACTGCAGAGCTGAGAATGTCACCAAATATGTGTGCATAGCACCACAAGGTTGGATAACTCTGTATTGAAATGTAGATGTCAGCAGCAGGCAGGTGGATGCATAGGCAAAATATGCATATGACCACAGAAAACCAGTCCTGGTGTGTGTTTTGTCACCCACTGGCATCCAGAGGACGTGTCCCTCAGTGTCTGTGCTAAGGCTGGGCTCAGAGTTTGTGCAGAAATACCTATTGCCACAGAAGCAGGGCCACTTGAGGAGACAGCCTTTGTATGGCTGCTTCTGCACCTTCTGCTGGGAACAACAAGCCTAGTTTTCTTCCTTTCTTTCTCCATCCTAGAACCATACTCAAGGATTACCCTGAGCCGGAAGGGATGGTAATATTCAGTTTTACCTTTACCACTTTAAACTGCTTCTGAGGAAACTGAATTCCACTCTTACTACAATTTTATCTCTTTGAGGCACAGAAGCAAAAATCACTTTCTTTGTGTGGGTATTCTTCCAGGCACAGATGTAAGCCAGAACAAGCTTTGAAACTAACTTACCTGTAGTGAGGCATCTCTGAAGCTGCAG
Source organism: Irena cyanogastra (assembly GCA_013397155.1). Lineage (NCBI taxonomy): Eukaryota > Metazoa > Chordata > Aves > Passeriformes > Irenidae > Irena > Irena cyanogastra. The sequence goes on along the minus strand of VWZV01000881.1, from coordinate 167,895 downwards.
AAGGGAGAAAAGAGGACACAAGCTTGTGTGCCTTCTGCAGGCTCCTTGGGTGATGCACACTTAAGGCTGCCACAGCCTCTTTTTCCAGGATGCTTGGCATCTGACACCAGGATTTTCTGGCTTTTATCTCAGCCAGCAGTAAAAAGAGCAGTGGAAAGGCTCCTTCCTTCCCTCTCATGCTTTCAGTATGCAGAGGCAACACTATGTCCAGTGCTGTTTCTCTGATGTCTCAGCACAGGGCTTGCAGTAGAAACAAAGATTTGGGAAGGCCATGTAGAGGCTAGAGAATTCCCATCCAAATCTTCCTTTTCAGGAAAATTTGTGCTCTCCCACATCACTATCTACTACAAGATGACCCAAGCCAGCATCTAAGCATTCACACATTGCCAAAAACCTAACAGGACTATGTGCACATATGTCTTTCTATAAGCATTCTTGTGTGATGATACTGAAGAGGGAATCTTTAAAATACTGTCCTTTTAATTCAAGTTAACCTTTAGAACCTGATTATTCCAAATCAATCACAATACCATTTGGCCACACAAGGGGCACCCAAGGAGAGGTGACAAATACTACAAAGAAGATAAAAGATAATTTAACAAGAAGCAAGTTGTAAGGGGTGACAAAGTGTTATTTCCATAATAAGCTTATCTGAGCCTGGGTAAGTTCCTGAACAGGGTGTGGATTTGGCAGTAGCAAAGAAACAGGCCACACAAAGAATGTCTGTTTAGCTAATGAATGCCACTGAAGTGGTTGACTCTCATTTCTCTGGTTTGGATCCTTGCCACCTTTACTCTAATGTCAGACTTTGTTTAATTGGCAAATACACCTTCAAAGGATTGCAGAGCCCTCCATGCTGCTCCACAGGCTGTTAATATTTAATTGTGATTTGTTAAAGGCATACTAACAGCTGATAAAATTATGTGTCTGGGTGCTTTATTATAATGCAAACCAGCAGCAGGTCTTTCTGTGTTCTTTTTTTAAGGGAGAAGGAGAATATTGTCTTAGAAAGGGGAGAGAGAAAAACATAAATTTATTAGCGTTTTCCATTAAAAAAAAAGTCTTGGAAAGAATCACAAGCTTTGTTGCAAATCTGTCTTGGAGGTATGAAATTCATGAAGTGATTTTCTTATCTCTCTTCACTACAAAGGAAAGCAATTAATTTGATGGGAAATTACTGGTATTTAAAACAAAACAGAATTAGCTTTTGCTTTTTGCACTTTTAAATGGTTTAAAAAATTTTGATTTTGGAGGAAAAGTTATTTAAATTCAGCCTTTTTGATGATCACTTTGAGAATACAAAAGGAAGAATCTTCTTGGAAATTGTCCATGAGTATTATATTTGACTGAAGTTTCATTTCCATTGAACTTGCAGAAAATAAGAAATAGGATCTAGGGTACAGCTCAAATCAGTACATCTGAAGGACTATATTACATGAAGGATTTAAAATCACAAGCAAGTGCCTACACAATTTCTAAATATCACTATTGTGTTAACTGAATGACAAAAATAAATCTGTGTAATAGTCTTTACTCAAAAGGTACATTCAAGGACATGATAGAAATAACAATGTGAAAATGAAAGGTAGAAAGAATACTTGGTAAAAAAATTTCAGTCTTGGCCCAAGAGCATTTAACAAAACAATCACCCATCCACACCCATTTCTTTGCTATGAAAATCCTTAGTTCTTTTTAATTAAATAAGCACTCTTTTACAGTAGCTTTTTATCTTCCTAAGAAATCTGAGTCAGCCAATAAAAAAAAACCATCAAAGAGGTTACTTAGCACCTGTAAGCAATAATTTACACTGATGCCAACCCTTTGAAAGTGAAGGGGCACATTACGTTCTTGACATATGTGAGTAATTTCCCTTGAGTTCGTTTCTATTATTGCCATGTAGAAAATAAAGTTTATTCTCAGAGAATAAATATGCAAGTTTTTTTGAACTTGTTTTAAAATGCATCTGGTCAAAATGTGGGACAACATTCCTTCAGCTACTTTAGCCTATTCCTTTCCACAACATCTGAAACACTGATAACCTTGGAAATGTTAAAATTCCTTTGTGAATAAAGACCAAGCCATGATTTTAAGTTGTAACATTGAAACCTCAGAGAAGTCACATGTTTTGATGTATTGAACTCCTTTTCTTCTTGTGTATTTCTGGGGATGAGGGAAGCTAATCATCCCCTATTATCTCAGCTTACCTGATGAATAGCCAGTCATTTTTGAAAAGTTTGACAATTTCTCCCCAAGAAAAGGCAGAGAAGGATTTGTCTCCAGGAGCCATATGCAGCTGCTCCAAGAGCCTTACCTGGACAGGCAGAGGTGCTGGGGCTGCCCAGCATGCATGGCCAGTCAGCAGAGCCAGGAGAGAGCAGTCCTGTCTGCAAGGACATAACAAAACCAGAACCCAGAGCCTGAGGCCCAGGCAATTGGCTTATCCTAGGGCATGAAAACCAGCTTGGTTCTATGCCACAATTTTTTTTTTTTTTTTATGCTGGGGGTAAAATAAGGCATTTATGGGTTTGTTAATAGTTTTCATCATGGTGCTTAGTAGGGGGAACTTTGAAGCAGAATTGTCAGATCAGATCTGAAGCAAAGTTCATCTAAACCAGAGCTACATTTTGAAAGCTCTCTAGTCAGCAGTAGTCTGTCTTTCTTAAATTCTTAGACTAATAATTTTTTTCCAAATCTTGGGGCATTAAATTAAACAGTTTATTTTGGTGCTATTTATCACCATCCATATTAAGCTTGTCTCCTTATTACTTATCTCTGAGTCAGATAGCCCACAACAGCCTTGGAGACTGTAAGCTGTGGCAGCAGTTTCCACAGAATCATCTCACATTCTACAGAAGGCATGTCTTCTGCATCAGATGCACATGTGACAGCTCCTCTCACTGAATTCACCTTCCCTTTTGCTCTTGGACAGGGAGAATGACATAGGAGTGAGACAACTTTTAGGAGACAGTTAAATCAGTAGTAAACACATTATACCACATGAAATATAAACATGTCACACAATAATGCAAAAATCAAAAGCAAATATTCCTAAATATCAAGAAACATTTGTTTCACATGTGGTTTTGTTTCTTAGTCTCCTTTCCCTTTAAACTCTCACAGCTACACTTCTCTGGGCAATTGCAGAAGACACTCATGATTCTTTGCATTACAGCTTGCTCAAGGCTCTTGCAAAACATGCCAAGGTCCCTGTGTCCCTGAAGTCCACAAGGCCATTCACAGTACAGTGCAGCCCACTGAATTGTGAGAGGAGAAAGAGAAAGAGGCAGATGACATAAATGAGAAAAAAAAGAAACAAAATGGAGAGCAAATACAAGGTATAAAACACTATTTTGCCTGCTTTCCCTTTGGAAGGGTCTGCTGGATATCCTGAAAGAAGTAACCTCTTCCAGTTGGGTCTGGTAAGTTTTTTTGACATGGTGTTGCATGATATTCTCCTCAGCCAAAGAAGGAAATACTATCTTGAACAAATGACTCTATGATAAAAAGACAAGTGATTGAAAAAAAAATACTCGAAGAGAAGTTGTCAACATTCTTCTCACAAATTGGCAACACATTTCTGCAGCACCTTCTTCTGTTTCTTACTTTCATTAAATACATGAATGACAGTGCAGGGACTCGTGCCATTTGTAAGTCATACAGAGCTTGGAAGCACACTGGAGGCTGTGGTTGCTGCTCAAGCTGATCCTGACAAATTAGAGAAATGATCCAAAAGCAACGGGATGAAATGGAAATTAAAAAAAAAAAGGCAACAGTTGAGAGAGGAAATTGAACACACAAACAGAAAATCAGGAATAACTAGCTAGGCAACATGCTAGAAAAAATAAAAGGTTGAGGCAGGGAGATTGGAGTGGATCACAAACTAAGTCCAGGTGAAAAATGTGATGCTATTAACAAGCAACAGGCTGTAGAGTAACACAAAGGAGGTAGTTATTTTTTATCCTGCACCCATAAGGCCTCAGCTTGAGTCCAGATTTGACTACACTGCTATAGGAACAAGGTACCCAACTGGATGGAGTCAAAACCAGCTGAAGACAGATTAAAGATACTTGGATTGAAACAGTATTAGAGAAAATATGCCAAATATACTCAGTCAAGAAAGGAGAAGACTGGGGAAAAATAAACTTTATTGTAGTAACCTCATTCCAGATCTTGCAGGAATCATCTATCAAAGTGTTTGCATTCTGTGTCTGAGTAAGAATACAGGAGCAAGCCTGCTTTATAAGGCGGCATCCAACTGTTGGTGAAGTTATAAGGAATCTCTGTAAGCAGAAGGCAGGCAAAAAACTAACTCAATAGGGTGCCACTTAGAGACTTCATACCTGGGTCATTTAAAGCCCACTACCCAAAATAGATGTGGCTGCCCCTTATGTTTAGGTTCCATTCACAACCCTCTCATTCTTGATACTAGAGAGGCACTTCTATCCCCTTCCTTTTCAAGAGACTGTCTCTTTTTCTGATTCTTTCATCTGTTTTACATATTTCTTCAAATTTAGCAGGATAGCCAGCATTTCACTTCAGAAGCTTTACTCAAAGCTGCCTGAATTCACCAGAAACACATCAAGAAACATTACTACAACAGAGATTGTTTTCTAAATTTAAAATTCAGTCTATATTTGAGAAAAAAGCACTCCCAAAGATTTTTCAGGAGTTATAAAAAAGGCATAGCCCTCTCTGGACTGACTGAATGTTGTTTCCAGCCATCATTATATACTGTTGAAGTTTTAGAAGGACAAGATTATGCATTGCATATCTCACTCTGAACTTCATATAACTAAATACAGACAGGCAATGTGTAGCCCCAAAATATCCTGCAACCAGTGAGGTAACACTGTGCTGAAATTAAGAACGTTCTAACTGCATGTTAATTAATTTTACAATAATTTTGGCGGTGTTTGATTTCTCAGTGTCACTAATATCATGTCTAGAGAGGATCTCTACTAATTAAGCAGAAACTGAGCCCAGTCTTTCTGCTCTGAAAAGGAATGATTCTTTCATGTCTTTTATACCACTAACTTTTGTTTTGGTTTTGTGTCAAGGTTAACCATCCTGTACATGATGCTTTCCACAGGAAAAAAACCACATTCACTCCTTTGTCCTGCAACCAGGAAACTAAAATTTCTAAATCCTTCTCAGTCCGTAATACCTGCTGCAAAAGGTTTCAGCTGTGAAAGTCCAGTGCAGTACAGAAAGGTTATAAGAAGATTATTAGTGATTTTGGATTCTCATTGCAAAGTGGAGAGATGCCAACATAAACTGAAGCAGAGATTGGCTTTTACCCATGCCCATTAGCCATGAAAACCAGCATGAATTCCACAGGGCACAGGGAGATTGTGTGGGAATAACAAGAAAGTTGGGGTTAAAACAGGTGTAGGACTGGTACGATGGCATGGTCCTAAAACTGCACAGACACTTCTCAGGGCTGCTGGCAGCTTTGATCATGTCTTTGTTCAATCCTGGATTCAAACAGATTTTTCTTGCAGTGTTCAGTCTTCCACTCTTTTTTGCTGGAAATAAGAACTCTATTCCATTCCTCTCCATGTGAGGATATGTACCCTGCAGTAATTCTTCCTGTCTCCACATGAGATTGGTATTTCTGGCAAACCCTACATAATTCCTATACATTGCTGTAACTGTCTGCTTTGTACTTAATTCCTCTTTACTTCTTCCCTGCTCCTGTTGCTCTCACATTTAATTTAAAGGCATGGATCTGAATTAACCCAGTAATTTCCATGAAAATTGGGAGTGTAGAAGATATTATAGTGAATGTGCTATTTAAGACTGAACAGGTAATTATACTTTAAGTAGCAAAAAAAAAAAAATTTTAAACACTGCTTTTCTGGTATAAGGTATATGTTTTATCTGAGACTGCATAATACATAATGATGTTCGATTCAGATGAAATAAAAGGAATTTTCATTAGAAAAGTTTAAAAGGCAGCCAAAAAAAAGATGGTGCAAGTCTGTTTCAATCTCATAATTCATTTCATCATTTATTTCATCAAGTCCAGACTATGGTCTCTGATAATACAGCCTATTCACAGCTGATTCACAGAATAACATAATATTCAGATGGCAAGAATGGGGACAGAGCCAAATAAAATGCACAGTAGACCATAGTACATTTGAAAGGTTAAATTTTGTACTTGGTTCATAAAAATTAGAGGAGAAAATAAAACAAAATTCCTCAATTTTTTGGCTACCTGACCTTATGTTATCTTGTCTTTAAAGGGTTTTAACACAGTTCATTATCCAAGTTTAGCATTGTCCTCAGATAAACATGAAAACATGCTCACACTGCACAATAAGGATGATTTGACAATAGTTTTTCATTTTGACTTTTTTTTTGCTTGCTTATTTTATGATCAAGAAGGATGAGGCTTATCTAACTTTTTTCATTCAAGTATAGTATGTTCAGGGCCTCTGCTTTTCATACAACATAGGAAGTGTACAAATGCTCTTTGTGTGATACAGCTACTCCAGATTTCTGTAACCTGAAACCCTGGAGTCTGTTCTCCCAGTGTCTCTGGAATGAGTTGGTCCACAAAAAAAAAAGGCTGCCAGAGTGATTCTGTCAGCATTAAACATTAGACAATGAGAAATGTCATTGGGTTTTTTGTACAGGAGCCTCAATCTGCCTAGCACTTCAGCAAAAGCACACATGGCAAAATTAGAATATGTATTTAGTATGATATAAACGTGAAGAAAATCAAAACAAGATCAAAAGTATTCAAAAAATATAACATAAATTATCAAATTAATTTTTACCATGAGAATTTAGATGCAATTTCTTGTTCCTATAGAATCATTGTATCATTCAGGTTGGAAAACTACTCTGAGGTCATTGCATCCAACCATTAACCTAACACTGCCAGGTCCACCAAGCTATAGCTCTTGGTGGGAAGGGAAAATACATTCCCTTACTCACTTCTGAGCTGTCACTACACCTGTCACTGCCTTGGAAGGTGAAGGGAAAGAAGAGGATAAAAGCTCCAGAGAAAGGGGAGAAGACTCAGTGGTTGAGGCCAGTATGACCATGCAAAATGGCAAATGGCTTTTGTGACCTGCAGGTCACACAAAGCCAGCTGCTGCTCAGATCTGGGGCAGCTGACAAGCCCAGGAGCATCAGGAGATTCAGCACACTGCTTAGGAAATCCAAAAAAGCCTCAGGGATTTGGTAGGAATAGTATCCCTGGAAAACTTTCTATTCCTTACTGCAGAGGGATTGTTGCCCTGTTTCCATTTGTGGGCAGCCTGGTGACCCTCGTGCTCTGAGGGGTGAGCAAGGGCACAGGAGCCAGCTGGCTTAGCTGGAAAAGCTGCTGCCCTGTAGCACATCTTGCAGGAGGTGTCTTGGTGGACTTGGGCCTGTGATATGTCCTCTCAAAGTGGGGAATATCCAGTCTGCTTGGGGACATGCATCAGAGGAAAGACTAAAAGTCATGGAATCATACAATTATAGAATCATTTAGGTTGGAAAAGACCTCTAAAATCATTAAGTCCTACCATTGACCCAGCACTGCCAGAGCCACCACTAAACCACGTCCATAAGTGCCACATCTAGAGGTCTTTCAAATACCTCCAGGGATGGTGACTCTACCACTGCCTTGGGCAGCCTGTTTCAACGCTTGACGACCCTTTTGGTGAAGAAATTTTTCCTAATTTCCAATCTAAACCTTTCTGGCACAACTGAAGGCTAGCAGGAGCTTCCCCATCAGAGTTTTGGAAAGTTGTCAGCCACAACAACAATCCTCAAGAGAGCACCAGTGCCAGACAGAGTGCACAGCTTGGGACTGGGCCTCATGGATTCTACCTTGGGCACAGTAAAAGGACAGAATAGATCACAGACTCAAAGCCTCATCCCTGCTGCCACTTCCCACAAGCCTGGGAATGCTTGAATGTCACTTAGTGTGTGTGAAAGGGGGGAATCCTTCAAATAAGTGAAGTAACAGCATTGTAAAAATCCATACAGGAGCAAAATGACTTTGACAGTCCCTTACACTGCTTCAGTGCAACTCATTAAGCTTGTGTTTCAATGTAGTGTTTGCTTAACTATAATTATTCTCAGATGCAGACCTTATACTTAAGCTCTAAGAACACAGGCACTTACTATTTGGGAGGTTATTGAACTAATTCTCCTACAGTCAAAACAAGGAACAACTGTGACTTGCAGTTAAGGGACTCAAAAACCTCTTCTTTCTGCAAAATCAGCAGCCTGTCAGCTGCAAAGAATTACAAGCATTTTCAAGGATTTCGGCAGAAAAGAAAACATTAATAAAACGATTAACAGATTTTTCCCCTGCTCTTAATATGTTTAACACTCAACACCTTTGCTTACCTTTCAGCTTAATGTCACTAGTTCATTTATTTTTATAAAGACTGCTACAGGATATCTTGGTATAAAAATAGTTTACAGGGAGGCCTATTTGGGAAGATCTCAATATACTGAGTAGCTGACTGATATGGAAGTTAACTACAAGCAAAACATTGTTCTTTACCTGGTGGAGAAGAGGCTGAGCTTTTAGCCCACCACAGGCTGTGTTGGGAGTCCATCAGAAACCTAAGGCATATGTTTAATTTCCACCCAGCTGAACAGCATCTCCCTTGCAGCAGTGGGGATGGGATGCCCTGTTCTTGGCAGCTCTCCCCCACCGTGGTCCAAGGGGCCAGGGCTGCTGCTGAGCCCAGAATTTTGTATTCTGGTCAGGGGCCCACTGAGATCAAAAGAGAGCATCAACACCTCAGTGGCAAGATGTCCTTCTTCACAATTTCCAACTTCAGGCTGCAGTTTGCTATAACCAAGCCCTCCTCACACAGACTCTGATCCAGGTAAAGCATTTACAGTTTAAACTACACTCATTCAATGGAATCCTATAAACTGTATATGAAGTTACAAAACAATTGAAAAGTTTAGATGCACTCATAACTTCTTAGGGCCATCTATGCATTTAAGGATTAGAAGTGGCATAGATGACTGATGAATTTGTTGAGGTGTCTAACTGTTACATAGTTAAAAATACCTTTACTGCTTTGGTGACATATAGCTATTTGGTCTCATCTTTTTTTACATGAAACATGGGGAAAAAAAAATTAGCGTGTCTCTAACTACATTTTGAACCCTAAGGGATGGAAACAGCATTACTGTTCAATTAATGCAGTAGTCAAAACATTGAGTTATATTTTATTGGATTTTAATGCTATTATGAAGCATAGGAAAGAATACAAATCTTAGTAATTTACCAGCATCTGCTATAAAACTGTCAAAATCCTAAAAATTTAAGACAGCTTTCTGAAAACATTCATTCCACTGTACAGAGAAATCACTGCCCAAAGGTAAAGTGATGTAGCAGAGTTATTGCAGGAAAAACATATGTGGCACATTACTCACATTGGCAAAGCACTGGAACGTACCTTTGCTATGTGAATAAGCCACTGACTTCAATAAGATTATTTATCTGCTTAAAATTAGGATACTCTTAATGCACATTGCTGATTTGAAGCCACAGAAATCAACTCAGACTTAGGGGTATGACATCATCACTTAAATGTTACATGTTAAAGCAATTCAGAGTAGAATTCACCTAAATAAATGTAAATATTTACACTGTAAGCATTGACATCTCAGCTAATTGTTTACAGTACCAAAGTTACCTATTTCCTCTTCATTTATGATGAAATGAGCTCGAGGAGGTCATTACCTTAGATATAGACACCTCCCACTACAGATAACCAAATTTAGATGAGATTAATGTCATTCTTGTCTCTTTTCTTTATTATCCTGATTTCTTTGTGATTTGATAATAAAAATTTTATAAACTAAGCCTTTATCTCTTTTTAGCTCAAATGACATATTGAAGTGCCTCCCTGTCTGAAGTTATATCAAAATCTATTCCCATAGAGCAAGAGCCCTAATATTTTGCTAACAAGGATCTATAGAAAACCATGTGTTTGTTTTTAAAGTGTTAATGATCTTCAAGTGTCAGGAAGCAGCTGATTTCCCATGAGCTGGGTGATATAAACCAGTATGGAAAGAGCTGCAGAACCAAGACTGCTGCACCAAGAGGAGACATTTTATTGCATCATCTTGCTTTCTGTGTTTATTTGTTATGAAGTTATGCTCTACCCCTTACTTATGTATTCAACTTTTAATTTCAGTGATTACATCTAGATCCAATTTGAAATTTGATTCAGTGCTGTGAACCAGCTTTAATGGAATTGAAAGCAAGCTTCTGTGCTTTGGCTGCTAAGTGTTTCCATAGAGAAATCCAGTGCTTACCATAATGCCTAAAAGAATTTGGAAAATCATGATTTCCCAGCAAAGGGCTCAATCTGTATGTTGAAAGTCTTATGATATCTCAGGACCATTTCTTAGTTTCTGTTTAAGTAAATCCTGCCATCATCTGTCTACGGGCACTGAAGAAAATGCCCCCAGTACTTAAATCCAGCAGATTTAAACCTGTGCACGCCAGAATGCAACATTCAGCTAATATATCCAACATCATCTGTGAAACTAGAGCTATGCATCCAAATGAGTTCACAAAGACAGACAGTAAAGGACTATGGAAGAAAACATCTTCAAAGTAATTACTCTTTCTTCAACCTCTTAAAACATCTGCAAAAGATGGCTTTGGCATTAGTTTTTGTGCTGTGTCTAAAAAGCATGGACTGAAAAAGAGATGTTATTTTCATGGCTTATACAAACATTTTTATGTTCCCTGATTATAGTTCTGCAGGAGCTAACTTTCATGTCACCATCTGTAACTCATAGAGCTGACAGCCTTTATCACTTTCCTTCTGCTAATATTCCACTCCTGTAATAACTGCCCTTTTCTCTCCAACTGGCTAATTGATTATCACAGTCAAGCCTAGAATAGAGTTATTATTCTCAGCATGTATTTAACTTGCTTTGACTTGAGCACTAAAAAAGGCTTGCTCAACACCCTCATTTTTCCTCTCTCTATCACGAGTTCAATTTTCTCTGCAAATATTTTTTCTCTTACACCCCAGTATGGATGTATATTGAATGTAGATGTAATAACACAAATTTTGCCCTTGATCCATTTAGTGTATGGGACTAAGACTTAATCTGTTTGCCAATCAAGAACATTCAGAGGAAATTATCTAGAAGTGTACTGTACGTTTTGAGGCTGAGTAATGAAGTTGCAAGCGCCTGACCCCTTTTTTTCTCATCCATATGGACTTGCATGTTCTCTAATTCTTAGTAATAGGCATGAATGAATTCAACATATTCAATGAAAATAAAATTTAGTCCAATCTTTACCTGACTTTAAGTAAAATATTAGTAATATTTCTAATTTTTTCTGAATTTTATACCAATTCAGGGAAAAATACTGAGTTGGAGTTAGTTGGAATTAAGGGATGAACTAATAAATAATTATAATGAATCACCAAAACTCAATGAAGAGATTTGTTTGTTTTTTCATGTCCTGCCAGTCCTTCCTGAATACCTGTTTCTGATTCAAATTATGATTATGAAGTTCAAATGTAACTGAAATAACAATATATTTGAATACTGTTAAAATGCAAAATTAGATTAGCTTTATTCATGGTCTGTAATGTTTCAAATATTTCCAAGACTTCTGATGGCATTGCTGCAATATTTGTTCAAATCTAAAACGTCCTTAATTTGTAGGCTTTAGATTCATCATTGAGGACTTTATAATTCATTACTCCAGGAGCTCCCACAAAGTTTGGTTCCAGATCTAGATGTGAGACATCAGTTCTCAGGACATAATCCTTCAGATCATGGTTTTGTTTTTGGTAAACATCTTTGCCTCAGACTTCTATGTTCACCTTTCTTAAATTTAAAGTTTCACAAAAAAAAAAATCTCAGAAATACAAAGTGTCAGGGATGGTGAAAGACCAGTTTCTCGTAAAATGATATAAGCTAATGAATTAAGGAAATTTAGAGACATCTTGGATATAGCAACAACTTCACTTATGCTATTAGTAATTGGTAGTAATGATGACTATTTGATTAATTAGGGTACCTCCCTGTCTTTATGAAACAAGGGAGAGCAAGTTACTGTTCTGGCCTTCTCAGAGCTGGGAACTGCTTCTCAGCCTCCTGTATTTCTGGAGAATGTCACACCATCAGACTATTTAGCACCAGTTGTGTAATTAAGCTTGTAATAATAACAAAGTTGTTTCAGGAAGAAAAAAAAAACAACATTAAATATGTACCCTTTCATTAAGACATTCACCTGGAATATAGCAAATCTGTGTCCATGTTTCGTGTCATACATGTTTTACATTGCAAGCCTGTTATCCTGTGCCTCAGGGCAATGGGACATTGGCCAGACTCTTGATCTCTGCAGTTTTTGTCTAATTATAACAAACTCTGTAATCCTTTTTTTGACATCATGAAACTTTCCAAAAGTAATTCATTTGAAACTTTTGAATTTCTATTAAAAAGTTAGGTTTTTGAACGTTTAACTTTTCCAATGAAAAACTATGCAGTCAAAAATTTCTGATCAGTTCTGCTGCAGTTAGCTTTTCCCCCTCCAATTCTCATAAAAAACTGTTCCTGGAGAATTATAAAATACAACTAGCCCGTTTTTAATCTAATCTGGCTTGGCTTTCACTATCTAAATTGTACAAAGTTTGCCATTGTGTGTTTCTGAAAGAATTATGAACTGTGGTTTTCCTTAACTAAGTGAAAGGATGTCTTCCTTAATTTAGATTTCCCTGGCATGTCCAGCAAACAATGATTCATGAAAACCTTATTTTAAATTCTCCTTTACAGAAAGGTTTTTTTTTTTTTTGCTTGTACAGGGGAAGAAAATTGACCACAAGCTTGTCTCCTGCACAAGTGGTTTCCTCATCATATCACTCTTCCAGCAGAGGACAATGCCTTTTTTCATTCCAGTAAGAGGTAGGTTAACCAAAGAGGAAAACGTGTCCAAAACTGATTAAAAAATAAAAAATTTAAATTTAAAAAAAAGCTTTTGTAATGATCAGGAAGCAACCTTGCATGTAACACATTTAATAATTTGATGAGAATGGTTGTAGATTTTGCATATTCTTAATTGGGCCAGCTTCTTGGCTACCACAAACTAGGCAGCAGGATGGATATCAGAAGAGTTACTTAACAATCCTAATGCTTGATAATCTTGCCCATCTATTTAAAATAACTCTCTTTACAGAAAAAAAGGGGGGAGAAGGGTCTAAATAATAAATAATAACAATTATGGTAGTTCCCACCATTTGTGCCAATAAACTTAATTACAACATCTGAGGCAAGTAGACTGCATTAACATAGTCATTATTTTAACAGGAGAAAAAAAGCCCAGCTTTTCAGAACTAAACAAATATTTCAAGGTTTTGTTCAAACAGATATAGTTCATATGACCTAAAACTAAATATTTCATTTTCTTTTAGTGTTATCTCAGTTGTTTAATATGAGTTCTTTTTAATGTAGGTCACTTTTCCTAAGGAGTAATCCTTAATATTATTTTTTAACCTCCTGTGTTTCCATGATTATTCTCTGAATTTTATTCGGATTATTAAGTAGGTTTGCTACTCCTTAAAGTCAGCTTTGGGGTGGAACTGGTATTTTCCTAAAGCTAAACTGATCCTGCGAGTAGTTTCCCTGAGTAAGTCTAACAGCCTGTTATCTTTCACTAGTGCCAGCTTTCACTAAAGAAACAGCAGGGCCTCTCAATTACATATATAAAGTGTCCAATTTTCTTCTTGTTTACAAGAGCTTTTTATTGAATTCTGCATAATTCTGCATTCCACATGGAAAAATCATGTTGTTTATTGTCACAGGTACAAGGATATGCATGGATACTAATTTTCCTACTAATTTTGGTGTTGCTGTCATACAGATTCAGATTTGGTTCTAGAAAGCACATTATAATATATTCACTATTTGCAATTTAAAAAAATGAACCATAGGGCCTTTTCTAAGCAGCTTAAGAAATACTAGTAATCTTTACACCCAATCACCCATGACCTACAGACAGCAGCTCTTATCTCTGGAAGAAAAATCTCTTTCTCCTCCGGGATGAGGATAAATCCGAGTCATCTGGTCTAGTTGGAACCAAAGTTAAGAAGAGATATTGAAAAGATTATCAGCCTATAATTAGGGATTTATAATTACCTAATTAAAAGCCAAATCTTCTCAGGCCCAGCCCAAGAATTTCCATTCAAACAAGTAACAGGTCCGAGTAACGCGCACTAATTGGAGGGTCCAGCTGATGAGGGCTCTAATCTGGAGAGTGGTCTGGTTTCTTCCAGTCATTCTTAATATGGTTCTATACAGAGTGAGGCTGCTGTGACCATTGCTGCAGTGTTGTGGCAGCTTTAAGGGTAACACAATTCTCCTGGTCTCACCATACTCTTCTCAGAAGTCTCCATCACCGGACACTGCACCTGATCATTTGAATGGGTTGTATTTGAGATGGAGCAGAAGAGAGATCCACAGATCACCTTAAGTTTGCAGAGTGTGAATTCCAGCAGTGTTGAGTGGATTATAGTAATCAAATCTAGGTTTAGGACTGTTGAGAAAGCCATCTGTTGTTTGTATTTCGAAACTGAATGCATAAAATATAGGGGGAATCAATCATCTGCCAAAAACATCGACATTCTAGCTAAGAGTGAACAGCTTCCTCAGCAAAAATTAGGCTTTTTGTTGGGAGGAAAATCCAGCTATTGATTTATGTGGCAAAATGTCAACTGATTAATCCTGTCAGAGAACTTTAATTAGATACGCGTTCGTTTGCTACCCTTGTCCCTGGACTGCTACTGTGTACAGTATTGGCCGGCATTGGGACTTGCTGGTGTCAGCACTGCACAGTCAGTTTGCAACATGCAATGTCACCACTTGCAGAAATACTTCAAGTGAGCCAAAAGTCTATTTAAGCTGAAATAAATTGATTTCTACTGAAGTTTTAAATTAAAAAAAATTAAAAATAAGTAATTATAGTTGTACTTTGTGGTCCTTAAAAGTATTTATTACCCAAACCCATAAATAAAGGCCAGATGGTCCAACACAGATATTTCAAGGCCTGAATTAGAAAATCCAGTCATGGGTGTCCATGGAAGCTCTCTGCATGAAATTTAGATTTGATGGAGTTATGGGTAAGGTGCTGAAAATCCAGGGTAATATTTGATTCTTGGAGGTGATGTGAAACTATTTAGTAGATAGCCAATTAGACTTGTTTCAGACTGACCCATACAGGTGTCCACGGTGTTTGGGCACATTCAAACAATGAGACGTGGAAAACAGTTCAAAGACAAACTGAAAAGGCAGCAGCAATTTAGGTCATAAAGAGGGCAAAAAAATTAGAAGGGGAGCAATAAAATTACTTGAAAATGAAGAATTAAAAAACTTTATTGTTGTTTTAGATTGCCTGTCTTTTCTTCGATAAGTGATTTCCCCTTCCTGGTTCAATTATTATTTAGTCATGCTGTTCCAGTTCTCTCAATACTCTGACCCTCTCAATGTCCTCCTTGGTCCCCTGTCATGTACTCAGCTTCTTCACATCCTGCCTTTAGAATGCACCTGCATTTATCAAATAATCATCTTCCAGATATGGTAACTGCTCCCAGGTCTGGTCCTCAATTTATTTATATTGGATATATGCCAGGTAATGTGTGGAAGGGGCTAACAGCAGGCCTGTTAGCTAAAGGAGCGAGAAGAAGCCGAGAAGCAAGAAGAAGCTGATAAGGAGCTCTCTCCAAGGCTGTTACCAAGGAGACCAAGAGAAGAGAAGAAAGATAAGGAGAGAACTTTGCAGCGGGACAAAGTATTTTTAGAGAGTTAGCTGAAGTCACTGTTACTTTTCACCAATGGTGTTATGTTGATTTATTGTGGCCAATAGTTCAGGTAGAAGAAGCATAAACAATCACAAAGTGTATAAAAGGTCAGCCATTTTCGAGAATAAAGAGTTGCCGTTTGAGACTGCTTTATGTCGTGACCGCCTCAACTACGACAGTAATGTCTCCAGTCTTTTGCTGAAATGGGTCAATCAGCTTTTTCCCAGATGAAAGACAGCTAGGAATGATAAAACTGTGTACAGCAAAGCATGTTCCAGCCAGATAACACAAATATTAATTATGACAGGTTTAGCATCCTCTGATTAGCAAAATCCTCCTGGGTAGGTCTTGTCCTCTCAAGTGCCTCACAGTGCTTTCTTAGCATAAGCATCACACATGCTCAGAAATGCTATAACAAAATAATTCTGGCCAAATCTCACATTATTTCATGCTCTCACCCAAAATTACTAGGACTTAAGTCATCTGGAATCCAGAGAAAATCCATAGGGCCATAGAATGGTTTGGGCTGGAAAGGACTTTAAAAATCATCTTGTTCCAACCTGCCTGTCATGAACCAGGTTGCTTAAATTTGCCCTTGAACACTTCCAGGGATGGGGCATCCAGAACTTCTCCAGGCAATCTGTTCCAGTACCTCATCACCCTCACAGCCAAGGTGATCCTCTTTTGGTTTAAAATCATCAAGAGAGCTAACATGAGGCTCTCCATACCAAATGCAGTTTGATCAAATGATAAAGCAAAGCAGAGTCTAAAAGACAATGGTCACACACCTTTATCAATTAGAGATGCCACTGAAGTCCTACTGTATATTAAAAATGGTTTGAGGAGGTAGGACTGAAGGACATTTTTCTCTCTGAAAGCAAACAGAAAGAAGAATGCATTTTGTAAAATTGAGCATAACACTCAAATAAATTATGGGATTTATTCAGATGTAGTATGGTGGGTTCACCTTGGTGCCGCCAGATGCCCACCAAGATGCTCCATCACTCCCCTCCACAATAGGACAGAAGGAGAAAATACAATGGAAAAGCTCATCAGTCAAGAGAAGGACAAGCAGATCGTTTACCAATTAACATCACAGGCAAACCAGACTCAAATTAGAGAAATTAATTTTATTTTCACTTAATAACAGAATAGGGTAGTAAGAAACAGAAACAAAACTAAAACCAGCTTCTTCCCACTCCTCCCTTCCTCTTGAGCCTAATTTCCCTCCTACACTTCTGTCTTCTCCCCCAGAGGGGCACAGGAGGATGGGGAATGGGAGCTGTGGTCAGTCCATATTGCTTTGTCTCTACCGCTTCTTCATCCTCACTCTCTTGATGGCCTTCTTCATCCAGCATGAGTCCTTTCCAGAGGGTGCAGTCCTTCAGGAACAGGCTCCTTCAGGAACAGGCTCCTCCAGCGTGGCTCCTGCCAGCAAACCTGCTCTGGTGTGAGCTCCTCTCCATGGGCTGCAGAAGCTTCAGCAAGGAGTGCTCCGTGGGCTGCGCTCTGCATGTCTGCTCTGGCACAGACCCCCTCGGGCTGCAGGGACACAACCTGCTTCACCCTGGTCTCCTCCAAGGGCTGCAGGGACACAACCTGCTTCACCCTGGTCTCCTCCAAGGGCTGCAGGGACACAACCTGCTTCACCCTGGTCTCCTCCAAGGGCTGCAGGGACACAACCTGCTTCACCCTGGTCTCCTCCAAGGGCTGCAGGGACACAACCTGCTTCACCCTGGTCTCCTCCAAGGGCTGCAGGGACACAACCTGCTTCACCCTGGTCTCCTCCAAGGGCTGCAGGGACACAACCTGCTTCACCCTGGTCTCCTCCAAGGGCTGCAGGGACACAACCTGCTTCACCCTGGTCTCCTCCAAGGGCTGCAGGGACACAACCTGCTTCACCCTGGTCTCCTCCAAGGGCTGCAGGGACACAACCTGCTTCACCCTGGTCTCCTCCAAGGGCTGCAGGGACACAACCTGCTTCACCCTGGTCTCCTCCAAGGGCTGCAGGGACACAACCTGCTTCACCCTGGTCTCCTCCAAGGGCTGCAGGGACACAACCTGCTTCACCCTGGTCTCCTCCAAGGGCTGCAGGGACACAACCTGCTTCACCCTGGTCTCCTCCAAGGGCTGCAGGGACACAACCTGCTTCACCCTGGTCTCCTCCAAGGGCTGCAGAGGCACAACGTGCTTCACCCTGGTCTCCTCCATGGGCTGCAGGGGACAACCTGCTTCACCATGGTCTTCTCCAAGGGATGAAGGGGAATCTCTGCTTCACCGTGGTCTTCTCCAAGGGATGAAGGGGAATCTCTGCTTCAGCACCTGGAGAACCTCCTCCCCTTCCTTCTGCACCTTCTTGGTTCTGTTCCTTCCTGGTTCCTGCAGGCCGGTCTCTTTCACATTTCCCCACTGCTTTTATAACTGCTGTTTAGGTTCTCTATCACTTTCTTAGATGTGTTAGCACATGGCGCTCCCAAAATCACTGAGGGGTGCATCTTTTGCCAGTGACTGTTCCATCTTGGATCTGGCTGGAACTGGCTCCATGTGACCCGGCGGAACTTGGGGTCTCTGTGGTCTGGAGGAGACACAGCTACAGCCACCTCCTCACTGCCAAAACTTTGGTACATAACCCCAGCACAAAGAGTATAGGTTGATATGCATGAAAAGCAAACTTGATCCAGCTGGTTAACCAGCATCAGATGTTCACAAAAAGCCTGATAAATTTAAAAGAGTTTTAATATTTTCACAGTTTATCTCAAAATTTCCATATTTCAATCAGAAAAAGATTTTGTTGCTGTTGTTGTTTTGTAAATGTTTCTAGTATATTTAAAAAGTTTTTAACACCATTAGCATATAATGTAGCATATAATTGTAGACTAGTCTACAAATGAACTATGAGGATTTTTTGGTTCAGAATTTTCTTCTTGATTCTTAAGAGTGGTTATCAGTTAACAGAGATTAGAATTCAGATAGAGACTATTTCTATTATTTTCACACTAAATTATTATATTTAATTATATTTAAATTATTCAGTTCTTCATCATTTAAACATTCTGTTTTGTTTTTCCATTATGTATTGCTTGTTGTGTTTTAGTTAATTTCCTTTTAGTTTAATAATAATTAATTTTTTAGTGATCTCTCATTTCTATTTGCCTTTCTGGTTCAGAAAATTCTAGTAATTGACAATGGTGAGATGCATGTAGTATATCAATACTAAGTAATTCCAAAATCTCTAACTTAGTTGTAGAAATACTCAAAAAAATATTCCATTTTTCAAGCATTCAAGTAGAAAAATAATAGTAGAAAAATAAATCAGTATGAAAATACAGATTTCATTTGAATCACTGATTGGTCTTGCTGAATTTGTAATGTAACATTAATAAAAGCATGGTGTATCCAGAAACAGATATTTTGAACCAACCTTCTGTGAAAACTTTACTTCAAACATCACAAAAATTCTGACAATGGGAAAAAGGGCAGAACCTTCGTGCATAAAAGTGTCTGTTGTCATGTTCATAGTAGTGACTGATAATTAAATTGGGTTTGCAACAGATGGGAGGAATGTAAGTCAGTTTGTGGCAGAAGGCAGACATGCTAGCTAATGAGAAATCACAAAATTGTACTGCAAACAAATGCAGACTGAGGTGGGTAAGAGAGCTGCGTCTGTTACCCAAACTGTATTTCACTTAAAGCTATGAATATTTTAACAGCAGGATTAGCAGTACCCTGCAGTTATTCAGGCATAATACTGTGTATACCTATTATGCACCTTTCTGTTATCCTCCAACATATCTCAAAGGGACTAAAGGAATCTGCACATGAAAAGTGATTAAACAAATACAAATTATATTCTCCCCAAGTAGGAACTATCAAAGGAGTGTGATAACGGGTCTGCAAGACTTGATAGAAAAATAATCTGAATAAGCTTTATAATGTTTTTTCCAGAATCTGTACTGGTGATTGATTTGGTCACTCATATTTGAACTCTGAAAAGTAATAGCTAGTCTGTGGAAACAGTGAGCCTAATTCTTGAAATGGTAATTAAACTATATGCATTTGAACAACGGTAGACAGCTCTATAATTCACAAATAACCTTATAATGTAAATAAGAAAGAAGTGTGGATTTATTTCTCTACCTACATAGAGATGATACTGGAGCAATTCAAGAGGATGTTATCAAGAAAAACTCCTTGACAATCAGATGTATTTGATCATTCCCTGATTATTTGGCAAATGCCCTATTTCATTTGTGGAATTGTATAGGGAAGAGTTCTGTGAATGAAAGTTAAAGCACTTGGAAGTCAGAGCCATCTCCAGCTCAAGACAGAGACACATCAGCCTTCAGCCTGATTTATTGTAGGGACAATGGTACATTTGCCTCTTACCACTGCCAGAAGAAATATATTTGCTCAAGAAAAATACTTGACACAAAGTGAAAAATACTACACAAAAATAAAGGCTCTGATCAGATGGTTTGACATTCAGAAAAGCCAAAGGTGGTCATCAGGCATCTTCTGTTTGTGGTTGCCAGGCCTACTGAAAGCCCAGAGCACCCTGAGCTCACTGCCCACCCTGCTGCATTTCAGCAGTTGAGCTTGGTGGGATCAAATGCACAACAGATGCTGCAAGTGCCCAACAAAGTGAGCTCCTCACACCTGTGTCAGGTGTCCTGTGTACTCTCTGTCTGAAGCTCTCTCCAGATGAGGTCCCTCATCACCTTACAAGTTGACAGCTCTTTTCACATCCCATTTTTCATTAGTTGGCTTTGGATCTACACTTCAGCAGTAAAGAAAGAGATTTAGAAGGTCTACTAGATCCATGTCTTTTTAACAGTGTGAAACCCCTGGGTGATTTTTCTATTTTATTGGGAGACCTGAATAAAAAGAAAATATCTACATAGGGAATGATGGTAGGATCACTCTTAGCTCTGATCTGGAGTCTGGTATGGATTTAATTGACATTCCTTCATTTTTGCTGTTTTCTATATGTGGTAATGGGGTGTTCATTGAAGTGTCTTATATGCACTCTTTTGAATTTCTACAATGACACAATTTCCACAATCGTACGGTCCTGCATGATTCTAAAAACATAAAAAAAGGGTTGGGAAAGTCAGTTTTCCCAAATGAAAAGCACTGTGGTTGTGATACCTCATATACATTTTAAGTTGGAAAGTTTAAAAGAGGACAAAGACCAAGACAGCTGCATTTTGGCATCTAGGTTGTTCAAACAGAGGAGAATAATATAGAACAAATGACAGTAGAAAATATTTTGATTCTGCACCTCCTATTTCCTAAAGAGATTTGTTACTAAAACTACGTAAACTTTAGTATTACTCATAGAGTAAAAACATATATCTTTTAAAGATAACATATTATTCAATTGCTTTATCAGACATATTCATCAACTATATGGATATGAAATGTCTTTTTTCATGTGAGTTTTTCTCTTAGCAAAGAGCTATCTATGAATTTGCCAATGTAAATTTAACTTCAGGGTTCTAAGAAAATTAGTAATAACTAGGAAAATTCTAAACTATATAGGTTAACAAAGGTCTCCTATACCTAGATCTAATACAACATGAAGTAACAGTTGGCTTTATATTTATGAGACAGACTGTAGACAAAGGGACTATTGCTTAGCAATACCGTTAAGAAAATTATAGAAGCATTCAGTAATAAACTTCAATGAGATGTTTAAAATATGAGTTGAGTGGAGGCAGAAGCCTACATGAATCATCTGGTGTTCTTGACTTCCCCCACTCCATTATATCCAAGCAGCTTTACTGTGCCTTTGAGATGGGAAAATACCAGGAATGTATATAAATTCCAGACTTAGACTCATGTCTCTCAAAATCTCTGGAACTGTTGACTCATTATCCAAGCCATTATCTTTCAGGCTTGTTTTCATGGAGGTTATTTTTAATACATAACTGGTTTAACAATACAGGATTTAAAGCAGCATTGTTAAAGCAGCTGACCAAAGTTGTACTGATCAGCTTTACAGCTTTCCACATTGCTGTGGGGCTGCTGTCTGATCCGTGTGGGGAAGGTGGCCAGCAGCACTTGTGCATGGCACAGAGACTCCCATCACACTGAGTGAGGCCAGGCCTGGGAATGTCTGCCCCTCCAAAGTGCAAGAGAGTTTATTTTATACAGGGCAATGAAGAATGTGAAACATAGAGTCAGTATCTGAAAGTCCTTCATTTACTAAAGCCTTATAAATAGGAACATGTAGCATTACACTCAGACATCCTTCAAATGAATTTAAAACTTTTTTTTTCAGACATGTATTTTTCCAATTAGTCTTTCTGAATGTTTTTTATGTTAACATTTAAATCATATAAGAAACAGGAGATGCTGCATTTATTAAAATAACAGACTCAAAACAGAACAGCAAAAGATTTCTTTTAGTATTTCACCTAAAGAGTATTAATATATACAGCATTTTTAATGTTTTATAAAGACCAAATGGTTAGTTTTAAAGACTCTTTTAAAAATAACCAAAGAGCTGAGGAATCTGTCTAGACTTTCTCTGGTCCCCATCTCAAGTGTGTGACTTGGCCTCGCTGAAAGTCAAATGTTCTTCCCTCCTACCCTTGGTTTCTTGGTTCCATACAAAGAAAACACAGGTGTACTGCTCCAGAGAGGGCCATCATGACCCAAGCATCATGTGGATGAACAGGGCACCAGGATGAAGGGGTGAGGGTGCAACATAAATTCTGGCTGCAAAGACACATGACTTGCCTTACTTGGTAAGGGAGACTTTACTTGGTTGGGAGGTTGATTTTTTTTTTCTTTTGTGTAAAGGCTTGTAGTTATTACATTCTCTCAGAAATGTCTCTCTGCCCTTCTTGTGCTGAGCTGTGTCTCTACTTTCTTTAGCTGTGAACTGGTCGAAAGAGGCCTTTATAAAGGATTGGTTTTATGCCTTTATGTAGTGATAGGAATGCAATAAAGCAGATGAGAGTAAGCCCTCTGTATCACAGAGCATGTTCTTCATTCCAGGTAAATAAGTGAAAAAAGGGCTACACCAGTTTTCTAGCTTTCAGGGAATGCTCTGGGAAATCAGTTCATAGCATGTTCACCAACTTTGACCCTGCAAGGAGTATGGACAATTGAAGGGTGTCAAAACCCAGGGAGTGTGTTGCCTTCCAGGTCAGGGAAGTTTTGGGTGAAGCAGGTCAGCATCTAATTTCCCAACACAATTACAGCCCTTAAGACCCTTGTGTACATGCAATGAATCCAATAGGCCTCCATTTGAGATGAAAGCTGCCTATCTCTTGAAGACCAGGCACTGGTAAGATTCTAGGTCTAGTTATAATTATGTTCTTTTGCATGCCAGCCCACATTTTTTCCAAGAGGTACAAATGAAACATGTCTTCATGCTCTCAGGTGGCTCTACCAGGAAAAGAGTTCTCAGATTTACTCAGGCAGGATAATTTTGACTACTCTTTCAAAAAAAAAAAAGTGGCTTTTTCGGATCAGCTCTGTATTTCTTTGTGAAGAATAAAAGGCTTGACAAAAGATATATGAGAAAGAAATGGGGACATATCTCTTTTGAAGTACAAAGGCAGTGTGTTGCAGCGTGGCAGGGTGGTAGAATTGTGGCTGCTTGTGTATCTCCACAAATGAAGCCAGAATGCAGAGGAGTCAACATTAAAAATTGTCTTCAGAGCCCACTGCACTGAAGTGTTCCATTGTAGATGAAAACAAAAGGAATCTGCTGTACTTAAAGCAACAACATGTATTTTTTTTTAATTGCAAAATCAGATCACAGGTTTTTAAAACACTTCAACAATTCAATCCAATTTGAAGGCAGTGAATTGCTACAAATTTTAAGCATGTTCACAGCTATGCAAATGCTATTTTAAAATTAAGAACCTGGGTCAAGTCTGCTGGCAGATAATATTCTGTGTAGCAGGTAGCTGTGCTTTAACAGTTTGTTATCTGCCTCCGAGTCTTGACTGCAACACTGTTCAACACCACTTTGAAGTAACAATACATGCAGTGAGAAAAGTCAGCACCTTAACCATTCAGGCATCTTTTTTGTTCAAATTCTGTACCTTGCAATTATATTTTAATTTTTATGAGCTTTTATCAAAGCTACTATATTTGTAAAATGTGGAATTTCCCTCTATTTTTAAGTACCCTTTTTTTCAATATGTTTCTTCCATTATGATGAATTTCCCCTGTATGCTTGATTTCTGCATTGTTTGCTTTCCTCCTCCCAGTTTTCCTGCTGTGAAATATTTTTACATCTCTCTGCATTTCATTCCTTTGGATGGTTAGCTTGCAACAACTGTAAACTCCAAGTGGTGTTTTTGAGGATATCCTCCCTACTGATGAGGTAGAAACCAGCAGTGCTTTCAGTGTGGTGCAGCATTCAAGACAGATCTTTCCCCTTGAAGGATGTAAGTTTGCTTTGAAAGTGGGAAGTGAAAAGTTAAGCAAGACTTCTCTTTTTGTGAAGGAGGGAAAAGTAAAGGCAAAGTAAGCCCACTAGTAGCATCCTGAGAGGAAAGCACACAAAAAGCTGGCACATCAAAATTTTCCCAGCTGAAGGAAGCAGCTGCTTTGGTAAAACATTTGTAAGGGTGTCAGTGCACGAGACAAGAGTTCCCTCAGTGTTGACCCAAAGTAGGAAATAAATTCCCAGGGGAGCAAAGAGCCACAACAAACCTCACCAGCTCCTGCTGGAAAAGCAATCTGCACATCTCTGACCCTACCTTGAGCAGCATAAGCACAGAGGTGTGCTCTAAGTACTCCACTGGTTGTTGCAC
The DNA here is from genome assembly GCA_013397155.1 of Irena cyanogastra. NCBI lineage: Eukaryota > Metazoa > Chordata > Aves > Passeriformes > Irenidae > Irena > Irena cyanogastra. The sequence goes on along the minus strand of VWZV01000881.1, from coordinate 143,315 downwards.
ATGATTTCTGCCTGGGAGGGAGAGGAATAAGCAAATTCATCATAGATGTTAGTCATGCCTTAGTGCACCCTGGCCTTAGATGCAGCAATGGTGAGGCTGAATGCTAAATGCACAGCACAGAAGGGTGCTTCACTTTTACAGGTTTAATCAAAATAAATGTTTCCCATACAATAAGAAATAGCCTGGACAAATTCATTATTAGCTCACAGCACTTTGACATGAAGGTAGTTCCTTTGATGTCAGGAGAATTTTTATGATTTTGACCAAAATGAGAGTCAGTCTGGTTCTTGCAACTACAAGAATAAAATAATGATGCTATTTATTCGTTTATTTTTAGTAAATGCTATTATCCTGAGGGTTAAACTGAATTAATTCCATAAAGAAAGAGCTGCCATAAGGAGTCATTAAATGCCTTTGTTAAACTGGTACCCAAAAAAGCAGCTGTTGCAATGGCTAGGATGTACAGTTTGGGTTTTAACAAAGGTTGGAATCTAAGTTTTCTTTGCTTTTAGTATATGTGTATGGATGTGCCCTCATGAGGGAGAAGAAATATAGAAATCTGAGCAGCAAAACAATACAGCAGGACATTGAGAAAATGGAAGTAAAGATTTCAGCCAGGCCTTGCAGCATGATACCAAAAAAAAAAAAAAAAAAAAAAAAAAATGCTCTGAGGGAGATTTGGAAACGTGAACAAAGAAGACTCCTAACTCCATCCTCCATCCCTCTCTCAAATCCTCCCTGCAATAATACAAATATTAGCTAATTGCCCTAAACAAAAATCACTGCAGTAGTATAAGTGTGGTGTATGTGATGATTATTGCATTGACCTTATCGAAATCAGACAGGAGAACACAAATCTGTTTAAAACTCATTGCTGAACACTAGGTTATTCACATTCTTGTTCTGCCTGGAAACATTTGCAAGAGAATATTTCAGACAGGAACAGCCCAATGCCATTAATAAAATTGCTGGCAAGATATGAAAAAGCCCAAAGATTACGTGACTGCTCTGGTTAGGTGAGCTAAACAAACACTAGTTTAAGTAATTGCTTTGCATATAGAAAAACTCTCCTGAAAGAACAAGGATTAGCCCATTAAAAAATTAAATAAGCTACACCTAAATGAATGCTTGTAAGGTCTATAGCATTACAAATAAAGACACACTGTATGGGTCCACAGCTCCTGTAGAGATGCATGTTAAATACACGTTACCCTAAAACTCACAGATAATTCAAACACAGTTAAACTCAGGAAATTGAGGCTGTAGATTTTGAAGTTAATCTTCTGGTGAACATGTCCAATAGGTGCACAGCTCCCCATGTGGCTGATATTCTTACGAGCTCTCTGCTGGCACTGCTGGTGGTGTNGGGGGATTGGTTGGGGGTTTTTGTTTGGTTCAGGGTGGGGGGGGTTGGGTTTTTCGGTTTGTTGGTTGGTTTTTTTTTGTTACTTTTCTACCCAAGTGAAAAATGTTCTCAGATACTCTGTCATGTGAAGAGGAGAGGACGTATTGTTAGGAGACCAGAGGCCTGAAACAATTTTAGAGGAGCTTTTTTTTTCTGTTTTATTAAGAAATGTAATTAAACAAAGCCACTGCTCATTTAGATCCTGCCTTTGACAGAAAAATACATGCAGTCAGTGAATAATCATGTGTTTTCATCACCACACTCACACAAGGTTCAAGCAGTGCCTGGACCACTGAAAAGCACCAAAAGGAGCAAGACAGAGCCCTCTGCATTTCAGGGCTCATACCTCTTTTCCCTCCTGCCCTGTCTAGGAAGGATACAATTGAATTTTGGAAGGAAAATGCTCTTCAGGTGTGATGCAAATGAAAACTTATTGATGGCTTTGGTATTGTCACAGGTTTGTATCAGAGTATTTTTTCACATCTCATCACAATAACTAATATTTCTAACCTCATTTATTGGCTATCTTGCTTGTCAGCCTGAATAGGGTATGCTGTTGGGGGGATGTACAGAGGCACTCAGTTATGGCTTTAGGCTCCACGTGCTTCCTCTACAGTCTCAGGAGAGCAATAAACACCTCAACGAGGCAATTCAAAGCATCAAAGGAGACCCTTTAGTCAGCTGGGTCTCTCTNTATGTGATGATTATTGCATTGACCTTATCGAAATCAGACAGGAGAACACAAATCTGTTTAAAACTCATTGCTGAACACTAGGTTATTCACATTCTTGTTCTGCCTGGAAACATTTGCAAGAGAATATTTCAGACAGGAACAGCCCAATGCCATTAATAAAATTGCTGGCAAGATATGAAAAAGCCCAAAGATTACGTGACTGCTCTGGTTAGGTGAGCTAAACAAACACTAGTTTAAGTAATTGCTTTGCATATAGAAAAACTCTCCTGAAAGAACAAGGATTAGCCCATTAAAAAATTAAATAAGCTACACCTAAATGAATGCTTGTAAGGTCTATAGCATTACAAATAAAGACACACTGTATGGGTCCACAGCTCCTGTAGAGATGCATGTTAAATACACGTTACCCTAAAACTCACAGATAATTCAAACACAGTTAAACTCAGGAAATTGAGGCTGTAGATTTTGAAGTTAATCTTCTGGTGAACATGTCCAATAGGTGCACAGCTCCCCATGTGGCTGATATTCTTACGAGCTCTCTGCTGGCACTGCTGGTGGTGTTAAAGTTCCTGCATGGTTTCCATTATAGACTCCTTTTCATCCAAGCACTATTTTCAATTCCACCATCACAATTCACTCCAGAGCTGCAGTCAGACAAGAATTAGTTATTCATTCTGTATGTCTGTGTTCCTGAAACCATCTTTTATTTTTAGAAAGAAATAGAGCAATTTTCTCAACTGGGTGTTTTCCCCCAGCTGTAATAGTGAAATCTACTCCCAAACTAAAGGTATGCACCTCAGTCTCACTTTAGCCCCACTTGGAACAAGTCCTACAAACTATTATTCAAGACAGAGATTTTCAAATGCAAGTACTGTCAATGAGGTGGATAAGTTTACTGATGCAGAAAAATTTATATTTTCAGGGTCAGACCATAGGCTCCAGACATTTGGATTGTCCAAAAAAACCTCACTTATCTGAGGACGAAAATTCCCGAAAATCAAACAATAAAACATTTCCAATTTTAATTTTTATAAGTCTTCCATTGCCATCTAAGTAACCTGTTACCTGTTACATTNAACAAAGCCACTGCTCATTTAGATCCTGCCTTTGACAGAAAAATACATGCAGTCAGTGAATAATCATGTGTTTTCATCACCACACTCACACAAGGTTCAAGCAGTGCCTGGACCACTGAAAAGCACCAAAAGGAGCAAGACAGAGCCCTCTGCATTTCAGGGCTCATACCTCTTTTCCCTCCTGCCCTGTCTAGGAAGGATACAATTGAATTTTGGAAGGAAAATGCTCTTCAGGTGTGATGCAAATGAAAACTTATTGATGGCTTTGGTATTGTCACAGGTTTGTATCAGAGTATTTTTTCACATCTCATCACAATAACTAATATTTCTAACCTCATTTATTGGCTATCTTGCTTGTCAGCCTGAATAGGGTATGCTGTTGGGGGGATGTACAGAGGCACTCAGTTATGGCTTTAGGCTCCATGTGCTTCCTCTACAGTCTCAGGAGAGCAATAAACACCTCAACGAGGCAATTCAAAGCATCAAAGGAGACCCTTTAGTCAGCTGGGTCTCTCTGTAGACCTACAGGCTTCCTGGGATGAGTCTTTGCTGACTACAGGAAGAATTTAAACACTGAGCTCGTGTACAGGCATACAGATACACACCCATAAGCACAAGTGTCTTGGTGAATCTCCCACTGAATGAGTGAGGGGAAGCAGCATACATCTCTTAGATCCCCTCCAAATTTGCAGCGTGTTGACGTAAGGAAAGATTTTTCTCAGTTTATGGAAAAAAACGAAACCCTACATCCTGTCAATTCTGTAATCTGCTGCTTTATTGTAATCCTTTGTTACATATAGGTTATGGATTTAAGGCTCAAAGAAATCTTGCAAAGCAAAAATATTTAAAAAGTGGGGAGAGATCAGTGCACGAGCTCGTTTGCTCTTTTTTACAAACCTGACTCGGGGCAAAGATATCCTTGTTCATCAACACAGTGTAAAGGAGTGAAAAGTTTCATGTGACACGAGGGAAGAGCTTTTTTCTGGGGAGATGAACCATTCTTCTCCTTTATTTCTCATCTAACATCACTAGACACTTTCTTTAGGAAGAAACTTTCCTTGGTATTACTCAAAATCTGCCTGTTAACATTTCACAGGTACAATTCCTTCAGCTTCTCTGTTGAAGGCAGTGATGCAAGTCATCATCAGACACTTGGTGTTCAAACAACAGGGCTGGGAACTGGTTGCAAGTCCTCAGGCTCGTGTGCAGATCCATGGAGTGAAGCCCTTCTGCCACATATTTAAATATAGGTAGCCTCCACCCCAGATGCCACATAACCAATACTGGGACAACCTGGGGTTTGAAATATTGAGGCTTGCTGAGAACTACAGTATATTAGAATGAGCACAGCGTGGTACAGACATGGCTATGTGATTTCTACAGGGGATATTAACTCAAGAGGAGCATTCCATTAATGCAGCTACTTGGCTTCCCAACAGGAGCTTGCCCTCAGATTAATAAATAGGTATAATCTGTGTGTGTCACTGGTTTCACAGGACAGTCTGCCTGTGCAAACTACAAGATAAACTCTGCCCTGGATGAAGAAAATTTAGCAAGTGTTATTAAATGTGCTCAAAAGATTTTTTTTCTACCTATAATTATTTGAAATATAAAATTACCGCATGCTTGATGTACAAAGAACATTAAAGAGGATTTTTAATATTCTCCAGGAGCTTTCCAAACTTGTCCACAGTCCTTCAGATCTGACATAAAAGACAGTCTGTACCTGCTGGCTCTGCTAATAAATGATCTTCCATGTTGTAAACTCAGACTGTTTTGAGGCATTCTACCTTTACACAGAAAGTATTAAACCTCATACTTAATGACATTGGCCTCGTTTTCAGCATCAGATCCTCAGCTAGTATCAGCTGATGCTGGACTCATTAGCTTCTTTGAATGGCTTAAATTTACACCAGCTGAGGGTCTGGCTCCTATTCTTGAAAATCCAAGCCAACACAAAAGAACTTTCATTCCTGCCTCTTATAGGTCTTTCCAGTATTACAGCTACTAATCCCAGATGTAGCTTGTGCTGCTGACAGATGTCCTCAATAATTATATTGTTGGGTCTTCTGCTTACTATGTTTAGCATGATACTGACATATGGCAGTGCTGCGACGATAGTGGGGCACTGAGCCAATGTTGTCATTTCCTATTTACAAAGTAATATGTTTGGGAACCAACACAAATTCAAATAGGAAGGAGCTTTCTGATGAGGACCTCACAGTCAGTGATGGTTAGTGGGAGGCATAATATGTAAATGGAGAGATTAAGTGCTTTATTTTAATTAATCAATTAGTTAATTAAAGGGGCAGGGCTGACAGCTGCATAATCACAGTTGGGTCTTTGGAGGTTGAAACATTTTCTTTCTCTTTTCAGGCATTCAACCTCCATGTCACCTTTAATTTCTTTCATCCCTTTTCCCACCCTAATGTCCTGCTGCTCCTTTTTCTGCAGTACCAACAAAATCAGTCTCGTCCTCAACATCCCTGCTGCCCAGACATATTGCCTATTTGGCAAAACTTCTCTTCTAGGCTACATGACCTCCCTTCTTCCCTTATTTTCCACATAGTTTCATATACAGCTGTAGTAGTTTTCTGCATGTCTTGCCACTGTCGTGGTGGTTTTCCTGCTCTTTCATTTCTCTATTCTGCAGTGCCATGATTTTCCACAGGGATAATTTAGCTATGTCCTTTTCTGTTTGATGCTCAAGGATTTTGTGCCTCTTCTGAATTCCATTCCATAAGGGACTCCACACAGTTCCTCCTTTGATATTCCTGGTTAGAAAACAATTGAGCCTTGAAGCTAGTTTCAGTTTACAGGAGGTGTGAGTGCTCAACTCAGGTGTCTCGCCAATCTCTTTTATTTACAGGTTATACAAAATTCTCTTCAACAGAATTTAGGATGAAGCAAACAAGAGGAGATGTTTTTCCTGTTAGAAGAATTTCATGCCTTTTTCAGCCAGCACGTTACCCCCCCAAAAAATAATTCTTGATAAGCTCTCTTTTATTTGTTTTGAGAACCAGGCTCTCAACACTTGTTTAGAGAGTGGCCAGTGTTTCTCTCCTAAATCTTGTTTTTCACACCTCAGTGTCCTGGGCATAAATACATCTCTCCTAAACCAATATTCCCTCAAATTCTTTGTCAGTCTGGACATCACAAGGGCACTGGTTTTGATGCCTGTACTTTACAGGAGCTTTTCTACAGTTTTGGCCACCTGTTTACAAGGTGTTTAACTTCATATTGTCTTAAAAAAATCTTATAGGCTTCTGGTTGTGAGGCTCAGCTCAGATCATGATTCTGAAGCAAAATGCCCAAAGGCAAAGATTCAGGTAGGACAGGTCTTTGAGAAGGACCCCTTGCAACCAGAAATTGCTCCCCATTGCTGCAGGTTTGTGACTCACAACTACTGACAGTGTAAACACTTCTGTGGAACAGAACATTCTTACCTGGTATCACCCATGTTGTTTTATCTCCAGCCCAGGTTTAAAGACAGACACAACACAGAAGGCTTTCTGAGCCTCAGGCCTTATCTTGAGAGAACAACACAGAACTTCACCCCAACCCTTTATAAGGATGGTGATGCTCTAATGGAGACAAGGGCATGGTTTGAGTCAGGGGTTCTGCAGCCCACAAGCCACTTGTAACCTGTGTTTTTATATGCAAAGAGACAGATTAATTCAACCACTTTTGACAGAATAAACCAACCATTAAATCTATACCAATACAGAATTTTTCAGTTGTGCTGGTCCCAGCATGAATAACTGGGCACTCAAGTTGGCAGCCAATTAGAAGATCGAGCAGCCTGTCTTGCTGAGTTATTAACTAAGCTCCCTGGCTTCAGTCCAGAAAATCCTACATACCAGACTCCAGCTGGTTCTCTTGAATCCTGTCTCATTCAACAGCAAATCCGCTGCAAGAGCACCATACCTAGATCAAAGAGTCTGAGTTTCATCCATTTATTTTTCATGTCAATCAACCACATCAGTTGAAACTAGACTATTAGAAGCTTGAGAGTCCACCCTGGTAAGCACAGATAGCACAGATCCTTCAATGACAGCTACAGAGCAATTGGCCTTGTGCTGTCCAGATTTGTGTCCAGACAGATTAGACAAGCCTAAGTGTATTACTGGGGCTGTGCCTGGTTGGTGCTTTTGTGGTTAGCAAGAAAGAGAACACCTAAATCAAGAGACAAACTTATAGACCTGAAAATGTGAAAAGAGATGCTTTCTGTCACATCCACAGAGTCAAAAAGGCAGGGAGTAAAGGACCTGGGACAAGAAGGAGAGATGGAGGGGCAATGCTTGTGGCTGGGCTCCCGCAAGCAGCTGTACCAGACTGAACTGGCAAATTGAGGGCCAAGTGTTGCTCACAGAACTAGGGGCATGTAGAGAGCAAATCAACAGGTGCTGATGAAATATGGCTCATTTCACCAGAGATTCACCACTGTCAGTCTGTTGAATTGCCAGTCCTCCCAATTATTAACAGTTCTCTCCTGGAGTTCATATGCTTGTGAGGAATCATACCCCTGGAACACCATGTGCCTCTGTGTGTGTGAGTGTTCAGGCTGAGAACACAGACGAAAATGGCACTTTGACTCTGTTGTTCACAATGAATCAACTTTGGAATCACAACAGTCTCCAAAGTTTGGTAATGACAGTCAGGTGTATCCTTCCCACTCAAACATGAATTTAGCAATGATGGTGATCTTTACCTTACTTGAAATTTTGTACTATGTCAGGTATTTCCAGCTCCCTCTATTGAACATCCAATACTGATTTCAATGTACAATACCTCCATTGCCACAGATACTACTCTTTTACCCCAAAATCCTACCAGCCATGGTCTGTGGATTAAAGGTTGTTTGAGGATTTACGTGAATCAAAAACTATAATTGAATGAAACATTGATGTGAAAGCCGTAGTCCAAGGCACATTCAATGTTAGGCAGAAAATCAAGAATATCTCAATGACTACTTTGATGTCAGCTCACTTGTTAAGTTCATGACTGTGGAGAACCCACACACTATGAATAAGAAATTTTGTTAGCTTCTTATTCATGAAGATGCATTACAAACTGAACTGTGAAGAAGTTTTTGGTTTAGGATCTTATTTTCTTGTGCTTCAGGGAGCAGTACATAAGCAGGGGGAGAGTTGACTGAGAGGAGACCATTGGTGCTCAGGGATGGGTTGGGCATTGGTCAGTGGATGGTGTTGTGCATCACTTGCTTTTCTTGGATCTTAGCTCTCTCTCCATCTCCTTTTTATTAGTATTAGTGTATTTTATTTTGTATCAATTGTTACACACTTATTATCTCAACCCATGAGTTTAATTTTTTTTTCCTGATTCTGCTCCGCATCCCACTGGGGAAGGGGGGAAGACTGAGTGCACAGTACTTAGTTACTGGCTGGGGTTAACATGTGATACCCTATCTTGTGATCCGTAGCAAGGCACTTCCACCAGTTTAATGGCTCCTCCCAGCTTCTTGAAACATATCTCCAGTGTTTCCACATCATCAGGGGAGCCAAAGTAACTACAACCTTTGAAACTATCAGGTTAACATGAAATGTGCAGAGAAAAATCATGCAAATGTGTCTGCCTTTTTATCTCTGTAATATGAGAGGGTTGGCAAACATTGGGGAGCTTTTCTTCATCCCCCCCTCATGCCCTTTATTCTTATACCCTCTTACTCTGTGGATCTAAAATTCACAGTGTCTTCAAAGTAAAGTTCCTTTCTGCCAGAACAGGCATATGACCTGGTGAGACCTGCCCTCTGTGATGGAGGCAAACTTCCCTCTGCAGGCTGCACCAGGACAAGCTGCTTGGGAAGAACTGGAATCCCCTTTGCCAATGATGTAACTCCCTTGACTTCAGTAACAGTAAAGATTTTGGCTACAGCATCATTTTTTATGATGTAGAGGTTAAACCCCCTGTTATTATCATATGAAGAAATCAGTTTAAAGCACTCTGTTTCTTTGGCAAAGTCCTGAGCCCTCTGGATCTGATATTTCTAGGGCTTAGTATGTGGGCTGGTTACCATGCAACTGGAGCTTTTGTTTGTTTTGGAAATACAAGATTTCTTTTTTTCAGTGCACAGATTGGATGAAATTGCCAAGTGCAATAAAGGAAATCTGACACAATAAACAAAAAATTATCCCAGCACGCATTTTCCTTTTATGAACCTGAAATAAAGGTATAAAGTGGGAAATGTCTGTGGACACTTCTGCCCTAGGATAATCTCCCTACTTTCATGTCCTTTTCAGAAAGCACAAATTAATAGATTAAATGTGCTATTATTGTAACCTACAGAGTATTTTTTCTTTCAAAAAACTGTTATTTTCAAGAACTAGAAAAATTGTAGTTTTGCTGTCTAACAACACATTGACAGTGAACTGTTACTTCTTCCCCTAGTACACAGAAGAAGGCATTAAGGCATTCATTGACATTTTAACATACTGTATGCATGAAATACATCGGTAGATACATCTTGATGACCCCTGTGTAGGACCCCATTCCAAGAAAGTGCTATGATGCAACAGACAGTAATGTACCACCTAAAATCCAGACAATCTGGAGCAGGGCTAGAAAACACACATGGGAGAGGAGGGTGCTGACAGCAGCTTGGCTGATTTTTCCAGATGGAAATAGAAATGGATCTGAAAAATGTTCATCTCTCTTTGTCTCGAATTTTGCCATCCAATGTTTTTGTCTAATTGGTGTTTGCTTCTCAGTTAAGCCAGAATGCAGATTTTTGCTATCCACTTCGTTTGTGAGCAGCTACAAAATCAGGTGTTTTGCTACCAATAACCACAACAGAAGAAAGCCCTTCTTAGCTGAAGGGAACTAAATTCAGATCTCTACTCTAAGAGGATAAACACAAGCTTATAGGTACGTTCACCACTCTTCAAGCAGTTCACATGGTAACCACAGTGTGGGACCAAAAATACAGCAAGTGAGACAAGGTGTAATATCATTTTCTATTCTGCTGCTGAGGATTGCTTCTGCATTTCCATTGAAACAGACAAACACACATGAAATGAAATTATGTACAGAGCAGAACCAGTTCTGTTATCTTCCAACAGTGCTTAAATCACTGGACTATAAAATTGTGATTTCTCTTGCCTGTCCTTTCTTTGGTCGCATGCCTCTTAGATCCTTTGCTGCAGAGTTGCCCATTTTCAACACCAAAGGAAAAGAAAGAGAGTTGCAGTTTCAAGTAGAATATTTTAAATTAAATATACAAAACCATTAAGGCTCTGGAACCTCTTTTTGTTGTGTTTCACAGTGAAATTCATTGTTACTTTTGTTTTATTCTGCACTTGGTGCTCTCAGAATGTGTTAAATCTGACTTAAGAGGTAGAACATACCCCTTAAGAAACGTATACATAAGAAACTCCATACATTATAAACTTCCAATGTCTAAACAGATTCAGGGCTTTAGATTAGACTGATGTCTTGAATTTAGAGGTCTATACTCTGTTTCAGAAATGTAAGTGGTATTTTGGGGTTTTTGGAATAAACTTATTTTCAAACTGTGACAAGTATGAAATGTTATTTTGTACATATTACATGTTATTTATGGCCTTAAATACGCTATCTTGGTTTTGGTAGAGCTAAGGATCTTCTCCTGGGTGTCATTAGAATTTTCTGTCACATTGCATGTCAGAAGAAGAATTTTTTTCATTTAGTTCTTAAATGAAAATTTAGGATTTTTAATGCTTGGAATACAAAATAGACATTCTGTCCTCAAAGCCCCTAGTTCCTAAATGCTCAAGAAGTGTCAGTGATGTTTTACACCCACTGACACTCTGACTCCAGATAGCCAGCTCACTGCTTTCAGAGCTTAAAATGACCATTTAGGCATTTAACCTTAGACATACAGCCTCAGGTCTTAACTGTTCAGTACTCATCTCCATAAGAGAAACACCTCCCTCAGGAAGATTTCACATGTTATCAGGTCTGGTTTTCATTTAATCAACAAGTAGCATAGCAACTGCCTTGTCTCTTATTAGCTGTGAGAGCCTAAGTAGATACTTCAAAGCCCCTCTTGAAATTATAATGAAAAACAATTTCTGGCTGAGAACAGTAGAATCATTTGCTTGATGTTCCCACGGCACCAGAGAAGACAGAAGAGCACAATGAAGCTGAAGAGCAATGTGTTGACAGAGAGAGAGGTTGAAGGCTATAAAGATGTGTAAAACAATAAACAGTATATGTCATGCCATCGAAATATTTCAGAGAGAAAAGCAGTTCAGGAAAACAGTCTGCTTTGCAGCCTTACAGTTTGCTTTTTTCAGATTCTATTTATTACAGTAAAACTATACTGGATGTCCCTTAAGTTTCCATTGTAGGAAATGGCCAGCAATCAAACTATATTGTTACCCAAAAGGCTACCAGAAATAGTTATTTGAATATTGAAACATATTTTTGTAGAAGAGCCTTTATTACTGCAGGTGGGTTTTTTTGCTTATACATTCATATTTTATGCATTCTGCAAGAATTGCTTTGGTTTTGTGCTCAGAATGTTCATATTTTCTTCTCCTTAGTCCTGTTTATGTTTATTGTGATATTGCAGAAACCCAGAGGGAAAAGATAGCCTAAAGCCAAGCTAGAGAGTCCATCTCTCTAAAGCTGAGTCTCTCCTGAGAATGCACAGAGGGGAGGAGAATAAGGTCCCAAACATGAAATTCAACTTCTTGCTTTGCTGCCCAGGTATGTGTCTGGGCCTGTGATGGTGTTGCTCACAGATAAAGCAGGTTTATGCTCCATCCTCTAACCAGGACTCATCAGGTACCAAAACAGGCCTTGGCAGAACTGACTGCAGCACTCGAGGAAGGAAATGCTGTGATAGCTTCAGGAGAATTGGGGTGACAGAAAAGAAGACCTAGAGACACCAATGCAGTCTGAAAAGGCTGAGGAAACATCATCCAGCAACCATTTACTGAGTACACCAATCCTGCATCTTACTGCTGAATGAAACACTGAGGTTGTAGCAATGCCAACCCACATCCATGAGACATCACTGCAGCACCTCCACTCACTAAAGAAACTGGTGTTTAGTCCTTCCTGTGCCCACAGAATTGACATATTTTGCCTTTCTTATATTCCTGCCATATTCAGCCTTTCAGCATTATTTATTACTGAGTCTACACTTCATTTTTCTCCCATATTCTTCACTTCTCCAAATAGCTGAGAAACACACTGCGCTATTGTATTTCTCAACATTTAATTTTTCAGTGACTCTGGCAATGGAAGAAAAAAGTGCTTCTATAGATTTTTACATAGCTAATAAAGATGTACATAGTGTGTGTAGAAATAAGCATATCTATGCCTTTTCTCTCAGTCTTTGAGCACACAGTGCACAAACTGGTGCTCTACCTTTGACCAGTGGCTAACTACTCCTCCCACAATGAACCCATTCACTTACTTATGTCATGAACAGATGTATTTACACAGTTGCAGACTGAGGCATCCCCTCTGCACAGGCTGCACATTCCCCAGGTGTATGCCACTTTATTCAGATTTAGAATGAGATTCAGCATTTCCACAATAAACAGATCTAAACAGGCCACCAGTTAACTAGGAAGTATGTTTATTAATAATCACTAACACTCTTTTTAGTACCCTTAGTAAGTCTGTAAAATTTATTCATTTATGTGGGCCTCGTTATTTATTTATCTAATGTCTGCTACTTTCTAAATTCTTAAATTTACCCCTTTCCAAAACCAGGAAAAAATTTCTTCTTTTTCCCCTCCCAGGCACTACCACTTTTGATGTGTTATTTCATTATTTCTATATTTCACTCACAAAATTCTCTATAAAATCTCGTTAGCATTCTTCTTTCTTTCTCACATTTCTATTTGACATGCTCCGTCGCTGAAGCATTTGTATCTGGGCTGATAACTGGTCAAGCTGTTCCCAGGTCTGGAGCCAATCTGTAGGTCAGCCAGCTGGAGCAATGACAGAAACACTGAACTGTGTTTCATCCTTCAGAGACCAGCCGCTGTCCTCTCAAAACGTGTTAATTCTTTTCTCATGTTCTGCTGGACATTGGCCCTTTACTTGACATCCACTGCTTCATCTTCTGAGCTGGTAGTTCTTTTTTGGTTCTGCAGTAGCTACATCTGAGTAGCAAAGCCCATAAGAGGGATGTTCTATGACAGAATATTATTACAGTGTTTAAATAAATATTAAGTTAATCAACCACATCACGTTTGGTGAAGTTTATGCACTCAGGACTGCTGAAGTCTGCCCATATATGAAAAATCACAGCTGCAGCCTCTACTCTTTGTACTTGTGCATTGCACCGAAGAGAACTGGTAAGTTCAAAGAGTTCTGCAGAGCTGAGTGCAATGCAGGCACTTGGAGGTACACAGGAAAAGCTGTCATTCTGCAGCTACACCACCTTTGGCATTTAATGGTTCAAGTTAAAAATTCAGGGTCAATTCTTGCCCCAGGTGAGAAAGACAACAGTACAGCACACAATGCTTTATTGAGCACAGTGCAGCTACAGTTCCAGGCAATGGAAGAGTGCCTGTATGGAGGTGTTCAGATGAGGGTAGCCAGCAAAGACAGTAGAATATGCTGATGTTGTTCACTCCTGTAACCGAATCTGTGTGTGAGTTTTTGCCAGAGTAACTCTTTAGAAAGTTACAGCAATATAAGCTTGTCCTTAGAGTAAAACATGAGTGGTGTTCCAACAGAATTATTAAGGACTCTATTTTAGATAACCTCTAAGAAAAGAAGCAGAGCAGTTAATCCAATCCACACTGCGGAAACTAAGAAATACATTTGGTGAACACATCCTGAGGCAGCTTAAAGGTTTTCCTTTAAGGTCTGTCATAATGAGCCAACACATACTCTTTCTTAAAGCAAGGAGAAATTTACTGTCCATATAAGTAACACAGTGTGACAAGAGTTAATAGAACCTAACTCTATCAGAATGCTTCTATCTTCTACATTAAATCTTTTGCATATTCCTCTCCTCTGATACATGAGGTTCTAGGGCTTGGTTTACTTGAGAAAAGTAATATGTGACCTCCTTTAGAGAGACGATATAAATTCCTCTCTTTCATCCTTATCAATTTCATCTCATAGACTCATAGATTCACAGACTCATAGAATCATAGACTCATAGAATTATAGAATGATTCGGTCTGGAAGGGATGTTAAAGATCATCCAATTCCAATCTCCCCACCATGGGCAGGGACAATTTCCACTAGATGAGGTTGATCAGAACCCCATCCAGCCTGTCCTTAAACACCTCCAGGGATGGAGTAATGCTGGTGTCTCCTCCACCTGTGTTTACTAACCTGGAGAATACAGTCTGGTAAGCCCACAAAGAAGCAGAAGTAATCCCCCACTGTTATGGGAGAGGCTATTTTGGCTGCTCTCTATCCTCCTGATCAGCAAGCCTTGGAATTTGGATAGTAAACATATGACCTCCTTGATATTTCTCATCAAGCAGTGCCTCCAGTCTGTGACCACAGAGTTGTTATTGAGTGTATTGGTTGGGATTGGCACTGCAAAGCAAGCATTATCCCAAAGGAGAATGCTTGTGATGACCCTTAGAGGAAGCACTAGGAGACACAAGCTGCTGCTGTACTGACTTGGGTGTTGGGAGAAACTGGCAATGTCATCTGTGTGATCTGAGTTTGAGCAGTGGTTTACATGCCACATGTTGAGTGTTAAAGCTAGATTCCCTCTTGTGTATAAATAGCTGCTAATGGAAGGACAACTGATGTGGTGTTCCAGTGGTAATTCCCACACATCTCCCTCTGCTGCATCTGTTGGTTTCTGTCAACTTTCACTTTAGACTTATCTTTTTAGATCTTTTAAAAGTGGGACAGGCACAATCTTTTCATTGTGTGTGCATCACACACAGTATAAGAGAGCCTGTGACACACTGTGTCTGGACCACTTGCTTGAGCAGTGTGAGATCAAGCCAGGGCCTGAGCCAACCCTGCTGCACAGATGTGTGGCCAGAGCTCCTATGCAAAACAGGAACCCTGCCTGGAGACCTTCTCCACTTGCCTTGGACAAGAGCTGGTCCATCAGAGACTTGAGGATCCAGACTAACTTGACAAAACAGATTTCAAGTGTGGTTTCACAGCTGCCTTGAGCTCACCTACCCTTCTGTTGACAGGCTAATCCTGCTCTCTCCTTACCCCAATTAATTCCTGATTAATACAGGTTCTCATACAGATGCAAGTGCTTTATGACAAAATCCATACTCCTTTTCTCAAAATTTGTTCTCACTTAAAACAAATAAATAGTGTAAAAATTAATTTCAATTTCTCAGTCTTTGTAAACTCAAAACCATAGGTTTCTGTGCTGACTGGTGAAAGGACCTGAAGGAATGGCCTGAAGTTGTGTCAGAAGAGGTTTAGGTCAGATATTAGAAAAAGGTTCTTCATTCAGAGGGTGGTTGGGAACTGAACAGGCTCCCCAGGGAAGTGGTCATTGCACCATCCTGACAGAGTTCAAGAAGCATTTGGACAGTGCTCTCAGGAACATGGTGTGACTCTGGAGGTGTCCTGAGCAGGGCCAGGAGTTGGAGTGGATGATCCTTGTGGGCTCCTTCCAACTCAGCATATTCTGTGATTCTGTAAAATACATTATTCTTGGCAGACACTACTGTGATAGTGAGTGGGAGCAGAAAGAGCCTGTGGTACTCATAGGATCATAGAATGGTGTCAGCTGGAAGGGACTTTAAAAGATTCAGTTCCAGCCCTACTGCCATGACTAGGGACACCTTTCACTAGACCACGTTGCTCAAAACCTCAGCCAAACTGTTCTCTAGACTTCCTGGGATGGGGCATTCAAAGCTACTCTGGACAACCTGTTTCAGTGTCACACAGCTCTCACAGGAAAGAAATTTTTTCTTAATATCTCATCTAAACGTGCCCCCTTTCAGTTTAAAGCCATTCCTCCTATTGTAACATGCCCTTGTCAAAAGTCCCTCTCCAGCTCCCCTGCAGCCCCTTTGGGTACTGAAAGGTGCAATAGGACCATACACCATCCAAAAATACTGAATAAGCTGTGATTTTTAAGGTAATTTTACCAAGAAAATATTTCAATATCACTCTTTCACTGCAGACTACTGTGATTTTCCAAATCAATAATCTTTAATTTAAAGATCCCTGACAATATTTTTGTCAGATAGGATAAGTGATTCTACAGGAACTGAAGTCCTGTTAGTCCTGAAGAAGGGTTAGTTTCAGCAGTGGGCAGAAGAAGAGTTACAAGCAAGTTAGGGTATTGACTACGGAATCTTTCTATAAAATTGAACTTAAAAGAGGGAATCTTTTCTATGTTGAGAAGTTTGGTCACTTGTAGTTGATCTCATTGTTCTCATTCTGCTGTTGAAATGCAACCTTCCACACTACTTGGACTTACTCAGAGTCAGGACACTCTTTGATCCTTGACTCAAACTATTTACAATACACAGATTTGTAGCCTAGAGCCTCTGAGAGAACAACACATTTGGGGAATTTTAAGGATTCCTCTGGAAGGGTCCAAACATTCACAGGTATAAGAAGCTGCTTTTATTCTCTGCAATTCTGGGATAGGGGGACCTCAGCTGGATTAGAAGTCATTTATGTTGTTGCAGGAAGGACATTTTTTATACCTGTGAGTTTAATACTACTGGTATTTCATTTTTCTCTTAATCAGCTTTCAGTGGAGTTGATCTTGACTTAAGATAGGGGATGACCTCCCAAGGTCATACCCCTTCTGTCATATGAAAAGCATTAAGCATGGGCAATCTGAGACTTTTTTCAATTGGCAGGCTTGTTGCCCGAGAGCAAAGCTTCAGATTTGGCTTTTAGCGTGTTATATTATGAACTTTCTTTTTCTTTACAGAAAAAGAAACTTTTCTTCTGTACATATTATGCACTTTGCCTATAAATATGAGATTTCAACCCTTTGCCCTCCAAAATCAGTGTCAGCAAGATAACTGTTCTGAGCAGTAAACAGAACTTGCAACTAGGTCTCTGTTCTTAAAAACAAAAATGAGAAAGTTATACAGTGCTTTTTTCACCTAGGTCTCATGGAAATTGCCACCCCCTTTCACAAAATTACATGCTTCCAAAGGCACAGGCTTGACTAAAGCTGGACTTTCCCCTGATAATTCCTTCCAGTGGTGTGTATATAGGAACAATAATACATTTAAACTCAAATGAGCATGTCTTCAACTTCCAGACACTGCTTCTTGTTACTTCCTTCCTCTTAGATTGAAGGGTTATTTAATACCCATTACGTTCTCCCTGTGAAAGTAGTGTGATTGTGATCAAGGCCAAAATTACATCATGCTGGCAGAGGCATCCAAGGCATCTGAGCTGCCTCAGTTCACACAAACCAGCACAAGAGGAAGGGTAGAGAAATGCAGCACAGACACCCCAGTGCTGATGGCACACCGAAGGGCCAGGACCCAGAGAACAGCATAGCTGCATTTGCAGGTAGATTGTAATTACAGCTAATTAACAGCACTTCTACCATGCTGAGACCTCATATTAGGTCGCTCCTTCATTTTGATCCCTAGGTCTTTTCAGCACCTGCTTATGAAAAGATCATCTTACCTCATTGACTTATCCTTATGTACCATTTCACCAACTTGCTCTTCTTTTTTCAGTTTTAATTACAAATATTATCATAAGTGATTTATTATTTACTTTCAAAAATAATCAGTGAAGTCGTTGAATGGTATCAGCTACTGATCCCCATGAAACTCCATTATAAGTATGTTCAGCTGTTGATAATTTCCTGGAGACAATCTCTTTCTAAGATCTACCACTTAACCAGTTCTTAATTCATGAAACATTTGCTTTATTAATAGTATATGATGCCAATGTTTAAATCAGAACATGCTGTGCTGCCAAATTCAAATATTTTACAAAAATCAGATTACTCAAACAAGCTTACAATTTCATCAAAGAATAAAGTGAGATTTCTTTGACATGATCTGCTTTTCATAAAACCATGTTGTCTGGAAATAATTTTATTTCTATCCTTTAATTATTTCTCAGCTGATTCTCTTCCCAGCTTTTCTGTTATATTTTCTGAAACAGATGTCAGACTAATTGACCTACACTGAATTCCAGTCATCTTGTCAGATTTTTTTTTTTTAGTATTGGCTCACTCTAAACTCAATTTCAGTCTTCTGGAATTTTCCTGGTGTTCCAGAATTTGTTAAAAATGAGGATTAAAGATTAAAGATTTCCTAGAGCAATTTATGTGCAAAACATCTGTTTCCACTGAATTAGAAGTGTTTAATTCCACTTAAAGTTGCTTTGTATTTTCCTTAGACTATGACAAGCCAGAAAGAAATTTGTTGTTCTTATATGGTAGAAGTACAGCATTTGAATTTTATTTCTAGGAATCCAGCTATTTTTATGAATTGTAACTATTCTATGTCTTCTAAAAAGAATTTGATGGTTTGTTTCCAACATCATGACACTGATATTTTCCAACATCCCTCTATCTTCAGATATACTTTTACACCAGCATACATTACAAACTTACATTTTATCATGCTACCATTTTTCCTTCATATTTTTAGTTTCTTACATTATTTTTTCAGCATTTTTAGCATGAAAGTTACATATTGTATATCGTGTTTGGGGGGTTTTCTTCCTAACTGTTGTCTTAATTCTTAATGTAATCAAGTTTTATTTATAAACAATTGAGAGACTTGGATGTGCATTGTTACAAGGTTTAGGTATGTAGCAAATATGCATTAAAGCAAAACACTTTGTCAGCCTATATTTTCCAGTCCAATCCCTCCTCACCACCAAACTGGTTTTGCCTTTATGAACTGAACTCTTCAGAAGATACTTTGAAGAAAATACTAAATAATATTTGAGATATATATTCTTCACCTTAAATAGTGCAATCAGTGGTTTTTAAGCAGCATCTTTCCAGTCCAACATCATTCTTACCTTTATTCATCACTTAACACATCCTGTTACACCACTATGAAAGCTTGAAAATGTAGAAAGAAGCTTCACTTGTTCCTGAAGGAATTTATCAGCAAAACTGACTTTTATGATTACATCAGTTTCTGTCCTGAAGACTAAAATGAAGTTATTCACACTCCAGTCAAGTGTCCCTCCTCATTTCTCTACTAATTGTTCTAAACATGAACTCTCTTTGCAAACATATTTGTCATGACTGACTATAGAGCTAAAAAAAGTGCAAATTTGGAAAACATATAGCAACTTCACAGGAAAAGAGCAGAGAAAGAACATCAAAAACATCAGCCTGCATGCAAAGGCTTCAGGTTTCAGCCAAAGCCAACGAGCAGGGTAATTTGCAAAGTATTACAGTCGTTTGTAAGATGTGTAAATGAACTCATCTGAGCATGTCATAAGATTTGCAATACTCCTGCAAGACAGAATTATTTCCTTATCTAAGTGCCGTTTTTATCTAATAGGAAACTTCAAGTGAATTATTCAAGATCAAAAAATGAGCAGAGGAGGAGGGACTTGACCACTCTTCTCAAAAACCTTATGAGACATTAACTCATGGACTGAGCTTCCTTTCTGAAAAAAACCCTACAGCTCTTCTTTGGCTGAACAAGGAATGTACTTCCTGTGCAGAAAATTCACCCCCCAGCATCTCTCAGATTTATTTTCTTCAGTTCTGTTATGCAGCTTTTTTGCTCCTAAACCCAAACAGCAGATAGATAAATGGGCAGGTCTGGAATGAACTTTGTGATGAAATGAATAATATAAATGCCAGCTAGCTAACTAAACTTTTATCAGTCTACAATGACAATAAGCTCACAATAATCTATATTCCCATCTTCATCTTTCATTGTTCTAGTTAGGTTGTTTGTTTAAGCCTCTTAACCTAATTACTGAAATTCATTGTTCTCATTAGTGCCATTTGTTGCCAAACAAGAAAAAACCAGGGTTTTCTGACAGAGCTGGAAAACTTCCAAAGTATGTGGTTGGCTCCAGCACTTCTCTCCTTCTCGCAAGCTTAGGCCAGCACAGAACATCTTTGTTTTGCAGTTGTCAAGGCTCTAACCAGTTGTTGGGGTCTTTGCACACTTGTCATCATTTAAGGACAATGTAAAATCTATTGACAGCAACATGGGTATAATTCCCATAAGGGATTACTAAACATAATTTTTCAGGAAATGGAAATACTGTGAATTTGTGCTAGTGTAAAGATTTACAAGAAGAGAACACAAAGACTTCACTGTGTTAAACATCATTCTTGTATTGTGATAAACCTAACTAGATGCTGCCAAAGGACTTTGCAAGAATTACAGCTTGCATTCCTGTCCGTCTCATTCCAGTTCACTGGCCAGACTCATTTTCCCACAGTACGTCTATACTCATGATTGCCTTTTTATACAAAATTAAGTTCATCTAAGAAGCTCATCCTCTACTTAATTGAAAACATGAGGAAAATAGGGTCTGTGTAAGCATTTCTTCAGTCCCATCCTCAGGATTTTGTCTTTCACTTTTCAGTTACAATCCAGCTTTTAGTACAGAATGTGGACATGGTCAGATAAAATTTCAGTTGACAGCGCAATTTTTATTGGTGTAACAGGTGCACTGGAAATATGTGGTTTAAACCCTTGGCAATGATATTGGAGTGAGTGTCTTTTTTTTGCATGTGACACAACTAAAAAAATGTGTATTTGTTCTTGTATACACTTTGAGAACTCCCTCATAAAAAAAATCTGATTTTTCAGGATGACACCACAATTTTTTAAACTTGTTGAATTTCAAGATCTCTAGGACATGTTCATTTAGGCACCCACACCATATGTGAAAACTTGTTTCTAAAACACAGAATAGCTATGTTTCCTGTGTTTGAACACAGAAATGTGTGGCATCTCTATTTAGCAAGCCTGTGTTCTTTAAGTTCTTTTTCTGAAGCCACATTTTGGACTCTTAGCTTTGTCTTTATATTAATAAACACATTGCATCTTATTCACGAGCAGAAATAACCGATCAAAAATTACCTGACACGAAATCGTACCCTCATTGATTCAAAGTTTATTTTAATGAGGTTTAAGGAAACAGTTTAGCTAGGAAGTAATGTTTTAAGTAAAAACTTTACCTTAAGCCACTAGAGAGGAAAAGGAAGGGAAGGGAAGGGAAAGAGGAGGGAAAAGAGAGAGAGGAGTTTGTTGCAATTTCTGTTTTGTTTTACACTTCTGCCTGTTATCACTGAACAATCAGGACTGGGGTTTAAGAGTTAGAAAATCAAGTTTAACCTCCAATGCTGCCACTTAGCTGTTTTCTGTCCATAGCAAGTTACTTCAACTTCAGATGTTTCTTCCCCTGATATTTGTCCATCTAAATTATGGATACTGCTCTCCCCAGCAGCGCTTGACACAGAAACAGTGCCAAGTCCCACTCAATAGAGTCATGTCATCCAGCGGGCCAGGTGCTCTCTATTTGGTGTAAAATTACACCTTGGTCCTGGCTGAAAATGGAAAAGTGCCTGTGCCAGTTATTCCATGCTGGTAGGATGTACCTAAAACACCATTTCTCATGAGATGTCCAGCATCAAAGCACCTTACAATGTAAATATGGACTAGAAACATGCAGTAGATTACCTTTTTTACCTCTCTTTCTCCTTTACCTCCACCTTGAGCTCAGTAGTAAACACTTAAAGGAATTTTTTTTCTTCTGCTGTAGTGAATAATCTGATCAGTTCTAACAGAAACATTCCTTCCTGACACCATGATGAATCACAAATCCTTTAGATACAAAGGAGACTGAGCCAATTTCAGGGAGAGAATCCAGAGAATCTAACACTTCATCTTGTAAACAAGACCAGCCCTTCTAGTATTTAAACCAAATATATTAGAAAAAAATAAATTAGAAACCAGTTTAAATTAAGTATACCTATAGAACGTTCTTTTATTTCCTTTGTAGGTAAAAGAAGCATTGGCTACACTGAAGCATGTCACTGAACTATTGTTATTTCAAAGTGTTAAAGCTAAGAGATATGGAGATAGAATTCTTCAATATGATGAATTGAAGAGGAAATGAACTTAAATCCTAACTTCACTGGATCAAGGGGATGACAGCATTTATTTCAATGGCTGAGATTTCACCTTCTGTAGCAAACTCAGCAATTCTCTTTGCCTGCAAAGTGCTTGGATCAGGCCCCTAGGACATTGCAAAGACCAAAGCATTTTCCTCTTCAGAAGCTTTTCAGAAAGACCTAGAAATAAAAGCTACCTTTTGATTTGGATGTGTCTGTAGGGTGGATTCCACTGGAGCAGGAAGGTCGCCCCTGCTTCCTTCCTGGAGCTCAGGGGAATGGGAAAGAGAGGATCCCCAGAGCACATGCAAGTCTCCTTCAGTAATGAACCACATGCTTGTTAATAAGCAAGCGTAGTAATTATATTACATCCATCTGCAGCTTTTTATATTTGAATTAACTGACTTTTATTAACATATTATTTGATTAGTTTTGCAGTATATATAAAAAACCCTCAATTTTTTTGACTAGATTTCCCAAGTTTCAGTATTTTATTTTGAATAGTTATTTATTGCAGCCTAGAAACAATGTTTGCACCAGTAAATTAAATTTGAGCCACGTCACTCTCTGCCACTGAGGTCAAAGGACAAAGTAAAACCTGAATTGAGAACATTGCACCCAGCATGAATACCCAAATGGAAGCCATTCACCCAAAGTGCCTCCTGGAATTGGTATTTGCCCTGTGATAGCTTCTGAACATTTCTGAGGCATTTAGGATAGGGAGATGGCTCTGGCTGAAGCTGTGCCAAGGATCTTCCTAAGAATTTAACATCACAGGTGATGAAGTTCCAGTCTCCAGAATGTCCAGTGGAGCTTTTCAATTTCCATTAATACAAGACACAGCCAAACAGCAGCAGGACTCTGAGACCATCCAGCAACACCCTCTGCCTCTTTGTTCTGCCTTCACCTGCAGGATTTGAAGGTGCAAGCAAGTGTGGAGGAGGACAATGGCAGAGGACACAAGATGGATGCACCACTAGAGCCAGCCAAATGAGTAATTTAAGTGGCTCTGTGATTAAACACGGAGCTGACAGCTGATCTCTGACTGCAGGATAGAATGAGGTGTATTTAGCACTCAGAGCTAATTTCACCAAGTAGGTGCAAATCCTCTGCAGTTTTCTTCTGAGCTAATTCCCTGACCCTTGATTAATAAGACTTGGTGGAAATTAGACAAGCTTAGAGCACCAACACAAACTGAAAGTGCATTCTAGCCTCAAATCAATTGAATCAGCATCTTATCTACATTTCCTGCCTTTTACAAGTGCCAGTATTTAGCTCACCACACTGACTTCAGAGTGTCAGTATATTTCACAACTCAATTAGTTGTTCCCAAGTAAGTATTGTAATTGATTCTTTTCTGGTCTCCACTGGTGATAAAGGTAATGGATGTTTTTGTGAAGTAAATGGACTTCCTCTAAATATCTGCTTCTCCATGTCACTGCTCTGAAGTAAATGATGAGGTGTATTTCTATAAATAGACAAGTAGCTGGCAAGGCAGGGTAAAAAAGGAAAAGGGGAAAAAAGAGTAGAGAACCATGTATTTCCTGACATTGCACTTTCAGGACGGTTTAATTAC
Source organism: Irena cyanogastra (assembly GCA_013397155.1). Lineage (NCBI taxonomy): Eukaryota > Metazoa > Chordata > Aves > Passeriformes > Irenidae > Irena > Irena cyanogastra. The sequence continues at coordinate 119,552 of VWZV01000881.1, read as the reverse complement.
CACAAACGTACATTCTTGAACCACTCTTATCTTAGGGAGCATTGCAGGAAGCAGAGAATAATTTGAATGGTAACAGATATTGCTTAAAAACAAAACCAAAATTAATCAAATGTCCCTGTACAGTGTCCAAGGTTTCAGTTTGGGGGAACTCATGCTTCCAGAAAAGGCTGAAGCAGCACCTCAGACTCTAAGAGCTGTGCCTTACAGCAAGAATTGATGTAACATCTTCCAGCAGCTGGTCTGCACTTGAAAAACAGAGCAAGCAATGCCTGAGAAAAGCACTCAATCAGCTGCATTTGTCACAGCTCTCTGAAGTCCCCAGTTATGGATATCATTAACTGAACACAGTTTCCCTGCGTGCAGTGAGGGGCAGCACGCCAAGAGCAGGGGTAGGGTTACCTCCAAAAACACCCTGACTGCCAGGTTTTAGGGCCTTCCTCTTCATAATGCTTCCTTTCACCACACAGAAAATACTTACAGACCTAAGAAACATCCTGGATCACATCAAAACCCCATCACGTGGAAACTCACTGGGAAGAATTTTTTCCTCATGGAAACCAAAACTGCTGATTCCTTGGCTTGGTGCCAGCACCGCTGCGATGTAACCAACAGCAACACCCGGCATCTTGCCAGGAATGTGCACATCTGTCAGCAGTGGCCATTTCTTCCCTGATATTCACATGAAGATGTTAAAGTAAGAAATTCTGGTATTCTAAGGTTTCAAAAAATTAAAAGGTAATAGGGCTACTGTGGTCCCATCTTTCTATTTAGCCGATTTTATGAAAGAATATCACACATCACACATAATGGAATATGCTCTACTGTAGTCACCAAGCCTGTCAGATCTAACATAAATCAAAGACTTGTAGAACTGTACCTAGAGATTAAATATTTCAGAAATTCTGACGATGTTTTCCCTAAATTCTCTTAAAGCCCTCTATGCTGTTGCCCTTGGGTGACATAAAAATGTGATGGATGTTTTTGCATATTGCAGTGTCTATTTCCCAAAAAGATATTTATCTGCAGCTAAACTTGTTTGGGGATAGGCAGTTTTCTGAAATTTCTCAGCTACCTCGGTAAGTTACAGCTATTCTCCTCTAGCCCATCTTAAAATCTAGAGTGGTACTGTCATGTACTTCCAATATACTGCAGAATTTTACATTATAAATGGATAAAGAGATTAATAATTTTTATAATGATTAGGAAAGCAATCTGAATCAAAAAGCCTTATATGTTAATATAAAATAGGATTTATTATAATTAAAGATGTAAAGAATTTATTAGATCCCATAAGGGTAAGACATAATTTTGAAAAAGCATTAACTGTTGCTTTTCCTTGTAACCTGTATAAAGGACCTGAGCATTTAGACGACTTCAAGAATCTGGTAGGAAAAGTAGCTCATCTGACTTGAACCTAAGGATGACAGTTTAAGGGTTTCCCTCCTTCCCCTAAAGGAGGAAAACAAATCAAACCAAACATGAGGTAGCCCCTCATGCCAACATCTCTATGAGTCCACTGTCATCATGGGGAATTGTATTTTGTTGTCCACTCTGGGGCAGATATAGACTGACTTCAATGGCCTCTTGTCCATTTGAGCTGACACTTTCTTTCGTGTCAGCATTTCTTCCCTACTGACAGAGATGGGGATAGAGAAAGTATGGCTTTGCTTGGCTCTTCTCAAGGCCACAGCTGCCTCTTCAGGATTTTCTACCTAGTGAAAATAATATGCTGTTAAGTTCACATCCTTAGCTGCTATTACATTACATGATCTTATTCATTTTGGTGGCTGCTGATGCCAGTTTATTTCAAATGAGGATTGGGCTGTCACCAAAAAAATCACTTAATTTTCAAACCTCCTTTGTCAATTGGAAATTATGTTCTGCTCTATGTTATGTATGTGACAGCTACAGTCCATATACTCTGAGTAATATTTTGTAACATTTTCAACCACGTTCAAGTTTAGAAACCCATCAAAGCTACTCATCAAGAAACATTCCTTCTGCACATTAGTATATACACAGGCACTGGGAAAGAGTGCCTATAACATGTCCTAAAAACAGCTGGCCTGAATGTCTGTCTGCAGAGGTGCCTGCTTTTCTCTGTAGATAGAGATCCTTTAAGCAATTCACACAGAGAAGAAAATCTGCAGTTTATAGGGACAGGAAAAAACACTTTATTGATAAAAGGAGGTCGTACTAAGCTTGCTCAGACAACTGGATTTAGTTTAGGGACGAAATACATATGCTCCAAAACCAACTCACTGTCTCCAAGCAAACATTGGGATACTGGAGGTGGTCCTTTCAGAAAAAGAAGACAAATAATGGAGTTGCAGACATTTTTTTCCCCTGTAAATATAAGAGGATACTCTGTTAAACCTTCACTGATCCACAGCTGCCCTGTGATATAGCTCAAAGTGCTCAGAGATCAGAAAGGGAGCAGATGTGGCAGAATCATTCAGCACTGAAATGGCACAAGCCAAGTTTGCCAAGCAGCAGTCAGGGACCACATACATCTGTTCCTCAGAGCTCAGCAGGCCAGCTGTGATGGAGAGAGATTAGCTCAAATGAAATGGAACATGAAAAGTCTGATGAAATTGCCACAAATAAAGTAAAGGGTGGTTCCTGGAGAGACAAGCAGCTCCATCTGCAACAGATCTAATGAAGCTTGGGTTTTTTTAATGGATTTGTGCCTTGTGGTTGGATTCTTTGGTGTGAGTACCAATTAAAACTCTTCCTGTGGTTGGGCCAGTTATAATAGTTGTCTTCTGTGTGAATTCTCCAGTGGGTGGAGAGCACACTGCAACCTTGTCATCAGAGAAGGTCTGACTTAATTAGACCACTAATGCCACCTCTTTTTCCTGCTCAGCCACCTGTTCCTACAAAACTGGATACTTGATTCCTGCTAAATGCTGCTACCCTGGATTGAAACTAGTTAAGTGAATCAGAGTTATTGGGATGTAGATGGACAGTATGGCAGACTCAAATGCACAGATTCCTGCATGTGCTCAAGTGGAGTGTAATCTCACACTGCTTACTTCAGGCACCATCACATAGGCCTAGGATATTATCTCCTGGGTAATGCTGGCTTGTGACTAAATAACAAAAGCTGAAACATGCCTGTGTCAAGGTGATAATGTCTGCTGGGATGACAGTGAGTACAGACGTGCTCCTGAAGACACACAACTTTCGGCTTAAGAGTCAATCCAGGCTTGTGGGTAGAGCACTGCGTGGGACAAAGGAAACATGAAATCTAACTTTATGCTTTATTTGGAAAAGCAGCTTCAGCTACAGCTCCTGTTTGCAAAAGAAAGTAGTAATTTCTTCCATCCACATGGTTATCCTCTTCATTACTTTCACATCACATTTTCACGGTCCCTGTAAGCTGAGGAGTTCTCACCTTATACGATGATGATGATGATGGTCACGACTGTTGATTGCAGGTTACTGCACTTCATGTGACCATGGAGCAGATATTTCAGGTGACAGCACTTTCATTTTTGGGAAGCAGAAGTCCCCTTTAAGAGAAAGTCCACACCTCTAATGTAAAGGTCTGCAAAATTAAAATTAATTTTCTTCACTCTCAGTTCTTCTTGGCAATGGGAAAAGTGGATCACTTTTTTGTGCTACTTACTTAGCTCTAATTTTTAGTAATCATTAAAGAGTTACAAGAAAATAGAAGAGATGGTGTTATATTTGGCACTACCGACTTCATTTCCTGACTTGGTCACAGCCTTTCTTTGTGACTTGAAATCTTGTACCATTTTTCACCCTACCAGGGTCCTTGCAAACTATGATTCCTTTATCTTTTTACGTGTAATGGTACAAAAGCATAAAAGTCTATATACACCCTTGTAAACCTTAAGTCAAAGTTAGTATAATTCCAGAGCTACTTAATCACTCACAGAGATAGGACAAACAACTGAGTTCAGAAAAAAGGCTAACTTTTTGTGGAAACTATTTGCGAAATTCTTATTTTGTTCTGTTATTTAGAACCAACAAAACAAATAAAAAACTTTCCCTCAGCTAGAGATTTAAACACGAAACAGAAGATTTTTGTCAGAGCAATTATTTCACATGGTGTCTAATGATTATGTTAATCATAACGAATTGCTCCAGAACTATGGCTGTGGATTTTGTTATAATAGGACTCTCAGAAAAAGACCATTTCTTAGATCCAGTCAAAGTGGTGATCTGGTTGATGTCAGAGCTAGAACATAGACTGAAACCAACTCTTCTCAGGTGGCAGCAGAGAATTGTCTTATATTTGTGGATTGTATTCTTGAGAAATATTATGCCAAGAACACCCCCACTTGGCCAAGGAAAGAAATGGAGTCAGAGAAAGATTACCACGTCTGAAATATATTGCACAAAAACCCCCTACTATTCTGTGCTTTTTTTTTGAAAGCTACTGTCCATGAATGTCAGCATGAATTAAATTCTACAGGTCATTGAGAGAAAAACATAAAGGTATAAATAACAATTTTTAGTGTTTTGGTATTGTTCACTGAAAATTTCTCGCACAAACTACAAATCTCAGACTGTAGTGTAAATACTCAAGCCAACCTGCCTGGCTTCAGCACCAAGACTTCTACAACATCATCCTAAGTACAAACTAGTTTCTTTTGTTGTTACCAGAGAACACATTTTCTTAAATAATAATCTCAACTCTACAGGAACTCTTGTGTCTACAGGAACTGTATTGTACTGTACACAGCCCAGACACAGTCATTGAAAGAATGCTGTGAATGTTAGCACCTTTCCAAAATTTTATTATCATTTGTTTCTTACTTTTAGCAAGAAGTTTTGAGCACTGTTGAAGTAGTCACAAAGAGAAACCACCTACATGCAGCCACACATGAAGCACAACACCAACACAAACATTTTTTCTGCAGCCACTCTCAGCTTTCCCAGAAGACCAGAAAAGAAAAGCAAAAATGCCTATTTTATTTGCTGTAGACAATCACCTTTGCATCATCCCTAATTAGCTTCCAACAAGACGTCTGGTTCCAGTCCAGAAGTTCTTAATTACTCTCTATAGCTATTGATTTCAAGGGGAGTTTTACCTGAGTGAGGGTTTTGAATGAGGTCATGAGGTGTGAGTGAGCCCTGAGGAAGAAAATGGAGCCTCACCCTTGTGCAGGTGTGCAGGTGAAATTTCAAGGACCTTCACCACTCTTTCTAATATTTTTAGTCCCCTATAGGGAAAAGGCTGCAGTTTTAGCATGGCACTACAGGAATTTAGAAGCATCCAGACAGCGTTAAATATGCCCCAGAAAAGGAAAAGATCCCAGGAAAACTGAGTAAAAAAATTGTAGGGAAAAGGAAATCCACAATGAAGTTCACAAACAGCAAAGCTTTAGGAATATGAAATGAGGGTTTGAACTTGATACTGTATTTCTGTGTAAAAAAATACCCAACAAAACAACCTAATAATGATAACAATAGCAATAACAACAATAACAATAATAATAAAGCAGCTAGTGGCAGGATACTGGGAGGAAATTGTGAGCAGGATGTGAGGAGCTGAGGCTGGACAGAGAAACAGAGGTCAAAGCAGCTTCCAGGGCTGGGCCTTTGGGAGGTCTCTGTCCAAGCTCCCACTCATGCAGAAAAAAAGCCTTGGCCTGAGAACATGTGGGTCTGTAAAAGTGCAGACAATGAAATGAGAAAAGGAATGACTTTACAGGAAGAATGTGGTGACATGTGGTGCTGCTGTGGGAAGATGAAGACCAAGATGTTGTAAAAAGCACAGTTTCCCCCCCCACTTCCATATTTAAAGTCTCATGGTATGTGGGTAACTTGAAGTAAATCACCTCTCTATAACTCCTATAAAAACATATACTTTTCTTAAAACTCCTGTATTAGTTTTCACAAACAGCTGAAGAATTTTCAATATAAACTTCTGTGCATATGCACCAAATTATATACAAGACAGACTCTTGGATTAAAAAAAAATAGCCAAGAAAATAGGAAAACTTCTGAACTACTGAAATTGGTTTCCTGTACACAGAAATTCCTCTAGCCTTAATACCTAACAGCCTTACCAATATCCTCAATATGGGTCCCCCTCTAAGACTAAAAAACAAATTGAAAGATCTGGCAGACTGTGTCCATGTAAGAGCAGATAGATGATGAAGGTCAGTAAACACAATTGCAGCAATCACTAGGTATGTATTGGCTTTGTAATTATCTTCCTATTAATGCTAAATTAGCTAAGGTATATTCCAGACATCTGTTATATTTAAAGGATTGTAAATAATTCTTATCTTATTGAAAAATAGATGACTCCTTATTGGAAAGGCCATAAAGGAATTTGTCTCACAGTGCATGGTGTCATCAATAAAACATCTCATGGTCCACTCACTGCTGCTGTGCAGACTGAAGACTATTAAAAGTGGGAAGTGTTGATAATTTTCTGTCCTGACATACCCTAACACATGTTTTAATGGTGGTATTGCTCTTGCATCCTATCTCATTCCTTTAGGACATGTCAGTTCATCACCCAGCCGACCTATCCAGCATTCCTGGCATACTTTCAGTCAAGCACCATGAGTTGATATCCATAAAAACCCACTTTAGCTGACAGAAGGCATATAATATCCCGAGTTTAATTGCCTGTTTTTAAAAGTCTGCTTTGTAAAAACTTATTTTTGCCTGCCCCCTGCCTTACCCCCAGCTCAGGGTTTTTTTACACTTCAAGGGGCTGCTTGCATTTTCCCCTCTAAGCCCTTACCAAACAATCTGAGAGAGCAGAAGGCATTGGTTAAATATCTCACAACCAAAATGTTAACTCTCACAAATCACCTGTGGGGGGAAGAGTCTGCCTTTCCACACTCTTACATATTCTGTGCAGGGTGCAGTTTCTCTCCTATGCGGCCCTGGCAGTTTTCTCAGGATTATGTGATTTACATTCTGCACAGGCCTATGTGGATCCATACAGCTCAGCAGGAGTGATTTTTACAGATTTACTGCAGCAACCATAGGCCAGGGTAGGAGCTGAATTTTTTTCTTACTTAGGTGTGATTCGTAGGAAAATCTCAAGCTGCTGCAGGCTTACACTCCAGGGAAAATCATACCTGCCCAAGGTGGAAGGTCCTTCCCAAGGTACAGTCCCTGCATAAGAATTTTAAAGGCGCTACAAAAAATAGAGGGCTGTGACACATGATCAGGTTATTGAATATTAATGAGTTACCTTGAATCAGCTGAAGCACAGCAGCTCCTGCTCCAATCGCAGCCCATTGCTGCCACCAAGGATAACACACAAGTATTACCTTCTTCACTGAGGTCTGGTGTGACTCCTTTTACCCACATTTGCTACAAACTAAATACACACACAGAATGTGAGCTACTGACACTCAGCTGGCAGGCTCTAAGCCATGAAACTCTGGTCACAGGGGATACATGGAAATCAGGAGTCAGGTTCATCAAAGTTGCTCGTGCACTTCTGAAATGCGATGTCAATTGTCAGTTTCATAGAAAAAGCACTAAAATCTCCTGAGTTACAAAAATACATCCTTCAGCTGTCAAGAGAGCAGTCTTAGTAAATGCTGAGCACTACTTTCAGTAGCTCTGTTCCTAAGCTCTGCCTCCACCCAAGGAGCTTGCATATCACACCAAAAGACCTTATTTCTCACCAGAATATCTTTGCATGGCCACCATGCTCTTGCCAAGAGAATGAAGAGATTGTTTGGTGATCAGCGCAGCCTAATCTCAGTAAGATGTATCAGTCTGTTCTCCTATTCAATATGTAGCAAAAACAAAGCTTTTAAACAATATCAAGTTTATGCATGCAAAGAATTATTGAAAAGTGACTTTTCTGGGTTTGGGGGATGACCTGGATTTGTTGAGGTGCTTTTTTTAAAATTTAATTTAATTTAATTTAATTTTTTTTTGCTACTGCAGAAAATGGCACATGGAGTCTATCCACAAGAAATATTTTGATTTTTGATAACATCTGCCAGCTGGGAGCAGGGAGTGGGAATACTACTAGGTAATTGGCATTTTGTGTGATCTCAGGGGGCAGAAGCCACTGAACACTCTTAAATGGTATTGTTAAGGAGAAAAATATGCTACACTACAGTGATCATCAAAAGTTTATGAACACAAATGCTAGGAGAGGAGAAGTTTCTATGGGCCACCGGGTGTAAGAAATACTGGACCCTTGCTTTCAAAATTCTTTCCCTGAAACACGTTTCACAGGTGGCACTTTAATGAGACTTGGAGCTATTCATATTTGTTCTTTTTTTGGTATTTTGCAGCTGCAATTCAGCCTCACTGTTCTAAGGGAATTGAGTCTTCTTACGAGCCAAGAGAAGCAAAATCTCACCGTGAGCTTAATTCAAGCTAGCAGCATACAAATTCAAGAGTACAGTGCATGTGTTTGTGACACCCATGCATCCAGACCTCCTGTGCACTAATGACAAAAATTACCTTTGGTTGGGTTAGTTGCACTGAGAAAACCTGCAGCGTAGAAATCTCTTTGCAAGTCCATTCTTCCCTAGTTCCTGTAAAAAATTATTGAAAATACATCATATTCCTTTATTATATATGCATTACTTGCATTCTGTCAACCTTATTGATTGTTTCCCACTAAAATCTGATTTTTTCAACAGCTTCTAAATGAAAACTCTAAGTTGGGATTTCAAAAAACATGTCATTAAGTGAAATTGCTCAAACCAGTCACTGGAAAAACTCCAGAAAGAGGAATGTCAAAGGTAGCAGTTTTTCAGAGAAAAAAACCCAAAACAATCCATAGAATCACTAATCAAGAACTCCTTTGCCCATTACTGCAAAATGACTTAAAGTGAGACTGAACCCCCTGTTTTGACAGGTGACGAAATAATAGTAAGAGGCTAATGTTAATGTGAAAAAGACTTTTTTTTTTTTCATAGCATTTAAATTCCAGTTTGGTTACTATACCATACTGATGATATGCCGGAGTAATATTGATTGAAACCATGATTGTATTTTATTTCCAGAACTCTTAGCCCTCTCCTAGAAATTTATAATTTTCCGTACAATATAGCTCAAGACCGTATAAGAAGGCATGAATTTTGCAAATAGCCTTCACTTGTTGTACATTGTTACATCAGTGGACCTTTTGGAGCCTCATTTTCTCCTCTTCATGTGAGCTCCTTGGAGACTTGAATCCTGGGAGCACGAAAGAGACAGTCCTGTCCTTGGGCTCCCAGGTCAACCAGCATGAGCTGACTATACCCACAGTATTGAGCTCTTAGCACCATCTAATAGTTTGGGTTGGAAGGCATCTTTAAAGGTAATCTAGTCCAATTCCCCTGCAAATGGGCATCTTCCACTAGATCACTTAGCTCAAGCCATGTCCAACAGGACTATGAAGGTTTCCAGGGATGGGGCATCTAGAACCTCTCTGGGTAACCTGTTTCATTGTTCCACCATCCTCATCCTTCTAGCCTGAATCTACACTCTATTTTAAAGTCTAAAATAATTACCCCTTGCTCTGTTGCTACAGACTTTACTAAAAAGTCTTGTCCCCATCTTTCTTATCAGCCCCATGTATGTATTGAAAGGCTGTATTAAGGTCTCTCCAAAGCCTTCTCCTCTCCAGACTGAGCAGTGCAATGCTCTCAGCCTCTCTTCGTAGGGGAAGTACTCCATCTCTCTGATCATATTGGTGGCCTCCTCTGGAAGTGCTCCAACAGGTCCATGTCCTTCCTGTGCTGGGGACCCAGAGCTGATGCAGCACTGCAGGTGGGGTCTCTCTGGGGCAGAGCAGAGGGGCAGAATCCCCTCCCTCCCCTGCTGCCCACGCTGCTTTGGATGCAGCCCAGGACACATTTGTCATTCTGGGCTGCAAGGGCACATGGCTGGGTCATGCCCAGCCTCTCACCCACAGCACCCCCAGGTCCTTCTCGGCCAGCCTCCTCTCAGTGAGTTCTTCTCCCAATCTCCACTGGATCCCAGTGTTACCAATGAAGATATTAAACAGCAGTGGTCACAATATGGGCCCTGAGGGACATCACTCATCACCACTCTTGGTGCTTCCTGAACAGGTTGTCCATGTTCATACTGCTACTGGGACAAGGTGTTCCTTGCGGAATCGTAGATGCAGGCTCTTGTCCCTGTAGTGTTCAGTGTTGAGGCACCACTCCTTACACTCTATTAGCACATGCCTAACAGACAATTTAAAAATGCATGATGTGCTCAACGGATAACAAAAAGCTTGCAGGAGCTGTGCGCGGCTTTGCAGGGTCCATATTGTCAGCGATCCCACAGCCGGGGGAGCGGACTGCGGGCACGGCCGAGCCAGACCCGGAGCCCCGGCGATGATGGGAAAACGCTCGGCGCGTCTGGCAAAGCTCCAAAGCCGCACGACAGGGAAGCAAACGCAGGGAAGGAACATCTGCCCCAAAGCCATCTCTCACTGGCTCGGCGGCCGGGCAGCCGCGGCTCTCCGGGACTCGCATCAGCGCTGCGGGGTGGGAGCAGTCCGGCCCGGCCGGGAGGGACAATAGACAAAGCGGGGCCNTGGAGTGTGTGACACGGCTGGGGTGTGTGACACAGCTGGGGTGTGTGACACAGCTGGAGTGTGTGACACGGCTGGGGGGTCACAGTGCTGAGGGGTGACAGTGCTGGGGTGTGTGACATTGCTCTCCGTGTGTCGCAGTGTTCTATGTGTCCTCTGAGGGCACCCAAGCCTGCGGACGTTTCACTGATCGATATTCCTGGGTGTTGGCTGCCATCACCCCCTCACACGTTTAGTCCCTGATGGGCCTGGATGGCCTTCTCATCCATTATGTACTCTTGTGCTTTGGGGTTGTAATTGCCGTCAGATGTGACTACTGCACAAATGCTTTGGACTGTATTCCTCAAGGCTCACGGAGGGAGACATTTAGAGAGGAACAGGAGAACAAGAGGTGGATTTCTCCTGCTCCATTCTTCATTGCACAGTAGAATCCAGTCTTTCACAAGTCCCAACTCAAGAAGATTTTAGCCTGTGAACATATATGGTTCTTGTAAAAAAAGGCAGAAACTATCTAACTTCCTTGGCAGATCAAGGCTTTCCAGTCTAGTTGCTTCCATACAAGCAAATATCCACACCTCTATAGCAGCTTGTTTAGCTCTCCAGTGACAGAAACATTTAGCTCTGTGATTCAATCACGTCCCTTAAAACTAAGATCACAGAATTACAGAATAGTTAAGGCTGACAGGGACCATTGGAGGTCATGTCCNAATCTCCACTGGATCCCAGTGTTACCAATGAAGATATTAAACAGCAGTGGTCACAATATGGGCCCTGAGGGACATCACTCATCACCACTCTTGGTGCTTCCTGAACAGGTTGTCCATGTTCATACTGCTACTGGGACAAGGTGTTCCTTGCGGAATCGTAGATGCAGGCTCTTGTCCCTGTAGTGTTCAGTGTTGAGGCACCACTCCTTACACTCTATTAGCACATGCCTAATAGACAATTTAAAAATGCATGATGTGCTCAACGGATAACAAAAAGCTTGCAGGAGCTGTGCGCGGCTTTGCAGGGTCCATATTGTCAGCGATCCCACAGCCGGGGGAGCGGACTGCGGGCACGGCCGAGCCAGACCCGGAGCCCCGGCGATGATGGGAAAACGCTCGGCGCGTCTGGCAAAGCTCCAAAGCCGCACGACAGGGAAGCAAACGCAGGGAAGGAACATCTGCCCCAAAGCCATCTCTCACTGGCTCGGCGGCCGAGCAGCCGCGGCTCTCCGGGACTCGCATCAGCGCTGCGGGGTGGGAGCAGTCCGGCCCGGCCGGGAGGGACAATAGACAAAGCGGGGCCCTTTCATCCCGGGCTGCCGGGCAGGGCCCCGGCGGGTGATGGATGGGCAGGATCCGACACGGCTGCCCCGGCGCTCCCGGCACTGCGGGGCCGTGGCCGGCACGGAGCGCCCGATCCCCGCCCCTCGGCCGCCGGGCCTGCAGCGGCCCGAGCCGGCTCTGCGCCCGCGGGACACGGCTGGGCCTCACAGTGCTGGGGGGGTGACACGGCTGGAGTGTGTGACACGGCTGGGCCTCACAGTGCTGGGGGGGTGACACGGCTGGAGTGTGTGACACGGCNAAGAAGATTTTAGCCTGTGAACATATATGGTTCTTGTAAAAAAAGGCAGAAACTATCTAACTTCCTTGGCAGATCAAGGCTTTCCAGTCTAGTTGCTTCCATACAAGCAAATATCCACACCTCTATAGCAGCTTGTTTAGCTCTCCAGTGACAGAAACATTTAGCTCTGTGATTCAATCACGTCCCTCAAAACTAAGATCACAGAATTACAGAATAGTTAAGGCTGACAGGGACCATTGGAGGTCATGTCCTCCAACCTCTCTGCTCAAGTAGGGCTCCCTGGAGCACATCATTCAGAGCTGTGCTCAGGCAGCTTTGAGTTATCTCCACTGAGGGAGATCCACAGCCTCTCTGGACAATCTATTCCAGTGTGTGGTCACCTGCACAGTAAAGAATTTTTCCTCATGTTCAGGTGGAACTTCCTGTGCATCAGTTTCTGCCTGTTGTCTCTTATTACTCAGCACTACCAAGGAATGCCTGGTCCATCCTCTTGACATCCTCCCCTCAGACAATTACAGACATCGATGAGGTCTTCTCCAGGTTGAACAGGCCCAGCTCCCTCAGCTGTTCCTAAGAGAGATGCTCCCCTCCTCTGATCATTTCTGTAGCCCTATTGATGCTCTGAAGTGTCTAAAGTTCTCTTGGATATGTACTTCAAACTCCTACTTGCTAAGAAAAAAAACCCCGAAGCTTTAAAAATTCTGTGCCACTTATAAACTAAAAAAGATCTCTGATTAGAAAGCAGGAGCTACTCTCCAATTTAACCTAGATTTTTTCACTCACTTTGTATTATATTTCAGATAATGAGACAAGAAGGGTAATGGAATGATTAAGTACAAATATTATAAAAGAGATAATGTAATTTATTAGCCTTGGAAGTGCATAAGGACAGAATGGAAAAGAAGTGATCTTTTAAAAGAGTTGAGTTTAATGGAGAGTTATGTGTACAAAACTGAGACTATTTCTAGCTGTTGCATTAACACAAGTCTAGAAATACCACATCCATGGCCTTTTTAATGCACCAGCATAAGGGAGTGCTTTCCCTGCAAGCAGAGTTATTGAGCACAGCTAATTTGGCAGGAGAGGGACTGTGCTTTAGGGAGAGGACTAAATGCTCATCTTTGATGTGCACATAGGGTAGTTGCACCTGTAGATGATGATTCAGAGACACAAAAAGAAGCTCGGGGAAGCAACAAGAAATGCTCTGAGCCTGCTCCTGATAGACCTTGCCCACCATACCCAGTATTGCCCAAGTACCAGTCAATACACAAAGACTAATACTTGAGTGAAACACAGCAAAACTGACTGACAGAGAGGCCTGGGAGTCTGCAGGGTTACACAGCTCACAGCTTACACATTCAAACTCCAGGTGAAGCTCACAGCTTACACATTCAAACTCCAGGTGGGCAACGGGGCATGCAGGCTGCTACATGGCTAATAACACTGAGACACTGAACGAGAAAGCTGTTGTGAACAACGGCTACATGGACTGAAAAAGCAACAAGATTGAAAGTTGAGACGAACTTTTCTGGCTTTCAAAGAAAGGTAAAAGGGAAACCGGGTATCAACTTTTAGCTCCTAAGTCTGGCAGTTTCCTAACCTCACAAAACACACAGACCTGCTCTTGCTAATTTCATTAAGCACTTCAGATTGCTCATGGTCAGATTTTATTTAGATTTTGTCAGCATATAAACAGGTCATTTAAAAGTAGTAAAGTCATTTTAGGCAGTGATACTTTAATTTAAATTTAAAAAAACTGAATTCAATACAGTATTAGAGAGACTGTCAAAAAATTCAAGTTCTGATTGGCATTGTATACCAAATGCTACCCTTCTTGTTGAATAAATCAGCTGCAAGCTGTATGGATTTACATAAAAAAAATAAAGCCCCTAATTCCTTTATTTCTATAACTTGCAATAGGTGGTTTTAGACTGCTTGTTCTCAAATCATTGCTGGCATTTCCATGCTGTTCAATGAATTTGGTTGATGCAAACACTCTCCTGTGCTCAGTTTAAGGCATGAACTAGTGATATCTAAGAATAATTTTCTGTGATACTTTGCAGAAGGTGACAATGGTTCTAATTAATTAATAAGTGATTTAAACAATTTGTATTTTACCGTGATTAGCTAATACAAATAGTTTTGGGACACTGGCAAAGTTCCTTAACTGGTGCCTTACAGGTTCCCCCCTTTAACTTGCTCACTTTCTGGTGCTAGATTTCTGCATTCCTGAGACCAGCTTTAATGAGGCTGTTGGGGTGCTGGAGCACAACTGTTTGCAAGCACATAAGCTTTTCTTTGAAATCACAGGTGATCTTGACATTTCCAGCAGGCAGAACTGGCACTTGTGTAAAGTTGCTGGATCCAGTCCAAAGAATTTGACTTGGATGAGCGAATAGAGCTGAACAGAAACCCTGGGAATACCTCTTTCCACTATGACTCAGAGAAGCAGTGCTGAGCACAGTCAAAATATTAAATTACAATTACAAATTACATTACAAAAACCCACTTGCTTTGTCATTCATGTGTTCCTCATGGTTTTAATGAAACTATTCACATTGCAGAACTGTGCAACATTTAGCCCATTTTCGGAGGAACACTACCATATGGTATTACATCATGCCATTAATGTTTGGCTACCTGCACTGATAAAAGTTAGTTGTGTCACAGTATTTATTTTTAATCGCCCTGATAATATACTCCCATAAATTATAGTACCTGATCCTTCTGTGTACAGTCCCTGTCCATGTGTTAAAACTCTAACTTGTTCCTTACTGCTCTTACTGATGAAAAACTTTGCTATGAGTAATTTTCCATACACATATATTAGTTTTGGATTACTGAGATTGCCTGAGATTATAATCAGCTGTTAAATGTTTCTGACAGCAAATATACAGTACAGAATTTGGAAAACATCTGTACCTCATGATGAAACCAACTTCTAGAAGATTTTGTTAGAAATATTCCGAAGGAAGCCTTTAGAGTTTGGCAAGAAATCATCCTGCACAATGCTAATAAAGCAGAATTAGTTCAGGTTGCTGCTGACAGCAAAAGGTTCTCCATTAATTCACCCTATCATGCTTCCACACTTGGAAATTATTACAAACAACTGCTAGAAACAAGAAGATGAACATGGGAAAAAGTGGAGAGAGAATTTGGGTTTTGGCCCCTTGGGATGATCCTAAACAGGATCCCAGCTCCGTCAGCTGGGTGAAATTGCCTCCAGTGAAGCACACTTCCAGACATGGGCAAAAATCCAGACTGGTTTCCTAGGAATTCTAAGTTTTACAGAATGGTGAGACTTTGTTTTATTACTCAACACTGCAACAGCAGAATTTTAAAGGGAAGTTCATTTTTATGAAATTAATTTGGAAGTAAGCTGCTGTATATTCACAGGCAGAAGTTCATCTGGTTGTAGGGAACTGAACTTTGCTAGTTTTTGGAATAATTCTCTGTTACATCTTCCTGTGATTGCTGGGAGATCAGGGAAGTGGCTGAACCTTTTACCATCATGTCCAGTTGATTGTAGTAAAAAGCATTGTAATAAGTGTATACTAAAGCTCTGACTAGTGTTAAATAATAATGGGTTTGGCCCAATTTACTTTTGTAGCTGAAAAGGAGTGAATCTGCAGAGCAAAATTCATGGTGATGACATGATATATGTGCATTTTGGAGGTTTTACCTAAGGCCAGATCTATTCTGGTGACATGAAATTAATGCTCATTAAAAGCCAGAGCTGTGAAGAGAACTTTTGGACCACATTGCCTGGTTTGTTATCAGGGCAAGGGAGTTTTTTTTGTGTGCTCTAAGACAGCTCCACCACATGGGTCAGAGACCTGCTTCAAAGACTCCACTCCCCCGATATAAATTTAAAAATTAAGGCAAATACACCCAAATATGTTGCTTAACTATTACCACGGGCCTGCTGTATATGGATGCAAACTCTGCCACGTCACTCTCCTCATCTCAGATCCAGCCATGGGCTGTTGCCTATGCACAATAAGCCACAACAGTCCTACCCCCACCACACACATTTCATTTGATGGGGAAGAGAGGGTAAATGCAACTCACATTTTTTCAACTTGATCTGCAGATTGGACATTAAAGAAGTGGGAAATATGTGTCTGACGACCTCAGGCTATGCCTATGCTTGTAAATAAACCATGCCAAAGATCACAGTTTGGCTCACACCCATACATATAAGAGCTCTTTCCTCCAAAGCCAGGGTCTTCTCAGGTAAAAGCCTTGTTTTCTTGTAGCGAAGTTGCACATACCTCTTATCCATCTCCTGATTTTTGTTTATTTTTTTAAAGAGTTGAATAAAAAGGTTCCTCGGAGTCAGATAAATCTCTCTCTTCAAAAGAGTGGCACTGCTGCTTTTTTTTAATGGGAATAACAAAGCTTTCTGAATTTGCTGTCCACTCCAGCAGAGACTGGAGAAAGAGGATGTGATGATGAAATTGTATTCCTGTTTAGGAAGTCAGCATGGTGTAGCCATCCCTTATTTTACCATCTCCAAGAAGCAGAATGCAGAGTGCATGAGCCCACTTTAAGTCTGCAGCACCTACCACCTGACCTCAGAGACCAATGCATCCAAAATTCTCCATGCTTTGCACAAAACTAGTACAGCTAAAACCCATTCTGCAGGCTCTGTGTGTGCTGCTTTCCTGGCACTGACGGAGGTGCTGCTGATGTCCAGGGGTCCCAGTCATCATCACTTCTCCTGTTGGTAGTTCTGTAGGTACTGTGGAGTATTGGGTAAAAATTACATTTTATCCTCAGCTCACACTGAAATTTTCCCTGTCTTCTATTTTTGCCTTTTTTTATATAGTTATATAACTGAAGACCAAAAATAGGAGCCTATATTTCTACACAGACAACATAGTTCCATGGGGTTCAAGCATAAACTGTCCATATTTTGCCTCAGAATGCAGTGCTAGGTAAGTTCACATCCTGTATTTGGATTAATTAGAGGTACTCATTAAATAGAGCTATTTTGACTTGTGCCAAACTGGGAGATGTTTTGATACGAAGAAGAAGTTCCTAAAAATTAGACACAGCATCCTTGAAGACTGAAGGAATATATTCCTCACAGTTGGCAGGGACAGCTTTTTGATTTAACATGGGACAGCTTTTTGATTTAACATCTCTGCATATAAAGCTCCTGTCCAAGGATACCCTGAAAGTGCAAAACAATACTTGTCCTTAGAAATTACCAACTTAGCATGAACATTGTTGTAGACATATCTGCCTATAAAAATTTTAAAAAACCCAACAAAATAAACAAAAAATCCATATAAATCCAAAGTAATTCACTTAAATGAATCTCTTAAAGAAAAAAATAATCAGTAATCAGTAGTTTACTGCCAGAAGGAAGGTGTGTATCAAAAAATTTGTGAGTGTCAATTTCTTCTTCCAAGGAAAAAAAGTCATGGCAAATGGAGTAGAGAATACTTCCAATACACATGTAGGTAATAGCAATGTAGGAACGACTGAGGATGCAACAAAAAGGCTCAGGTACATCATGCTACTGTAAAGTGGTGCTGTTTTCTCTCAGACACATTCATGCAGGAGTTGACACTGCACATGGTATATGGGAAAGTGACATGAAACCTGGTTCAGAATAGTGTGTCATTTCAGCCTTTGTAAAGGCACCTTGCAACTGCACCCCAATAAACACTGAAAACCAGAAACAGAGTTCAAAATCTTGATAAATGGGAAATTCACTGGAAATAGGATTAAATAGGATAGGAGTAAAGTACTGTACTTAAGAAAATACAGATTTCCATTGTAGGTGGCTTACAAGATTGCAATTCCTCAAATTTTAAATTGGTGTGGTGGGGTTTTTTTTTGGGTTTTTTTTTTGTTTTGTTTTGTTTTGTTTTTTTTTTTTTTTAATGCCCATGGTGACTTCTGTTTGCACCATCTTGATCCTGTACTTCTGTGCTATCTGTGTGGGTTTTGGGTTGTCTTTTGAGTTGGGTTATGATTCAGCAGTAGGGCAAAACAGAGATAAGGCTGTCCCACAAGGCAGCGAGCCCATAATAAACATGCTGCCAAGGCTTACTGCACATAACCCTATAGTAATCCCTGTGTTCTACGTCATTGTCTCACCTACAGCCTCCAGCTTCTGGCTTTTCAAACAAGGCAGGAGACAAAACAAGCAAAAAATCTGCTCTCCCAAGCAAAAATCATAACCTAAATGACGTGGTTAGGTGGCTTCATATCTCTCCTGCTGTATATCCAGAATTAACGTCAACACTGATCTCTCCTCAGTTTTCAAGGAGACCTTACTCAGGTGGAAACCTTGTGGAAGGGTTTAGTTCACCAGAGATCTCAGCTGCCTCCTTTAGATATCATTCTATCTTTATATTAATTTGCTTTCTTAGACAGGCACTCAAAAACTGTACTGCTTCCTTTTGTGCTTCAACAGGATACAAGGCATATATAATTTCTATACTGCACTGCCCTTGTTACCTTCCCACTATGAATGGAGCAAAATCATATGTATCTAACAGATGAGATTTCTCTTCTTAGACTTTTACCAGAGGGATAATAATTTATTTTCCTAATTTTAGATTAAAGAAAAGGTTTGTTGGTTTTTTTTTTGAGAATTGCCTTCTGATGAGATTTAAATGAATAGAATTACCTAAAAATATAAACAATATGCAAGGGACTTGGGCTCCTCAGCCATGTTTACACAGGCGTCTGAGTGAGGAAACCCTTGTTCTGAGCCACACAAGCATCATTCTCCATGGAGTGTGGTTTGTAAAAAGCTTTATTTTTCTCTCTTCCAACTCACTCAGAGGCCTTTCTGTGGTTTTTTTCTGCTTTCCTCTCCTCCAGTCCTGTACACAGCCCATTTTTCTCCTTTTATTCTTACTGCTGCTGTGTCATGCTTCCTTCTTTGGCCTCTTTGCAGGATGTATCAGAGCTCGGATTCCTGCCTTTCAGCATGAAGCCCAGCCTGCAGACCACGGGAACACACCTCAGGGTCAGCCCTAGCCAGGGACAGTGAGCTGCTCTGAGCAGATCCTGAGACCCTTGGCTGCTGGCAGCAAAGTGAGCCACAGGGTAGGAACTCCAGGGCTCAGCATTTAGCCAATGTCAGCCGTAACTCACATGCCCCTGGTTTTACCTTATAGCCATATTGAGAAAAAAACACACCAAACCAAACCAAACCTAACCAAACAAAAAAAAAAAAAAAAAAGAAGTGATCATAAAATATTCAATACTTAAGTTTGCTGCCAAAACATTGTTCTCAACAGTTTATGCTGAAAAAAGAGGAGTCTTTTCATCCCCAGGTAAGATCAAGCACTGATGGAAGTGAGATAAAGAATGGTTCACAGAATATTGCTGTTGTTTGCCATCTTTATTAAATCTGTTACTACAACAATTAGATTTTAATTTTTTCTTGTCTTACCTATTTTGACTATCTGCTGACAAATATTATATAGCAGGAATATAGGAGTGAGAGTAACATTTTACCCATATTCAATTATGCTATGCTTCACCTTTCTCAGATTATAATTATAATTCCTGGCTCTCGCAAACCACTCACAGTTAAAGGGCAGTCAAATAAGGAAGAAAAACAAATGCAATCTCTGACTCCAGGATATTCATGCAAGCCCTGTTAACCCACTGATTAAATTATCCAGCCTTACATAATTAGTCCTGTTCTATGAACTAGTAAACAAAGGCAAAATGGTGGCTTTCCTAGTGAGAGCCAGCACAGGGAAATCCTATCCATTAATTTCTACTGAAGCTTCAAAAATATTACTGTTAGAATGATAGTATTTTGCCTTAACATTCACAAAGTTTAGTCAGGATAAACTCTTACATTTTAAATCAATTATGGTGTTCCAGCAGGGTACAAGAGATGACATCCAAGTGCCTCACATTTTAGACTCCATGGGAGTGGTTGTATTTCATCAGCTGGCTACGTTTTTATTTAATACCACTTAATAATTAACCACTTAATTGAACATTTTCCTTAATAAAAATGAACAGATTTTGATGTTTGTTTAAAAGAATAACTACTCGAAAGGTATAATGGAATACAAAACCTGTTGGATGAACAATTTTTTTTCCCCACCCACCAGCTCTGTCTCCTTGAACCACAGTTACCTGGAGTAAGATCAAAAAGGCTGCATCACTACTAATAAACTGACCATGTGCAGTCTCTGGCCAGTGGTCTGACTGGCAGGATGTGGCTACAGCCATGCCCTTGTGCCGCTGCCCTCTCTTTTCCTCGTCGCCTTGGTGATGTTTTAAGAGTCCCGGCTAGCCTCAGAGGTCAGAGGCTAGACAGCAGCGACGACCTGTCACACTCTCACAGGGTGCAGCGACCCACAGAGTGGCAGGATTGGTCCAGGGAAGGGAGAGCGACAGTGAGAGTCGACAAAAGAAGACAGAGGAGTCTCCTACTTGTCTAAAATCCGTCCCAGTTTATTCTAAAGGTAACAGGCACAGGAGAACAAACCAGTCGAGAGGGGAGGCAAGTAGAAGCCCCGAACACTGGTGTCTCGGGATTATAAACTTTTGCCACCCAGGGGGAGGCAACAATAGACAAACCAGTCTGAACATTGTGTGGGAGGGAAACAAGGGATCACACCATCCAAAGGGGACAAATCGTAGAGTAGGAAAGGGGGGGGCAGGTCACATTTTCCAATGGGGCGTCGAGGGGAAGGGGACCCCTGCTGGGTACAGGGAAGGTGATTGGTCGGGGTTCTGAGGGACAGGGATCTTTCTGGAAGGTTGGGTGGGGGGAACATTGAGGGACAGGGACAAACTCAACCCAAAAGGAGGGGACAACATAATTGACAAGGGTTCAAGGAGGAGGGGCAGGGGGCCAAACCATCATAACCAGGAATTGGGGTAGGGAATGAACCATTTAACCAAAACACAACACAACACCCTTGTTCTGCCTCTGCCTCCAAAACAACCCAGTCCCAGCTAACAGAGCAAAGGCTCAAGCTGTGCATAGACCTTTGTGGGTTCTCGGGTCACAGGGTGGGACTGGAGCATGGCTGAAGAGGCTCTCAGTCCTCACCTCACTCCCTGCAGAGCTGGAGTGTCTGCATTCCAGAAAGGGGGTTTATTTACCCTGCCTAGATTTATCTAGACCACATTGCTTCAGCTGCTTACAGGCCATCTGTGTGGGGTAGTATCAGAAACCTCGTGGAGGGAAATCAACTTGAAATTGCTGCTTCTTCTGTGCTGCTTCCTTCTATTAAGGAAACTATACTGGTTTGAGATGGCCTGGCACAGTCTGTTATCTATGCAGCCTTATTTTCACACCCCTACCTGATTTCTAAGGGCATGCACATGACTCACCTCCCCTTTGGAAGTAACTACACTCTGTGCTACCCCAGTTCATCAAATTCCTTACGATGAAGTTCATCAGGCCCAACCTACTCTAAAATATTGCAATTAGCTAAGGCTGAGATGCATGGAATCAATATTTAAGGATATTATTTGCAGTGTATGAGATCAGCTCAGCTGGTCAGTGCAGGGAGTTAATAACACCAAGATTGTGGGTTTGATCTCCATAGGGGCCATTCACTTAAGAGCTGGACTTGATGATCCTTGTGGGGCCCTTCCAACTCCAAATATTCTGTGATTCTGTAATGTCTCCTACTTGCTGTGGGATAACAGTGAATAAACACCAGCTAATGGACTGAGCAGCAAGTAGCACTACAAAGCTCTTCTGTTACCAGGGTTCTGTTTTCTCATCTCAGTATTGTGCCACTGGAAGCTTAATTCCTTTCCCTTCTCCATCTATTTTAATGCTTCCACATCATTAATATTTTATGTTGAGAAAGTTTCTTTCTCTATAAATACATCCACTACTAGCAATGTATAAGTAGCCTACCTCTACCAAGTCAATGCTTATAGGAAAACAGTCTCTGGTTTTAAGCATTCCAAACAGCTGAACTGTTCTGCAATGTCTCAAGTTCACTGCCTAGTTCTAGAGGCTTTTTGTGGATCTTAAATATTTCCAGGCCTCCCTGTCTCTGGTTGTTTGCATTCACCTCTCACGTTCTGATTTCACTGTTTAAAGGGCAAGGTAAGTTTACTGAATGGAAAGACCTTGGAGTCTACAATATCAAACAGCAGAGTGACCTCAAAGGAAAACATATTTCATTAAAAAGAAAAAAGAGTTCCCTTGCAAATCCAGCTTGTTTTACCCACCCAGATCTGCCTTTTTGCTGCTTCTGTGGTGACACGTGTTTTATATGAATCTATATTAAGATGAATTTTAACCTACAAATAACTGGATACAGCTATGCAGTAGGAGGGAATTCCTATAAGATGATGTAAAGTTTTTTAAGCAGTAAAATTAAAAATAGCACGTAAAACCTGACCAGTAGATTTGGATTTGAACCAAGGCAACACATTTGGGAAACATTATCAAGTTTATCAGGAGTAACATATCACAGAAAATCTGCTTCTGTTTATATGCCATTTATTATTCATTTTTGACATTTCCCTTTTTTCCTCAACCTTTTTTACCCCTAAGCAAATATATGTTAGACTTAGCTGAAATGTGAGATAACAGACCAGTCTCTTAGTTTTCTTTCCCTGTAAGACAAAAGCAGATCTGAGTAGAAGTAAAATAAAAAAGTTCTATGAAATCTAAGTACAGGGGAAAAAAAGTTGCCAGAGAAGGACTGGTAATAAGGAAGAAATCTGTCTCACAATGAAACCCCAGAAAAAATAACTGCCTAATAAGATTAAACTCAGGGCCAAATTCTGTCCTTCCCTATGCTGTCTTGCATTTCATGATGTATAAATAGCACATGAAAGCCTTTGCTTTGTGTAACACACCACATGTGTGATAAAGGCTGTTTTTTATGTCTAGGACACTTATATTAATGGGGTTATGCCAGCAGAGAGTTCCTTGCCCATGGTTGGCAGAATGTTTGCAGTTTATAGTAATCAAGTCTAACTCAAGGAAAAATACAAGCCATAAAAGCAATTTTACTCTTATTAAACAATCCAGTTGCCCAATGTTACTTAAAAAAATTCTCACTCATACTATCACAATAAATTTGAGAATGAGCTGTATGTTTAGCTGCACTTGATCTGATCAAAACAAAGGTAATCATTAAAAGTCAGCTTAAACCTGGTCCAAAGTCAGACAAAATTCATACAGTCTTTCTACAGAATGCAAGTTGAAGCTCAGTTTGAATTCTTTTGTAATTCTTTCCATCAGTAGTGTGTAAATTTTTTCAGTGGATTCCAATGAAAAATATCAGTATTTTTTGAAAGCTGTTATTGAACAGTGGTTTGTTCTGATGCTGAAATCTCCAGCTGAGCTGAATGTTTACTATTCTTTGTTAGGATGAGGAAGAGTTTTGGAGTAGTTTCAGGAGCAAATCTTTCCTCTGTGTGCTCTAGAATCCACACTTAGACCTTGTTCTATCAGCAAACACTCCTTATACCGCAAAGAAAAAAACCACAGTAATGGGCATAAAATGGGGAATGTATTTGTTTTAAAACACAAGCAAACCTCCAGAATACAATAATATAAATATATATTATTTATATTTACTGTTCAGTTTTATTTAAGTGCTGTCGTTTCTATAATCTATGTGATGAAAAAGCTCTGTGATTTTATGAGTTGTTGCATACTGTTGCTGATGTAAATGCTTTGATTATCAATTGAATAGTTCCATTTGAACAATTATTTGTAATTAGAACTAAAAATTACTTGTAATTACAATTAAGATTCTTGTTATTAAGACATACAATGAGCACAGAATTGCACCCAGACATTACTAAAGAAATGCTGGGTAACTCTCCACTACTGCGGCAGAGCAAAACACTCGTGTTTTGGCAAATGTAAGGTAACATGTCTTAAAACGTGGTATTTAGAGGACATTTATTCTAAGTGGATACAGATGGAAGAGACCAGAGAGACTAAGCCAAAAGAGTTCCTAGTAACCCAGTAAGGTTGAACTGCTGAACCCTGTTGAGGAAATTAGCATTGCTGGTGATGCTGTCAGGTAGCTGAGTGCTACTAGACAGAGAAGATGATTTATAAACACACTTGAAGAAAAAGGTAAAACTTTTAAGAGTGAAGAAGTTTTTCTTGACCTTTTTAAGGTTTATTTTCAGCTTGGCAGTTTGAAAGCTAATGAGTCAAACAGACTTTGAATCAGATCCTCAAAGATAAACTAAATTGGAATGAAAACTATGTCATTTATTTTATAATGCTGTTTGTGTTGCCTTCCTCTTGCTATTGCAGAAATCCCAGAACAGGATAGCAACCGATACTGCTCAAAGCAAAAAATTTTCAGATACCGAGAACACTTAGATGCTTTGTTGCCCCTCTTGAAGATGACCATGAGAGCTGGCATTTCATCCAAGGTAATAACCCAGGATCTCCACAGAAAACAGCGGAGAGACAGAGAATGGGGCCCATGGGAATCTCATGATTTTCAACAAGACCAAGTGCTAGTGCAACACCAGGGTCAGGGCAATGCCAGGTATCACTCCAGACTGGGGGATGAACAGATCCAGAGCAGCCTGGCTGAGAAGGACCTGGGGGTGCTGTGGGTGAGAGGCTGGGCATGACCCAGCCATGTGCCCTTGCAGCCCAGAATGACAAATGTGTCCTGGGCTGCATCCAAAGCAGCGTGGGCAGCAGGGGAGGGAGGGGATTCTGCCCCTCTGCTCTGTCCCAGACAGACCCCACTTGCAGTGCTGCATCAGCTCTGGGTCCCCAGCACAGGAAAGACATGGACCTGTTGGAGTGAGTCCAGAGGAGGCCACCAAGATGATCAGAGGGATGGAGCATCTCTTTTGTGAGGAAAAGCTGACAGAGTTGAGATTGCTCAGCCAGGAAAAGAGAAGGCTCTGGGATGCCTAAATGTGGCCTCCCAGCACCTGAAAAGAGCCACCAAAACAGATAGAGAAGGACTTTTTACAAGAGCCTGTAAAAAGAGCATGTCCTGCCAGGACAGGTGGGAATGCCTTCAAACAGAGTAGGTTCAGTTTAGGTATTAGGAAGAAATTCTTTAGGGTGAGGGTGATGAGACACTGGAACAAGTTGGCCAAGTGGATGCTCCATCCCTGGAAGTGTTCAGGGCCAGGTTGGATGGGGCTCTGAGCAACCTGGTCTTGCAGGAGGTGTCCCTGTCCACTGCAGGGGGGTCAGAACTGGATGAACTTTAATGTCCCTTCCAACTCAAACCATTCTATGATTTCTGGGGACAAATTAACCCAAAGAACAAGGGTCTTTAGAGGTCTTTCTCTCTACACTCTTCAGGGGACTGCACATACAGCATAATTTGCTACCTCAAGCATTTAAAACCTATGGCTGTTCCAAGCAGTCTGCCTCGAAATGTCACATGAATAAGTTTGTAACACCTGTCACCTGTATTTTCAAGATGTTTGTGTCAGGCAGGATAAAATTTCTGTACTTCAGTGTATCACATTAATATCTATATAAGCAAAACTGTGGAAGAACTGATCTACTTCAAATGGAAGCAAAAATACATTTTCTAATTTTGAAAAGAGAATTAAAAAAAAAAATTACTGCCATTAAAAAGAAGGTGAGAGGATGACATTTTAGAAACTCTGATACCAGTATTATGACCATGAATTAGTTTCGCTTTGGTCTTAAGATCAGGGAAGTAAATGACCTGACACTGCCAAGTCTAGAACACTATCTTTTATTTTTATGCTTTTTGACCCATAAAGTCAATAGAAGATGTCCCAGAATTCTTCCAGCAGAAGTTTCAATTGAATAAAAACCCACCCCAGGCTGACTTTGAAAAGGCCAAATCTCTGCTACTTCCTGGGCCTTTTGTTTCATCTGGTCATGTCCCCACTAGTACCTAGCACGAAAATAATCTGAATTAAATTGAAGCCTGTGCCTTTCAAAGCTAAAACCCACAATGTTTGCTTGTTAGACTGGCTAATTTTTATTAAGTATGGCATTTCAAATTGTACTTGGGGTCAAAGACAAATGGCTTTTTTTTTTTTTACTAATACTAATTTAATCAGCATGAAAGAACTGAGGAATCTCTAAGTTTCCAACATAAACAGTGATCAGTATCTTGGTCACCTCTCAAACTCTAACAAAATTGCTGTCTTTCTCAGCTCAGCTACACTGCAGCTGTTGATTTAAACTACTCACATACTCAGGCAATATCTGTAACAGTAAACCCTCAGTTTCTATTTGAAAAAAAGCAAAATACAAAAATACTGTTACTTGTTTGAAAAATAATCTTGTCTCAGAAGTAATATTTTTCAACAAAATAATTTAAACTAATTTTCATGTAGCATGCATTTACTTTTGCTGAATCTATTTAACCTAACCTTGTATTATTTTAAACTCTGGTCAATTATATAGCAAATGACAAGAATAAAGAAAAAAAAATTGGTTGGTCTTATCTGTGTATCTACATTAATTACAGTTGTACAACATATAATCAGAACAGTGGGTCTCAATGTGAATCTGAAACCACTGAACAAAAGGAATCTTAAGCTTCAAATTTAATAAAGCAAATGTCAAACTGACAGGCTGTGTAAAACAAATGTGGCATTCACTCTGTAGTTTCAAAACACAGCTGCAAACACAGCGGCTAAGTCAGTGGTTACAAAAAATCTCTCACTGTATAAGTATCATAAATATTACTATGAATGTATATCTGAATATGGGGAATTCAAAATCAATCAGAACAAATATGATCATTTAATTTGATACACAACAAAAATCTCCACAAGATCCTTTAGTTAGGTTGGCTATGTACCACAACTTTTCTTTCCCCAAACAAAAAATTTCTGTAGAGATGTAATACCTGCTTCAGTCTATTTTGATATATTCAGTATCTCAGTACTAGGACCCCATTTACCTGTTCAGTAAGTTCATCTAAGAAACCCTTATTCAACTACCCTGTAAGGCATCTTGTTTGGGAAGGCTTCTATTAAAGAGCCTTTGAGCTCTGATGCTGCACATTATTTAAGCCTGAGTTTAATAGTGAAAATGCCTGTAGTTAAACACAGCCATGTATCCAATACAAAAAAAACCCCAAACCCGAACAAAAGCAAAACCAAACGAAAATGAAAACAAAACAATCTCCATCACATGAAATGGATCCTCACAGGATGAAATTATCATGAGCTGTAATAGCACTTTTAATTCAAGCCACATACAAATATTCTAACCTTTAAGTTCTGGGAGCAATTTAAAAATGTCAAGAGGTATGTCAAGTTCTTAATACCCAAGTCTACATAGTTAATTGTCAACAGTCAAAATACCCAAGACAAGAGAGTTATATTAATTCCACTTGAACACAAATTAACATGTGTTGAAAAATAATGATGTTTCTTCCTCTTAAACTAGGGAATAGTGTTTGGTTGGCCTGTATTTTAACCATATACTTATTTTCTAGAACACCTACTACATTGTTCATTTTAGCTTTATTTTCAAAGCAGTCAAGCATAGATCTCTGCAAGATTATCATGTTACACCATTGATCCTCACAAGGAGAAGGCTCAATTTGCTCAGCAATAAGTAACCTGGGTCAAAGGCCATGACTGAGAAAAGACAAAGGGCATTGTTTACACCTGTGTCAATCAGAAACAGCTCTACTGAAGTCCATTGAGCTATATTTTACTCAAATCCATATGAAAAACTTCTGTGTTTGCTGAATCTGGATTATGTGGCACCCAGGACTTCACATTTATTACTCTGCAGCAGGAAACATTACAGACTGCTACATTAAAATACTAGTTTGCTATACTGGCTTTTAAACCAAAACTGGGTTTTATTCTCTTATTGGCAATTCAAATTCACGTCACTGCTTCAGCCTGCTCACTTGCACTGCATTACCTAGTGTGCTTTACAGTGCAAAGTAATAGATTCTGTAATTTTGGATAAGATAATTCATCTGAGGCAAGGAAACAGTAATTAATGTCCTACATTTTAAAGAAAAGAACACCAAAACTCCACCTCTTCCAAGTATTTGCAACTACAAGCAGACTTTTGGATATGCAGGATTTTGTATTTCTTGACTTCTGATGTTCACAGAACTACACACTTCTAACAGTCCAAAAACATTAAAAGCATATTTCTGACTACACAGTCACAAGATGATTTACAAAAAAGATTTAACTTGGGAATTTTAATGTAGCTTGTCCAGGGATCTGGTTGGAAGCACTGCATGGAATATAACCCCAGAGAGATTTGTCCAGGAGAGCTGGCTTACTTTCAAGGGTCACCTCCTCCAAGCTCAAGAAAGGTCCTTCCTGACAAGCATGAAACCAAGCAAAGATGAAGTGAAATTTGGTGAAGGACACAAAGGTCAATAAAAAAGGGATTCTATAGGTATATTAGCAGCAACAGAAAAGCTATGGAAAACATCTGCCTGCTGCTAAATGGCTATGGGACCTGTGACAAAAAATACAGAAAAGATCAAGGAATACAGTGTCCATTTTGCCTCAGTCTTTTAATGGCAGGATTTGCCTTCAGGAATCCCAGGACTCTGAAACCAGAAAGTCTGGAGCAACAAAGACTTAACTCTGGGTAGATCAGGGATCAAGGTGGGAACACTTAAACAAGCTGGACCTACACCAGGAAGGGAGCTGGCCAATGTCTTGTTTATCTGGACTTTAGCAAGGCTTCTGGCACTGTAACTTCCTCATAGGCAAATCAGTGAACTCTAGATGAGATAAACTGGCAGAGGGGCATACTGAGAACTGGCTGCACTCTAAGCTCAAAGGGGATGTCATCAGCAGCACAAAATGCATCTTGAGGACAGTCACTAGTTGTGCTCCCCTGTGGCTGGTACTGGGATCAATACTACTTAACACCTTCATAAATGACCCAGAGGGTGGGGCAGAATGCACCCTCAGGAATTTTGCAGCTAATACAAGACTGAGAGGAGCTATTGATACACCAGATGGTTGTGCTGCCCTCCTGAGGGACCTTGACAGACTGAGAAATGGACATCTGTACTGCTTTAGTTCAGACGTGGCATGAAAAAGTGATGCACCTTTTCCCAAATGGGAATCTACTGAACTGGCACTTTATTGTCAGAGGAATATATTGATTACACTAAACTGCTCAAGAAATAAACGGGGGAGGGGGAGGACAGAAAATTTAATATGAAGAATTTCTGATCTACATTGTTTAATTCAGAATAACGTAAGAATGCAAGCAATTTCATACATTTATGTCTTACTTCCACTTCAGATTTAGCTGAAATACAACAGAGAAAGCAACACAGAGAGAACTTGTTGTTGGTTTGTAAATTTTAGTAGACATGGAAAACGTATGACAATTTATCTGAGTGACGTGGTCTACCAGAGACCAGTAAATGCAATCTCAGAAGCTATCTTCCATGACAGCCACTTAGTAGCAGCAGAAAGCTTAGAAGTCATAAATTACGTTTCAAACACATTTTATTGTTCAAAGTGACAAATCTTAGTCTTTCAAATTCATACAACCCTAAAATAGTACTTCCTTCCACCACAAAACTAGCAAATTTTTTAGGGCTCTTCTGAATCAAACTATTCACACTCATTTATGAGCATTCCGAAGTGGTGTCATTATGAGGCTTGAATATTTATCATACCACAAACATGTACTCTTACATAAAGATGAGCCAAAATAAGAAAAAGCATTGACAAAATGGAGATCAATAACTTTGATCATTAGTCTGCAGAGCTCTTCCACCAAAAGCTATTCATTTGAATTTATCCTACAATTAAATGAATAATACTCTGGTGACCTTATTGATTATAAACACAACCTGAGATGGCCCCCATAGGTCAGGATGGCTAATGTGAAGATATACAAGTCAGAGAAGGGATTCATGCCCTCAGCAGTATCAACAATTTCCCTTGGCCATGATGACAAACAAGTTCTAACATACAACAGAAAAACACAAGATTTTTTAAGTGATGTGAGGTTATACTATTGTATCATACAAGTGAAAGAAGTGCTTTTAAAATAAACTACAAACTGGACACATAGAGGTGAGCCTACTATATGATCCAAAACTTTAAATTAGGTATTTCTCAACCCGTTTATGTTGTCACTAAATATAGGGAGTCTCAAAGCTTACTGTACCAAATTTTTTTATTATTTCAAACAAACTTCTGTACAAAAACACCAAAGCAGGCCAAGAAATCCCTTGACTTCACAAACAGCACATGACAACTCACATAATGCTTTAAGGTTTACATTTTTATTAAACAAGTGACAAATAGTTTTTCTCTGGGCTACCTAAAGATAAGACTTTATTGTTTGACAAAAAATTGCAGGTAAGCATATATTAACTTGAGTTACCAAAGCTCAACAGAATGGCCTGTCATCCACCTAATTTACCTAACTGGAAGTGACTATGAACAAAGCAGGATTTCCCCTAACATACATTTTTAAATGTCTCCCTATTAAAAATGGAGCCCGTAAACAGTGGATTTGCTACTGTGAAAAAAAGTGTGGTCATTGCTTTCAGAAAAAGAAAAAGATCTAATGTGAGTGAGTGCTAACTCCCTCCCCAACAACAATGTAGCAACCAATTGCTGCACCTGCAGAGCTGTGGCAGAATGCTGGAGTTGTGGTGCTGTCCAGTATCAGGACATGCATGACACTGGACCTGTGGGTTCTGATCAGGTCTGAGAAACCTCACAGGGGTTGCTCTGCTCAGACACGAGCTCTCAAGTTAATACCTACTCCAGAGAACTTGTGACACTAACACTGTTTAAAGACTGAGTTCAGTGACAGTTTGTCACAGTGCAGCTGAGTTCCAGCAGACCAAATGCACCTTCAAAGGTAATGTTTTTAGAAGAGATGTGCATGAAAATTCCAGTGAAAGCACACAAATCCTGATTTATCTATATGAGGATAAGCAAATACAAATCTGAATCTGTGCACAAGCACTGGAGTTTCCACATATACATGCAAGCAAAGTACACAAAATCAAACATATTTTCAGAATGTGACCTCTGCAAGAATATGTACAGCAACTGCAGACCACCCAGCAGACACACATAACAGAGCATGAGCACTTTGCTGCTTTTGGCAAAGTATTTCTATTCCATTAACTGGAAAATTTACCAGAAAGTAAGAACAAACAACTCAGCAAGGAACTTAACTTCTTTAAGTATCAATCACATCTCAAAAGCCAGTGAAGAGCAGTCAGCTGATAAATATTTCTGTGGTGACTCTGAATCATCTAATGAATAAGACTACCAGGAACTTAATGGAGTTCCTAAGAACAGATCAGCTTTTAATTTCAAGCCATCCCTTGTCTGATGCAGCCGATTTGACACCAGGGAAGCTTGCTACAGAGGAGTGTACTAGTTTAGATCAGCCAAAAAATTACTGGCTAGAGCTGTCTTGTAGTTAATGTTCACTGTGATACATTTACACTGACAAACCTTTCCCAGTTAAGTCAAGGCATTAGTGTTTTCCCTTTCCTTTCTAAATCTAATAAATTGATACAGAGTTTTCAAAATCTATCAATGATCTTTAAGCATACTTTCTGTTTATTTATACTGCATCTGAAAAAGGATATTAATTTTCTCAGTTGTTGAAAGTTATGGGTTATACTTAATTAAAAAGGTATAATTACCTGTTTTAAATACATTTTTGGATGCCAGACAGCACATAATCAATAAAATTAGGTGGATCTCCACCCATTACAGGAAAGACAATGCATTTCTTGAGAGTGATGAACATTCAGGTATTCTCCTATTCACACCAGTTTGACAAGATCCTAAAACTGACCAAAAAACATGTTCTTCAAAACATACCAAATGAATTTTGCTTTCTCTTATATTAACTTTCTTCTTCTTTAAAGTTCCTTTTCTGTGGTACCTTTGACATTTCAGTTTGATTTCCATTTTGTCTTCACTACTACTTCTCTGACAGAGAAGGTGTTTAAGGATTAAAATGCACAGAAAAACTGTCATAACTGAAGTAGCTAAGTAAAAAAGTATTTTAAAAGTCAAAAGATAAAAGCTAGAATAAAAACTCAGGTTGCACTATATAAAGTCAGTCAGGTTATGAACAGATTCATATATTTTAGCAATGTGAAGAAAATGGTTATGTAAATACACACAAGTATTAACATCAAACTGTATTAAATTATGTAAACATACACATCTTCTGTGATCAATACAAACATCTACTTGTCTCTGGATACTACTGCAGCATAGCTCGAATTTGTTTTGAAGTAGATTCATCATTCAGGTGCTTTGTAGTGAACCTAGAAATTACAAGTTAAAACAATAATTTATAAAATGAACAGAGACAGGAAAAGTCTGAACACTTGAGCCTGTTTTTGAAATCAGCACAGTTCAGTTACACAAAGAAGGAATTTACATGTTCCTGTACCGATCACTGGAATTTAACTGGTAAGAATCTGCTGCTCTTTATCTTCTAAATCCCCTATGCAATAAATTATTCCCTGCTAAAAGGTGAAGAACTGTTGCTAAATCCTGTTTGGTATCTGTCTATGACATTGTCATAACCTTGGGTCAAAATTATCCCTCATTTTTTCTAGTTAAAAGCCTCAAAAGAAGCAAAATCATGAAAAGACGTAAGAAATATGGTAAATACTAAAATCACTCAGGAATCTAGACTGAATTTTGGCATACTCTATGACTTTAAGCAGTTTTCTTAAATATTCTGAAAAGACTGAGGAGCTTTAGTGTGTTTTTTTCCATTTAAACCCCTCCACTGTTTATGCTATATGATTATAACATAAGCTTGAAACACACTTGATACCTGCAGATTTAACTCCACATCAACTCTATTTCAAAACATATGACAAGAAAATGTGGCGGTGCAGTTCTCCCTCTAACCAAACATTCAACAGCCAGAGAACTTATAATAGCTCTGAAAAACTTGGTACTGACTCCCTTCTCAGCTTCAGAGAAGTGTCAGACCCCTGTGTGTCTTCCTTCCCAAGACAGCACCATAAACAGGATTGGGACTTAGATGCTGTTTTCTTGAAGTTGTATAATTTAGCAAGATTAAAAAAAAAAAAAAAAAAGTCTTATTAAGATGGAAAGGGAGAAGGGAAGTACTTTAGGGTTTGAGAAATAGAAATCTGACACTTCATTTCTAAAATGTTCTAGATGCTGGGGTATTTTCTATAGCAAATCTTAGCTAGGATATACTGTTTACAATATTAACAGTTATTATTTATTCGAGTGAAATGAAATGGGAAGAAGCTAATACTAAAAAACCCTAGATGATGAAGGCAAACCTGACACAATAATCTTATTAAATCAATCTTCTAAAGGGAAGAATCTTTAAAATATAAAGAGTTTGAGAGAAAAACAAAGGAATTTTCTAAGGCTGAATCACACATACCTGAGAGCATTCAGAAGTCCTTCCACAGAGTCAGGTGGTTGTTCCTTTAAAACTTTTATGCATCCCTTCATCTGGGAACAGAAGCATGCCACTATTGAACAATAATATATGAACTGCACTAGCTGAAAACAAGGAAAAATTTCACTGTATACAGGCAGGTTCATCTTCTTACTGAGTGTTAATGCTGCTTTACATGACACAATAAGAGCATTACATCTTATGAAAAATTATCTCAAAGTTAAAAACTTAACTTTGGAGAAAACTTTAGTAAGTGTTTGTAGAGAGTAAATTATGTATCAAGTGTCTATATTTTAACTTGCACACTGTTTCTTCAATTCCAAGTAAAAAACACAGAAAGAAAAACCATCTGATATAAGCTGAAAAAAAGAGATTTTAGGAGTTCCGTGTCACTGCTGTTAACAACTCTAAGAAGAGATGTTTCAACTTTGACTTTTATTTTTATGTTTGCAAACAAGGAAGGAAATTTCAGTATTCAGTTTTTAGTTGTAAACCTAACTAGTGACAACTTATGATTTGTTTCATAACTAGTGGTTAAAAATTTAATCTAAGAAGTCCGTGGTGTTGATTTTAACACCACACTGAACAAACATCTTTGTGGAGACTGTAAAAAACAGGCTGAATCTCTGCTCAAATTTACAAAAAGGAAAATGAAGCAGAGCAAGCAGGAGTAGAACTCATTTGACATTGTACAGACTCCTTAGCTAGTCAATAGAAACAAGGAATTCTTCTAACCTATTCAGAATATCTCTTCCCAAGTAGCACTTATTTCTTCCCACTGCTATGAAGACATCGAATCTAGCTATTCAGAAATTAGCCTAGATTAATTCCATCTTATTCAAAATGACAGATAAAGACACAGCTGACTCAAGATTTGAATCCATTCATTTTCCAAGTCATATTGGAGTGCTAAATCTACATGTTAGAATTTTCTTTGCAGCTGAAGAGCATCTCTGCCTTATTAAGGAAGCAGATGATGAAACACTTCATTTAAGTCAGGGTCCATTTATGTGCCAGCAAAAGTTAGTCAGAAAATGTAGCTCAGCATGCTTGACAAGGACCAGGCCAACAAACACTGCTCACTGCTCAGCTGGCTCATTTCTACTGGAAAGTGTAACTAGCCTTGCAAATAACAGATCAGATGAGATTCTCAGGCTAGCACTACGTGTTTTGAAGTAACACAGTTATCTTTCCTAAATTAGAGAAGCTCAAGTCTATGTGCGCATCACTCAGTACAGCTTCACATGCCCTAGCAGATCTGATCACACCAGACCAAGTCAAAGGGGATAAAAATTCAAACAACTATTTTTCATTTCTGTTAGAATCAGAATATCTAAAACAAGTAGGATAGTACTGGGGTACAGGATTCCTTCTTTTGTTTCTTTCTCTCAGGGAATTTTTCTCAGATATGTGTTGCTAGGAGACAATAATGACCAGGTACTCAAGAGAGACAAAAGAAGTTGCACAGCTGGATATTCTCTCTTTTTACCTGGGGGTTTCTCTGGGAAGAGCAGAGATACCAGAATTGGGCTGGGAGAAAGGGGTTGGGTGCAGTTCCTAGCTCCCATATGCTCTCGCATTCAGAAGGGAGAGAGGCTGCAGTCTCTGTGGGGAGAATTCATTGCCATTGCAGGTTTCCATCTCCTGCTGCCTTTCTTCGACCGTGAGTGGAGCTCTGCTCGTAAGAGCGGCTGCTGCACTGGGCCCTGATTAACACCCCACCTCAGCAAACAAAGGACCCTTCACCATGTGGGGGGTGCCTCCAGGGACACCCTGTGATCCCAAGCCTGCCTTTCCCCTGCCCTGCTCGGAGCCAGGCTGCAGCTGCCCAGCCCCTCCGTTCCTCTTCCACTGCTCCATTTTTTTTGCTGCACTGTAGCCCCGCATCCTCTGCCTGTCAGGATGCACCACAGTTCCAGCTGTAGCTGCAGTGTTTCTGATACAACTCCTCCACCGCCCCGGGACTTTTGCTCGTTCCTGCCGTTCCAGCTTGCTGCTCCTGAGGATCCTGCTGGGGCAGTCTGCCCCTGGGGGTTTGCAGAGAGCGCCTTTTTTCTAACCCTTCCCGTCTGGGCCGAGCCGCCATTACCACGTGCTCCCTGAGCTCGCGCCACAGCGCGGGGGAATCACCGCGCCTGCGCTGCCCGCCGGGAGCCAGCAGCGCCCCTGCCGGCTGTGACTGGAACTGCACCGAAGGGGAGAGCTTGGAGAGCAGGAACAGACTTTTCATTGGGTTTTCTCCTATTGTTTGTTTTTGCTGCCATTGTTGTTGTTTGTTTGCCTTGTTATACACATACATACTAGTAAAGAACCGTTACTCCTTTTCCCATATCTTTGCCTTGCCCTTAATTTCAAAGTTGTAGTAATTCAGAGGGAGGGGTCATATTTTCCATTCTAAGTGAGGTTCCTGCCTTCTTTGGCAGACACCTGTCTTTCAAACCAAGACAGATGTCTAAGCTAGGAAACTGTAATTAATAGCTTAAAATACAGCCTCCAGTCTTGAAAGAGTAAGAAAAGGCTAATATACTCCACTGTCCCTGAAATTCTCTTGAGATGGCTTGAATGGCTGAAGTGAATAGTTTGAAGAAAAGAATTGTTTACCACAGTAAAACAAACTCATCATCTGAAACATTAGGAGATTTTTTGAATTATAAAAAAATTCACTGAGCTAATTACACAAATCAAGATTTGGGACTATGTACTTATTTTTTAAAACTGACTCATACATCTCCTGCCTCCCATTTACACCTAACTAACTTTCCTGTAAGATTACAGGGCTTTAGGATAAATGTGAGAAACAAAGTACACAAAATGTATATTTGGCCCTATCAGAATATTTCATTTTTGTTGCCTCTGTAGGCAAGAGACTGAACCAACATTCAAGAAATCTGCATTCAAGTCCCAGGCTCTATCTGCTCTATCTGAGCAAATCTATTCACCTCTGTGACAAATCTTTCCCTCTGTAGAGAGTCGAAGAGGAGATGTGGCAAAATTCTGATATCCACAGATGCAAAATGCTAAGAAAGACCCAATGTCATGGAGAGCAATAATATATGTTTTCTTTTTTCTTGTCTTTCGAAGCAAGCTCTCTTGTAAAGGGAAAGACTTGGCATCTTTTTCATTATTAACAACTTATTTCTGCTGAAAGAAGTGGTGTGTGAGATTTAAGTTTGTAAAAACATGTAGAAAAGACAAGAGAACTCTTTTCGTGTGTGCTTGCAATTCCTCAAATGGAAAAATAAGATTGATTTCTCTGTGACTGGCCATGCCAAAGATAAAACTGAAGGGTCATTATCAACATTACAGCAGTAACATTTCAGTTCTGTTACTTCAGATCTCAGACAAAGCAGAGACAACACTGAATATCTACTTATTTACAAGAGAACTACTGCCAAAGACGAGCATTTCAGCATTGATACATTACATAATTGTAAAAAAAACTATGACCACAGAACATATTCCAGGCTAAGTGTAATATAAAATTATTTCAGCCTAGCTATACAGTTGGCAAAAAAGCAGAGGTAACAAAGAAAAGTTATTATCTGTGTCTGGAAGAAAACAAAAAGGAAGAAAGCTGGTCCTTATTTTATTTTCAAACAAACTGATGTATTAAAGAGGACAGATGAAGACAAATTCTAAATTGCCATTCAAAAGTAATTAAAATTATTTATACCAAGCCATAAGCTTGTGCTGAAAAAGAGCTGCAGACTAGTACTCTCAGAACTACAGAGTATTAAAGAAAGGCTTCTCTTACATCAATCTTTGATGTCTTTGAGAAAGCTCCCACAGGATGAACGTGATCGTACAGAATAATGACTCCCACCATTACTCGCATGCAGAACATAAGGGTCTCTTCACTGGTGAATCTACTCCTGTACTCTCTGGAAAACAGAACAAAACCAATAAACATTCTAGACCTTTTACTAGACGATTTTAAAAACTAGACTGGGAGTACATGAAAACTGAACCAAAAGTGTATTTTAAGCTTGCAGATGCACATTAGTAAGACTTTGAATATCTGTGAATTCTGTAAGCCTATGCCAGTTTACAAGAATGGTTAGAGAATAGATAGATGTAAATCTTTTCTCATACCCATGCACAGTTGAGATCCTCAAAATGTATGTGATGATGGCTTCATAGAAAACTTCATGAAATCTGATGTAGACTGATCACACTTGGGTTTAATCTCAGAAACA
Source organism: Irena cyanogastra (assembly GCA_013397155.1). Taxonomy (NCBI): domain Eukaryota; kingdom Metazoa; phylum Chordata; class Aves; order Passeriformes; family Irenidae; genus Irena; species Irena cyanogastra. The sequence continues at coordinate 81,925 of VWZV01000881.1, read as the reverse complement.
CCACATGCCAGGACCTCAAAGGAAAGCTTTGTTTTTGCTTTAATTCCTACTTTGGAATAATTCAGTGGGATCTAAGTTCAGCAGCTGTGAAGTTCAGGGCTCCACCAAGGAGGATTGTAACAGTCATTGTGCTCTCTCTGTGTATCGTAGTACCTCTCAGTCTACAATAACTTCAACTTTTATTCTTCCACAGCATTGTAACATGAACAGACTTAAAGGTTACAGAAATTTTGATGTGAAAATGCTTGATTATCCCACAATTAAATATCAGATAATCTTCTAGATGACTCACAACTTTTTTCTCTACTTTTGCCAAAAAAAGAGCTGACTCGTAAGGCTACTTTTCAATTACTACTTCTATGACGTCTCAGGATTTGAGATGAGTCCTGCCCCTACAGACACTTCTCCAGAATTTTCATGAACAAACACAAACCTCAGGAATTCTCCCCTTCACATGGCTCCATGAACAAATGACTCATAGGCAGAAAGACTACCTTGACTCTATCTTCTATGTGTTTTCCAGTTGAAGAGACATCTAACCTAAAATATACTCCACTAAATACATAGCAAAACAATCATAAAGAACCCCACTGGCTATTATCTACACTAGCAGATATGAATGCAACTGTACAGCTGAATACATTTATATGAATGAAAATTCATACAGCTGATTTTTTTCATATCTAGAGTAAGATGGTTGCATCCAAAAAAGATCTACTTAAATGATCCTGGAAATGGCCCCTGCTAAAGTACTGCTTGGAAGAGCCAAAATCTTGTCCTCTGTGTGCTAATAATTAGGCAGCACAGGCAAGCAGGAGGCAACAGTTGGCCTTTGGCCCTGGTTAGACAAGACACAGACAGTGAAGCCTGAGAGTGCCTAAGATTATTACACTCATATTTTCCTATTTTAACCTTTTGTTGAAACACAGGCTGACCATGTAAGCCCTCCCCAAGAGAACTCAACACTGATTCATGGAAGATATCATAAGATGGTTAGAACAGGACGCAAGGCTTTCTAATGCCAGGTCATGCTTTGTATACAAAAGGAGTAACAACTTAAGGCAAAGACACAGGAATTCACTCGGAAAAAAACGTGTTATCCCAGGTAGCTAATTAAAATAGAAGTTCTGTCATACAAACCCCCAAGATTTAAAATAAAACTTACGGTGTTTCCAACATGACTTTACATACACTGGCCATAGTACTTAGACAGTCTGTGGTATTTTCAATTGGTAATGTTTTGTTCTGGAAGGGTAAGAAAAAGGCAGTATTCAGTAAACTATCTTGTAAAATTAAAATCAAGAATGTCTGTGTCAAACCTTTCTCCCCCTTTACATACTTCTGATACAAAATGTGTCGTTGCATTACTGAGGGTTTTCAGCATTGGTGTGGCCTCTGCATAGAACAGGGACATCCTATTAGCCATTTCATTGTTCACTTCATTTTCAATGTCTAGCTGATGAAAACAGGAGAAAAAATAGTCAGTAAAGCTCTTTAAAATCTTGCCAGCAGCAAGAAAAAGATGCAGCACATGTTAATGTCAGAAAGCAGACTGCTGCTTGAATAGTCCTCTCTAATCGCTTCATCCAGACTGATCAACTCTCAGTGTGAAGGAGATAAGATGACAGCTACTGAATCAAAAGCAAAACCTTTACCACAAATGGCATAAACGTATCCTGAAAAATAAATACCTCACTGCGTGCAGCACATCAGAGTTTATTTACTTACATGCATGTTGTTTATTCTGTTGCGACTTATTGTCCGCCTGTAATAACTGAAGTCATTCTGAATTGCTGGATTTCTCATCTTCCAGAAAGAGAAACAGGATATCATCAGTTTTGGTTCAAAATACACAGCAACAATCAACATGTATTGAAAGATTTATTAACCTTAAGTTCATCAAAACGAAGAGTAAAATGTAAGATTTCTGCAAACTCTTTTGCTAGAGCCTGTTCCCGTTCCAGGTGCTGAGTTGGAGTGTAGGGAGGGCATGTCAAGGATTCCAATAAACTCTGCAGGGCTTTCTCTGAACAAAAATCAGAAGAACAAATTATAGTCAGTCCACACAAAGTTTTAACTGCATACTGCATTTGAAGGGAAGAAACCCTCCAAACATGCCGAGTCATAAACATGTTTTTTCTTATTATTCTGAAGTGAGAAGCATTAATTAAAGACACCTGCCTCTTCAGGCTCTGCCATTTTCTCTCCATTTTGTACCACTGAATTATTTTCCATTTTTGTCACCTTTTATCTGGGATCCTTATCAAAAATTTGAGAGGAGGCATTTTTCTTGCATTCAGATATTCAACACTTTCACCTTCCTCAATTAGCCATCAGCTCAGTGTAGAGATTATTCTGGCATCTCTGTTACTAAAAGTGTACTCTTAGGCACTGATAGCAATATAAATCAGCTTCTGTGACTGTAATTGCTAGCATAACTCAAAAAGTGAAAGACATAGTTAGAGGATGTTGTAGAAGAAACCCCATGCACTAGGAGCCCTCTCACTTCATACATACAATTTGCATTCCGAAGTCCTAATTCAAAGAGTAATTCTATCACCTTTTGTGTTTGTTGGGATGACAAAGTCAGCATACAACACATCCAACTTTGGATTTTTACCCCGTGAAAGAGTTTATTGATACACTTCCCCATTATCCCTGCTTTTAAAAAGTCTCAAAATATTACTTTGGCTTACATTAAAAAGGCTTACATTCCTTTTAAAGCTCCAGAGGATCCAAATTACAAAAAATAAATTGCATTAGTCCAACACAGACCAGAGAAGTGCAGAAACACGGCAGGAAACAGAGAAAAACTTTGTAGTTTTATAATGTTTTTTGCTTGTATGCTATTTAGGTAATATAGACAAACTAACAAACTATGAAATTAAGATAAATTGCCTCGATAAATGCAATTGCAGTTAAATGTCCACTGATATCAAACAGAAATCATATTAACTCTAAAACTCTTTAAAATTCTGTGGAAAGACAAAACTTCCTCTTTCATTATATATTAAAAAACCTTATAAAACAGATGTACTAAAACAGGGCTCACCTAATCTGAGTGAAAACTCATAAAAGCGCTTTAGCCTTACAACCAGGGGACAGACTGAATTCCATGCTTTTTCTTGCAGCTGGATATCATTAGGATTTTGTATTGCCTGAAATGAAAATATTACTGTAAAGACCTGCGATAAATAAATAACAAGTAAGAGGTGGTTTGGAATTTTCCTACATTACTTTAAAAAGAATTGTAGAACATAGAAGAATCTGAAAGAACATCTGAAAAATTATATTGCACAGGATTAAAAAATACCGTGTTTTTCACATTCCCTCTCCCCCTGTAATATACTGTTTTAAAAGCATTCATTACAGTGAACCACTGACATATAGAAGTATGTTCTAGCATATTCTTTTGGGAGCAAAACTATTGTAAAAGCATCAGGTAAAACCTTTTGAGTGACTACTGGTTGCAAAAGTATCCTTTTTTTTCAGGTTTTAACGTTTTTGAAAACTTCAACACGTTGAGATTTTTAAGTAACCAAGCACCTCACACTAAGAGTATCTGCAAATCCAATGCAGGAGAAGTTTTGGTCACCAGAGAAAAATTCTAAGTTACAGTTCAAAAGTGTACTTCAGGACCAGTTTCAGAGAATAAGAGGTCTTTAAAGTGGATGTGAAGTTATAATCTACTGTGGTTCATTATTCCACTTACAGAATAGAACAACTATCTGTATCAGGTATTTCTGACACCTGAGTATTACTTCTTCCATGTCCTCAAATTTGACTTCTGCCATGAGATACATGAAACGAGGTATATGAAATGTACGTGGTGTTTCTTGAAGTGTAAAATGTATGTGGTGTTTCTTGAAGTGAAAAATAGTGATTAATTACTAGCAGGAAACCAGCAGAAGTTCCAACAGCCATCATTCAATGATTTCAAGCTAGAGCTTTATACTGTTATGCATAATCTGTTATGTATTTTATAAATACATTTTAAGGATATTTTCACTTGAGTTCATAGAATATGCTTGGATAGGGAACAGAAGCAAGGAACACATGGAGTGTTGCCTGACTTTGCTTCCAAAGAACTGTCATTAACAAACGTACATCTCTAATTTCTTGTCCAGCTCCTTTGTAAGCCTGAAGGTCTGCAAGCATGCTTTCTGAGTCCTGTAAAACTGCACTGATCTGGTTCCAGACCTCCCTTTCTCCATCCGTGGGCTGTGCATCTATGAAAGAGAAAAGCAAAATGCACTAAGTCAAAAGGAAGCTGCAGTACAAATGGCAAGATTACTCAGTTTTACTTAACAATGCCATATCCAGCTTGAGTATGTGTAACTCCATTCTGATGTAGTTTTTTCCCAAATATACAATTATACTGCCATTCTGCTAACATCCAAGCTTCTGCTTTTTATAGCAAGGAAGGAGAAACAGTACAGTTTTTGTATGCTCTGGCTCATAATGCCTCTTCTCAAAATGCAGCATTTTAAAGAGCAGCAGTATCATAAAGCAATGTTATTAGAAAATAGGATAATGCATTAGTCCCTCTCTTTCACGAGCTCCATGGCTCAATTACAAAGAATTGCTCACTTTTCTTGCAGCTTGGGGATAAAATCAGGCCTTTCAATGGATGGAGCAGTGGGATATTGCTCCACTCTGACTTCCCTCCGGGCTTCCTTAACCAGGGTAATTTATTTCTCCTTTTGTAAAACAGATACAGTACTATTAAAAGTAAATTTATTCTTATGTATGTCAGGGATCATTCCTGCCACTAAAATAATCCAGCTCTGTCAGTTATCAGTTTTTAGGGTGTGAGTGACCTGTAGACCTTTAATGTTGAGAGAAATGACATTTGAAAGTAGATCAATTCTCCTATTCAAATCTCATCCTATGGGATTTATACAGCAGTGTGACACCAGTGATGTTATTATCCCCAGAACACTGACATGTTAGACAAGGCAGAGATCTTCTGTCTTCTTTTGCTTTAAAACATAAAGATGACAGGCACTGACCAAAGACTCAATGACCTATATATGGGATTGCAGTCTGTATGTGTCTATATGTGACATTGTCCCAGCAGATTTCTACAGAGACACAATTGTTTCTTCCCTTAGATTTGTATAAGCTTGTAAAGATAGAAAGTTAATTTTCATGAAAGAAAAAAATTACCTTGGAGTTGAATCTTAGAACTTAAAGACTATTTGTCTGAATTAAAAGCAATGAGGTAAGTTCAGTTCAAAGCTCACCAACTAGGATGAGCTACTCTATTCATCTCTACATTAATAGACAAGAAATATTAAAAATACTTATTCTATTTAGTTGTCTCACTCTCCTTAAGAAAACTGAGAGTTTTCTACCCATGTATCAGTATGGGATTAATTTCCCCAGTCCCCATTAGAAACAAACAAACTGGTTCTCACTGGAGTATATGGAAAACAGGAATTCTCTAACCTGTTTCAGGTTAGGATATTTTGTTTAAATATTTCAAGTTACCTATGGACCTTGCACGGACAAGAAGAAATGGCTGAGATTTATGTGTCTGTAGCTTCAAAGCAACTCATACTTAAAACCCTTCCCCATATTCCTATGGCACCATGAGTCCCATGAGGCTGGGCAAATAATACTGATTGGACTTTACTTTTGTTCTGAAGTTTTCTTTTCTCTTATTTAAAAAGTGAAAATAAATATAAACTGGACTTACTTAGCTGGGTTTTATAGCCAAAATATTTCATGTAACTAAAAAACTCCACTATCCTTCAAAAAGTGAGGGAAAGGAGCACTGAAGGGAAAAACTCTCCACAGGAAATTCCTATCTGGGACATGGCTGTTGAACTGACCCATCAGTGGCTTTAAATTTACAGTGTTCCAGACTGGTTCATTCCTCAAGCTGCAAGAAATCTCAGGTACACGCTGTAAGGGGCTTGCCTTCTTGTGATGAAGAAGCAAAACAGAAAACCTTTCTGACTTCAAAGAGGAAAGCAGTGATCCTGAGAAACAGTTACATACCACACAACAACAGAGCAGGGGAAGGTGGGAGTCACATAAAAACCAGTATCTATATCTTATCAGTTAAATAAGTTAATGAAAATAACCTTTCAGTGCATACTAACACAAAAGAGAACAAATGACTTGTTAGTGCAGTTCATGAATTTAAAATTTGCATGTGCAGGTCACCTGAAGCATCTTGTTTAACCTTGTTGGTTAACAAGGTACTTCTATGGTAATTTTTACAATTTATTTGCTTTAAAAGTACTAGTGCTTAAGGGAGATGCAAATGCTATAGACTGCCCAGCACTGTGGGACTTCAAAAAGGCCTTTACTAGCACCCTTTATTGTAAGTCTTTTTCAGAATTTCCCAATTCATCTTTTGGAAGATGGTGGAAGGAGGAATATTTGAAACTCATTGAACTTTCTGTAGTATCCCAGCACCTGGGGAAGTAGGAGCAAGACGCAGGTAGGTGTGTGGAAAAGGAAAAGAAAGGGAAGGGAGAGGAAGAGGGCTGCAAAGGCTCCAGAGCAACAGGCTTAGCTTGCACTTGCAGAAGCAGTTTATGTAGCAGTTATATTTATGTTTAGCTTAAAAAGAAAAGTAGGGAGGATGATTCAGGCTTTTAAAAAAAAACCCCATGCATTTATTTATGAAATAGAAGTTATGCAAACAGATGTTCTGATAAGACCATGGCCATTTTTCAAAAGGGATTTTACAAGAAGATCCTGCCAAAAGTGGTCAGCGAAAATAACTGTAATGGATCACTTTGAAAACAATTTCATCTTACTGTCAACAACAATAACAATAATAGCAGCAACAACTAAAGGGAATCAAGACTTCTTCATGACAGATTTTGACTTCTAAAACTGGCCTGCTATTCCAAGGAAACCAAAGTTTGTTTCTCTGCTCTGACTTATAACTGAAACCACTTCCACTGAGCAACCCATGGTGAATGCAAGCCCTCTCAGTAACAAGTTACCATAATGGCCAGACTCACTGCATTTCAAGGCTGAGTTTTTAGAATGCTCATGATTAGCAATCAGAGCATTCTGTCTTTAATAAGACAAAATAGAGAATCTTTTCACCTTCCTTTGGACAAATGTTTCTAATGTGAACCCTAAACCAAACAACTACATGAATCCTGTATCAAATTAAGGCAAGAGTCAGATGAGGCTTGAATCTCCCATATACAGATTCTACCAGCAAAATTTGAAAATTTTAGCTCTGGAGAGAAATATACTTCCAATGGCTTCATCAGAAATAAACAGGACATGGTAACTCATCCATTCCATGAACACATGCTCTCTTTCACATTTACACATGGCCTATGCCATGTTTTGGATGCAACTTCAGACTTCACAAAGAACAAGAGGAAACCTGGACCCACTACAGTTCATTTCTGTATGCATTAAGCATTTCAGGTGAATGGTGAGGTTTTCTGTCATTTGTTTCAGAAAACCCTCCTAAGAGAGTAAGGTATCTACCTCATCCTTCACCAAATAGGCATTAGAAAAAAGCATACAAACTTCTAGGTAGGTAAAACATTAGCATTCATAGGATAAGACTAAATATAGAAAGGATGTGATGCCTTTATCAATACCAAATGAGATGCAAAAATACCTCAGCAATTAATTTTAATGAAGAAAGAATAGTACTATGAACAGTACTAAGAACAGGACTACAAGAAGCACTTCCACCTTACACACCCTTTCTGAATCTGAAATGCAGACCAAAAGTTGAGAACTTTATTCCACCTTTAGGTGGTTACGAAGATTCCCACTGATGCTGGTTAGTTCTTCCATTTCAGTGAATGTAGAATCATGTTTGTCATAAAAATACCATGCCCTTCTGGCCTCCACAGCATAGCAAAAGAAAGTGAGTTAAACAAGAGCTTTCATGGGTTCTGCTTTCAGCTTTTCTTGTCATGTCCACTGCTGAACACGGCAAATAATTTCTCAGCCAGCAAGTTAGAGAGCAGTACACATATTTAACTGCGTAATGCTAAAGTCCTATTTCAGATTTGTCACCATGACAATGATTTTTTTCTATGCCAATCTGGGACAAAATTAAAAGAAAAACTCAGAAATGAAAAAAGGCATTATAATTATTACAGTGAGTAATGCACTTTAGAGGGTACCAGAACCTGTTACACTTCATACATTAAAGAATCCCCAGTATTGGATAGAAACATTACCCTATCCAGGCTACACGGGATTTTTAATTTCATTCTTTCTAAACTAGCTAGCTCACGTGATTGTTAATAGTGGCTCCAGGCAGGGTGCTATGCCAGAGAGATCAGTGCCCAGCTTCAGCTCTGTGGTGCACAGGGGATGGACACACAGCCCCTCTCTGACTGAGCTGCAGTTTCTGGCTCAGGGCACTCCACAGCTCAGGAATTGAGTGCAACCTCCCACGGGCTGGACCCAGATTATATCCCCAGCCTTGCTGCCTGTGCAACAAGAGTATTAATTAATAGCCTATTATGTGAAAAGTGGGCAGTTGCTCTGCTGCCAGACATGTTCTAATAATAGACCCTTTTAATCGTACATTAATAATAACTAAAATTTCATTAATCTTTCTGGGATGTGGGGGAATCCTAGAAAATAAGATTCTTGGAGGGGATGAGAGAGATTTAACTAGGATCAAGTGAAATCCACCTAGCTAACATTTAAAAAAGAAAAAAAAAAGAACCTGCTCACATTGTTAGAAATGTCTTATAAAAAGTATTTGAGGAGAGGATGGGACTGTAGGTGTCAGTTAAGGACATCTCCAAATAATCTATAAGCTTTAGTATTTTAGATTCAAGTTAAATTGTTGCCTCAACTTCCAAATTATTTCCAAGAATTCATGTGGAATTATTTGTTTACTTTGCCTGAAAAAGGCAGCAGTGATTTGACAATAGATTTTCTGCAAAAAAAGAGCAATTTAAAGATGGTATAGAAAGAGCTCAAGTACCCAGAATTAATTTATCTGCAACTAAATTAAATAAGGTCAACATTTAAAGTACAAAAACAGTTCTTGAACTGACAAAATCCATTTCAAGAGAATTTAATGTGAAATCCTGAAATCCACAGATTCTCAAGACTTGCCATTCTCAAGACTTGCCAGGCACTGACTTTTCCTAATACTATTTTCAAGCTGAGTGCTAAGAAGGAATTAAGGTAAAGTAAGTGATATATAACCAAACCCAAGAGGTAGCAGCTTGATTAAAAATACTCCCATCAAGACCCAAGTCTAAAACAGCAAAATGGTGTACTTTCTAATAAGGATGAAATTATTTTTATTTAGACCTTTCAGTAGACCTTAAAAAAGAGTGATTTGGCTGAATACATTAAGTCTGCAATACTCCTTTAAAGAAAAGGCCTTTCCACCTGCATGGAGAATGTTATTCTCCACACAGACCCAGACTCTAAAATGAGTACTGGGGAGCAAACAGAACTGCTTTTGCTGTACAGCATTAATTGAAATTAATGCTGGATTCAAGTTTTTTCAAGTATGACCATGAAGTTACAAAACTTGATTTCCAGTTTGGATTGAAGAATCATGTTAAGTGCCAAAAAGAATTGCAACTGACAATGTGGACACCTGCATGAAAGTAGGGGAAAAGAGATTACGTCAAACCTTTTTTTTCTTTTTTTAGCTAGCTAATGAAAAAGCCCACAGAAACTAAAAAGCAAGATGCTGATGCAAATAATGAATGCAGTAAACACATCAGCTCAGCACACCCATCATCCTCCAAATGGCCAACTGTAGTGACCATGTTCACCCAGGAGCTCGAACCGACAGCTCAGGCCACAGAAAGCCACACATCCAGCAAGGCCACACCAGACTCTGCCCCATATCCACTCACTCAGAGTGTCCTTTTCCACTCTGTGATGGAGACCAAAGCACAAAACCACGGCTCTCTTTTTAGTCACATCCCTTCGAGCCAATACGGATTTCGTGCCACTAAAAACCTCTGGGACTGTATTTAGTGAGAAAAACTTTTAAACTTTCACTTACAAGCATGAAATTCTCTGAAATTTGGAGATGACAGTTTTGCTCCTCTCCAGGTAGGTGTGCCTGACTAGTGTGCCCTAACCACTGGCACCTCCAGTGGGAGAGGGTACTTCATTCAGTTCTTGGCCACGTGCTTTTGGAAAGAAAAACAACCTTCACTGCCAAGGCAACAAATCCGGTATTTCCCCCTCTCAGCACCACCTCTACCAAGGCTCCCCACTGCCAGAGCACCTGTTTCCTGCCAAGCCTGCAGCCTGGGTCAGGAACACTTTCTTGCCAACAAGGACACAAGGGGGCTGATTAAACCTGTAAGCTCAGAGCAGCTGAAAGCTTTCACAAAGCCACAGAGCACTGCCAAGATGCTCAAAAGTTTGAGAGAAAAAAAAATTAGGTGGTGGTTTGGACAGAGGTTTGACATCCTGGGATGACAGCAAAGTTTTCAAATTATACAGACAGAAAAGAAGGGATACATGGCTTCTCCTAAATCCAAACTAACCAATTAACCTTTTTTTAATATTTTAAAACTGATTTTTCATAATGAGGGAATTAGGCTCTAGATGAGAAGATTAAGATATGTGCACAGTTCCAGTTGTACATTCTAGCTCTCATCTAAGAAAGCGTGTTTGAACAATTTAATCAGATTTAAATATGTATTTAAATAACTTTTTTGAAGCAGTGCTTCCAAATGTACACAGACATACACGCTCATTGCATGTCAGTTACTTCTTTCAGAAAATAATTCAGGAATAAATGATTAAAGAACAAAACTATTTCAAGATGACAAAATATGTGTCTAATCACCTGAAATGCTCTTTTAAATGCTACAAAAGGAAAGTATTTTAAAAACACTGGATTTTTGCAAAAGTTTTTGGTTGGCTTATTTTTTTTTGTTTTAGAATGGAGGCATTAAGAGAAAAAAACACCACACAGTGTTAGTGTTTCAAATAAAACACATTTCATATATGTAGTGAAGTCAGATTAAACCCATATTAAAGGATTTGGTGACAGTGTCTACAAGTACCTGCAGGGAAACTGTAGTCAGCAAAAGTGAAAACAGCTTTGGATCAAATACAGATGTGACAAGAAAACTAGAATGGGAAACACTGTTCTGCAACTGATAACCATGCAATTTAGAGAGGTGCAATCAAGCACATACACTTTGACCATTTCACTACTTTTTAGAAACTATAAACTCAGCTAAATCATCACCTAACCAAGCAAAAATAGTTCCACCTCCACTGCTTTTATTTTTTTCCAGCTTTTTAGTTCCAACATGTATTTCCATTCAAGGAAGAATCATAGTTTTTTTAACCCTGATTTGTTGAAGAAAGTTGAGGTTGAATTCATTCATATGCAAATTTAAAAATGGCTCATAAATGTTTTGAATTTAATTCAAAAGGTTTGAAGGGTTTGAAGATAGGGTTTTAACTGCATATCTACCTCTCTGCTCCTTTCTCTGCTCAGAATGAAGTAATTTTGTATGGTTTTATAAATATTAGAAAGCAATATTCTCCTGAAGTATAATTTGATTTGTTTGCAAATCCCTTTTGAATTGCTTTATGATGTGTAAGTACATGCAGTTTATTAGGAAATAATAAGCAAAGAAGGCAAGCCAGGCAAGAAGCTTTGCTCACTTTCAAAGTCAAGGAAAAAATTTGGCCCCTGATCAAGCTCTGTGCAAGTGAGAACTTTTAAAAGATTTCCCATTTGGTTCCTGAAAAATAGAAAAGGAAGAGAGAAGGAGTCCTGAGTGAACAAATTATTTTAGAGACAAGGACTTGGACAGATTGGTCATGCTGGAAAACACACACTGTAAGCAATCAGATTTTAAAAGTTTTTCCTCAGTTTGCTGCTAAGTCAGGGAAAAGATTCTCTCATTGTCTTGTAATTATTTGAACTTACTTTCAAAATCCAGGAAAAAATGTGGATAGTTTTCAATTTCCCTGGTAAGGACCTTAAGAAGATTACCCATCCCAGCAAACCTAGTAAATGCAACAAAATCATAAACAGTTATACATGTAAACTCAGAATACTACAGTGAAGAGCTTGACACAGTCTGCATCATATATTCAACACTTTGGCAAGTTCTGGACCATGAGAAACATTTTGATGGCCAATTCTGTGCTATTTTATTATTCAGAAAGAGGAAGACCTCAGATAAACACAGAAGTAATTCTGTTCAACAAATTAGAATTTAAACAACAGGATAACATCCCAGTGTATAAACAGATATTTATGAGTTTATTCACTTAGCAAGAGAAATAAACTCAGAGCTATATCTCTATTTGTTAATTCTCTAAATTGCTGGACTCCAGATTACTGAATACCATTTCAAAGTAAAAATGGACGTCTTAACACTTGTCTTAGGTCGTCAGCAAAAATCCCTGCCATTTTAAGAAAATAATTCACCCTAAGGAAAAAAAATCTAGTTGTTTCTAGTCAGTAAGATTTATAATAAGATTATAATAAAATTCTATCAAAAAGGCCAGCCAAAAAGCTTTTTAGCTTTTAGAAGTGTATGTATGCATTAAAAAAAGAGAGAGAGAGTAAAAAGAGGAAGTTTGAACTCTATTTTTTATCTGTTATTCCTATCTTTTATCATCTTGGAATTCTTTGCTTTTCAAGTTATGAACAACTCCCAAAAGGAAACGTGACCAGTTCTCAAAAAAGCAAGTCTCTATGGAAGATAAAAAGGAAAGAGATTTGAAAAAAGGTTTTTTTGCCAGTACAGTCTTTAGGAAGATAAGTTATTCTAAAACTGTGTAAAAGTAGAGCTTTCTTGGTCAAACTTAAACTTTTTCTCAGAAGAGAGAAAAATTAAACCATGAAAAGCACATATCAGGATAAAGAGATCTGCCTGGAGGGCATAGAAAAATGTAATTTTAGATTTAAAACACAGATTGAAAACTGATTTTTGCCTCAAAGAGAAATATTCCCATTACTCTAAACCACGGCTCTTGGGGATCACATCTGATGTTCATCTGTGATTCAGTTTAACTCTTTTCCCACTTAAGAAATCAGACCACAAAAAATTATTCTAAGCCTGTACATAGCTGATACTCCACATGAGGAGACAAAGCTTTTTTCAAGTTTTCCCACAAGCATTACAGTAGGAAAAGTATCATCAACCCTAATTTCTATGTGCATATAAAGGATGTATTTCTACATCAGGAAAACCTAGGAAAGTAATGTGAGGCTTGGAGATTTCAAAGCAGCCACAGTCATACCATAAAATGATATAAATTTAATCAATAATCTGTTCAGAACATGCAGTTTCATGTAAGCAATGCTTTTGTAAAATAAATGGCTTTTTTTTTTGCATTAAATACTTCTTCAAAATTTTCTCTCCAGAACAAATCCACTGAGCAGACTGTCAAGCCCTTTGTAATCAGCAACATCTTGCATATACGAAATTGAAACATAAAGAAACATTTTCCATTATTCATAAAGTTACATTCATTACATGCAGGAAAAATATTTACACTTCTACTTCCAGAACAAAATCAGCACCTATAAACTGAGTTTGACTTTCTGATTAGCCTAGAAAGGGGAAAAACATGCAAACAGAGCAAAATACATTTTATACAGTGTTAAAACTTATATCTTCAATAATGTAATATTTTCATCACACTGGTATAATACATTTTATCAGCACCAGCTAGCAGAAACACGATAAAGTACACACACTTATTTTCCTTTTCATAACCTTGAAAAAAAAAAATTATATCATGTAATACTATCACAATCAAAATGACTGACTCGGCTTGGATTCTTCACTTTCAACTCTTTTTAAGCCATATCTTACCTCATCGCCTTCAATCTTCAGAGAGTACCCAAGCATTTCTTCTGCTGCCAAAGCTTGCACTGCCTCCAGAACTGGTGCAGCTGATAGCATGCTTCGAACAGCAAGGAACCCTCTGTGCCAAAAACCTGAGGATACGCGCCCTCATCTGCATCGAGCCGCTCGAGGTCATGTGCCCGAGCTCTGCCTCTGATCCTTCTTACACAAGTACAGCACATCTCGGCTTGGGAGATTTCTGAGTATTTGTCCAGAACTTTTGTTATATTTCCTGGCTTATTTTTCAGTTTATTCCCTCTCCTTCAATTCCTGTGTAGAAACTGATCCAGCTATTCAGGTCAAAAGTATGGAACAGAAGCCTACCACAAATAAATACACACACATTCATGCAGGTGGCATTTTCCAGTGATCCCAGAGGCTCTGGTTTGACACTATCTATTTTCAAAGCACATCAACCCCAAAAATAGTCATATTCAACATCAACATCCAGAAAATAAGGTTCAGGCAGCTGCTAAACATGTTGTGATTATTTTTTATATAATTTCTTTATGTTTTCCTAAAAAACAAAACTAAAGCATCTGGTTCCATGAAACTTCCACTTTCAAGTGTAATTCATCATTCAACACTAAGTTTTTGTTTCAAATTAAAAGGCCAAACTTAAAGGAAGTACTAATAAATGCAAATCTTTGCCTCAAACTGAATTATTTTATTCTGCATAGCCTGCTGCTTCCCAGTACTTGGCTCTTTCAAACTGTCTTTCCTCAAAAACTCTAATAACATATTCCAAACCTCAGGAACTGAAAGACACCTCCAGGACAATTTTAATGAGATTTCAAAGGAACTAACGGCACACATTCTGAGCAGGCCTCTACATATATCTACTGCGGTTGTAAGAGAAATGCAAATAACAGCTGATGTACAGAAGCAAATCATGAAGGTTTAACGTAGGAGCACAAAATTCTATTTCACTAAACCAGAAAGCATTTTATTTTACTTACTGTAAAATCAGTTTAAATGTTGAACTGAGACTCAATGCATATATAAAAATTTTGCTGATGCTGCACCACTAAATGCTAGCAGCTTCTCTTTAGTGTCTAAATCCCTTAAAATTCCAACTTTTAAATATGCTTTAACAATTACAACATGTTGACAATGTCTGCATTTTTCCCTATTGTTTTCCAAACCATTAAAGCTTACCCTAAGAAATTACATAAGCATATAGAAAATATTTTTAAGCTATTGTTGACATTTTAAAGCTCATTGCTTAATTTCTGATGCTCAACATTTAATTAGTAGCACACAGACATAACCCAGCAATGAACAGGAAGGTATACATTTAGCATTTTGCATTTTATTTACTGTTATCCAGCAGCACGTTTTAAAACTTGAGCTTTAAACAAAGTATCACAGGCTGGTTTTCTAATAAATAATTGTATTCCTAAAATTCCAGTGATTTAGTTTCAACATTCTAGACAGATTACCTTATATGGGAAAATAAATTCCTTCTACCCCACTAAAGCAATCAGTTTATTTCTGAATTGTGATATATAAAACACTATCCCCCCCCCAAAAAAATCAGAATTTAACCCTACAAATCTGCCATACATATACTGAAAGAATACTGAAATATATTTATTATATTTAAATACACTTTTGAAAATATAATAAGTGTTCCCAAACTGGGTATTATTAACTGAACACTGAATATCATGTTATTCAATGCTTCTTTAAAATTCTGATTTACACACTGTTTTAAGCAACTACACAGTTCTCAAGTGTGGAGTTTAGCACCACTTCCAAGTAACAGCTACAGTACTATACAAATTGCTAGAGAAGCACTGATTGATGTCTTCTCTTACAGGACCAATTTAATCAGTACAATTCAACACCATCAGCAGCACTGCAGTACACTGAAGATGTAACAGAGAGACAAATCTTTAAAATTTTGTATTAGTGAAAAAGGACACATTCATCAGCTCAAGCCTGTGCAGCTCATCAGTGCTCCTTTACCAGATAATATTTCCTAAATCTGTCTGCTCACATAAACATGGTCTGAAAGGCTTTTGTCAAAATGAGCTGGATCAGCAAATACCTACTGCTTAACCTCATTTAGATCATCCTAACGAAAGCAGGGCTTGTGCATGTTTTCATGAGCAGGGAGCTTCAGGAGAAAGGCTCCCATGCTCAGGAGTGGCAATGGATGATTCAGAATGATAACTTCTAGTGGCACACCTAAGTGGGTAGAGACAAGAGGCATCGAGTCCACAGTCTGAGGGAGATGTACTAAGCACATCAGCATCAGTAAAGCACTGGGACCGATCTTACTGCATGAATAATTAATTGTGGTTTCAAAAATACACCAGCATCTGAACAAACTCAGGACCTTTCAGATCAAAAGCATGACTCCAAATCACTGTGACATTCACTCGTACAGTTTGATGAAGTGCTTGTAAGGAAACAGGAAGAGTGCAAAATTCCAAAAATTGTCTTGGTGAAACTGGCTGCTCATGGCCTGGACAGTACACAGGGTAAAAAACTGTGGTGGTGAATGGACTTAGATCCAAATGGTGGCTAGACACAAGCACTGTTCCCCAGGGCTCAGTACTGGGGCCAGTCCCAGTTAATATATTTACTGGGGATCTGGACAAAGGGATTTGTAGTCGTGAGGCCACACCTCAAGTGCTGTGTCCAGTTCTGAGCCCCTCACTACAAGAAAGGCATTGAGATGCTACAGCGTGTCCAGAGAATGGAGCTGGGGAAGGGCCTGGGGCACAAGTCTGATAAGCAGCTGAGGGAGCTAAGGGTGTTTAGCCTGAAGAAAAGGAGGCTCAGGGGAGACCTTAAAACACTCTGAACAACCACCTGAAAGGAGGCTGGAGCCTGGTAGGGTTTGGTCTCTTCTCCCAGGCAACTGGAGCTAGGATGAGAGGACATGGCCTTGAGCTGCACCAGTGGAGGCTCACATTGGACACTAGGAAGGATTTCTTCATGGAACAGACTGGCCAGGGGGGTGGTGGAGTCACCACTCCCAAAGTGTTCAAGAAAAAATTGGACATGGCACTTGGCTCTAGCTGGCATGACAGTGTTCAATTTTAGACTCGATAATCTTGGAGCTCTTTTCCCACCACACTGATTCTGTGATCACTTGCACTCTCAGTTCACAAGATGACACCGAATTGACTGGGAGTGCTGACCTGCTGGAGGGCAGGAAGGCTCTGCAGAGGGATCTGGACAGTCTGGACTGATGCTGAGGCCAATGGTGTGAGGTTCAACAAGGCCAAGTGCTGGGTCCTGCCCTTGTGTCACAACAACCCCTGCAGTGCTACAGGCTGGGGAAAGTGGCTGGAAAGTGGCCAAGAGCAAAAGGACATGGGGGTGCTGGTCAACTGCAGGTGAACACGAGCCAGGGTGGGCCCAGAGTGGCCAGTAGGACCAGCAACATGGTAAGGAGCAATAAGACAAGAGAAAATGTTCTCAAGTTGCACCAGGTAAGTTTAGATTAGATATTAGGAAAAATTTCTTTTCTGAAAGGGCACGCAAGCACTGGCACAAACTGCCTGGCGAAGTGAGTGAGTCACTGTCTCTGGAGGTATCTAAAAGACTTGTAGATGTTGTGCTTAGGGTCATGGTAGATTTGGCAGGATCAGGTCAACAGCTGGACTCAATGAACTCGGAGATCTTTTCCAACTTAAATGATTCTATGTTTCTATTACTTCTTCCCATCAAATTCCACAGTAGGTTTCTTTTTAATAATCTCTTCAACTTTCTTATTTGAGAATATTTGCATGGGTATGGTATTATTACTATCTTCAGCTGTTTTACTGCCAAGTGTTTAAATCTTATAAACGGCAGTTGCATTGATGAAGAAAAATATAACACCTGATATTTAAGAGTCTCAGTTGTGCAAATACAGTTAGTTTTCAAAAATGGACTTTATTCTAAGAATAAATTCTCTATGGACTTTATTCTAAGAATAAATTTTAAAATGTATAGTTATACTAAGAAAAAAGTAAAAATCGCATACATTTGTGTTGAGGTGATAATTGCACAAAACCTCCAAAGATATCCAATAATGAAGTATGTACAGTGTTCTCTAGAAAGGCACAGATAAGACAAAAACATAACCAAACCCTTTTCAGAAAGCAAGACATATTCATTTTCCAGAAAAAAGAAATTATCCCCAATGCTGGGCTCTAAACACTGGATTTATAAGGCTTTCATAATACAAATAACATACATAAAGAGCAAGTGGCAACCTATACACAAGCAAAGAAAAATCAGTGCCACACATTCCTTAGGCAGGCGAAGTATAAACAGACAAAAAGAAACCCCAACAAAACTCAAAGACAGAAAATAGCTATAAAGAAGGGAAAAGTAGAATAAGAGAAGAAAGTTGCTCAAGGTGAAAGTAACTCAAGATAAAAGAATCATTCCCTCTTTGAACAACCATTTTATTAAAATTCCTAGTCAAGGAACACTTCTAGCCAAGAGCTTTTGCTGTTAACTGATATGCAGATTGCAGGACACAATTAAAACCTACAAAAAAGTGATGAAAGTCAAAGGGAATTAATAAATGGGTTGTAATGACAAATATGTTTTTCAGTAATCATAAAATGTTTAAAGAGTTGGCCAACACTAGTACCTGTAGCCCCAAGGATTATAGAGCTTGGCTTGTGGTTTCTCTAAAATTAAAAGGTAAAAAAAAGAAAAAAAATTACCTCAGATGAACCTAAAACTTATCCAGCAGGGGGATTTTTCTATATGCCAACCCTCACACCTGAATTTACTTTGAACAGAACTCCTGTATATTTTCAGATATATAATGACAGAGCAGCCATCACGACAGAATGAAAACCAGGCATACCAAAATCTGAATTTTGATTCATAGGTCATAGTAAAAAACAAAACAAAACAAAACATGAACCAGACAAACAAACAAACAGCAACAAAAGGTAGAATGGAATCCAATTAAGTAATTAGAGTAAAATTGTATTTGAATTTAAGAAAGTACTGCTGCACTTTGATCCTTCTGCCCGAGCATAGACTAACTAGAGTAACCTCGTCTGAATATGGCATTGCCTGCACAGATGCTTTACACAAACCAGAGACACAACTCCTCTGTACACAACAAATGGTGCCTCTATCAATTTTCACAGCAGGGAGACACCTTTAGAACATACAGGGCAGGTTTGGCTAGTTTGAGTTCTTCCAAATAAAACTGCTCTATTTTGTTCCAAGTGGAGTTTGACTTAGTTCCTCCAAAATCTTGTAAAAGAGCCACACTATCATCTTCCTCTTAAAAGTTTTCTTGTCCTCATCATCTTGCACCAAATTCATAGCAGGAAAAGAAATAAGCCATCTTAGAACACACTCAGTTTTGGAAATCTAATGATTTGAACATTTGAGAAGGTATCTAGTTTCAATATTTGTGAATATAATGATTGAAAAACCTATGCTAGATCAGATAAGAATCAGAATCAGAAACAGGACCTTTGGGTGAAAAATCAGAAACAGAAAAAAAATGTTCCTGGTCCTTTCTGCCTGTAAATGACTGCTGATCATTCAGTATTGTCACAATGCCACACAGAGTATTTTTATTATACACACAGAAAATCCAATGCAAGTGTCTGAAAGACAAAAAGAAAACCATCATATTCTAGTTCTCTGGGCAACTATGGTAAAAACTTTCTTCAGAGTGATTTTATTTTCCAGTTATTTCTTGTGCCAGTTGATAACAGGAGAAAGTCTTTGCATGCTAGCTTTCTTCTCTCTCTTTTTCTCCTCCTTTTAATACACAAATGCCAAAACAGCACATCTAATCTCAGCAGCAAGTCAAACATAAATCCTACAGGGACTGGATTTAGTGCATATTTCCTAGTGATCTGTTCTGAATACATCAGTACATAGGATATAATGCATTTTGCCATTTTGTATTTATGGTTTGGAGGGTAACAATTTATAAGATACGGATCAGAAGCAGTCTTTACAAGTATGGTTTCCTAGTAAAGGGGAAAAAAATTAAAGAACATCTTAACATACTAAAAGGACAATTAATTCAATCAAAGATCTTGACATTAGTGGAATTATGTCAGCTATGGAATTAAGACAGCTATGGCTGCCAATAGTTACTAATAGCTCAAGATTTGAGGAATTAAAGATGAAATGCAGATCTTTCTAGGGATTTGCTGCTTTTCATAGTGGTCCTATTTAATATCTCATTAAAAAATAAGAAAACTTGCTGACCTATTACAAGGCTGTTACAAGGCTGCTGATGGAAATAGTAGGAGTTCCACTAGAAAATAAAAATCAAAACCCACTTTAAATAAAATGGAGGTTAATGTATACTTTTAAAATGTATTTAAAATTCAGAAAAAGATAGAGAAAAAACTTCTGTGTGTGTCTGGATGAGGAAAAAAAATAAACAACAGGTAACATCCCAAAATAGCAACTTGAGAGACCATGTAACCCAGGGAAGTGTTTAAGAAGGTTCTGCTTAAGTATGGAGGCATACAGGTAACAGAATACAGCAAGAAGCTTCAGGAGAATTAATTAACCATGTATCTCTACAGGTTTCTGGAGTAATAAATTTCCTTTTGAGAAGCTATTATTGACTTTCTGGTAGTTATGGGGAGAATTAACTGAATATAAGGATGGAAACAGGAGAAATTAAAAACAGAGGAGGTTACCAAACAAGGAGAAAACAGCAAATTAAACCGATTTCACAAAAGCAGTTTCAGTACTCTCAGGTACCTGGAAGGACAGGTCTGTTGGAAAGTTGATTTAAGGTATAAGAGAGTGCAGGAAACTTACCAGAAAAGAAAATACACAACAGGTTATTCTGATGAATGAGAGAGACAAAATGGAGGCTCAGAAATCAATACACCTGCATAAGCCTAAGGCAGAATTGAAGAAATATACAGAGGAAGCTTTGACAAAGCACTAGAGATGAAGAAAGAGAAAATGTTATTTACTACTATAAATTTGCTAGAACATTGAAAATCTGAAAAAGTAGCTGTCAGCAGTTTACTGACAAAAAAAAGAGACGATGGTATTTTTAAACAGTATCTGTTGTATAGATCTGGTTTTGTTCAATACTTTTAATTAGTGACAGGCAGAAAAGAAGAAAATACCCTTTTAAAATATGCACTAAGCTAGAAAGGAATTAAAAAATTCTGGAAAATAGGATCATAATTCAAAATACTTTAATAAACTGGAGATACTATCCAGAAGACATTCCATAAATACAAATGTAAATTATTCCACTCAATGATAAAACCAAATCAATCCCACAGATGCAGATAGACTGGTAAGCAGAAAGACAGAGGAAAAAACATTTAATCATTATACTGGACTACAAATTAAACATAAGGAAGGTTGAAAGTTTCTAAACTCCAGGATTTTTCAATGACTGCTCTCACAGTCAAGTTATGGGATGAGGAGCTTGAATATTGAACAAGAAAAAGTTTTCTGCAAAACACTAGTCTAATCTGTAAGTATGCAGGAGTTACTGCAAAGTATAAATTTCAGTAAAACTCCTCCTTTTTCTTAATTAATTGTGTCATTTTTTTAATCCTTCTGATATTATTTTGTTAGTGCACACACTTGCAAATTAAAGACTCAATTCATTAAGGCATACATCTGCATTAAGGGCAGAATGGGTGTGTGGCATTTTTCTGCAAAAGAGCCTGCCTTGAAAATTGTGTTAATAGACAAGCATATTAGCCCTCTTAATGATGCAAACACAAAGAGATTCCTAATTTTGCAATGTGCCTAATACTTTAAGAAGCACATTCCCTAGCAAATCTATTTTCAAATAATGTGTTTTACTTACAGTGATTGGCAAACAAGCCTTGTGCCTCAACGTGAGCTGCTAAAACCACTACAACTTTCCTGGGTGTATTAACAATTCTGTCATTTGCCTGAAATGACAAACAACGAAGGACTACTATGGATGGTGCAGAATTAAAACCATCCTTTTAATTAAAAATTAGATTTCTTGTAAGTGTAAATGAAAATTGAAAGCATGTACTGACCCTGGCAGGCTCTGCAGTAATTAATTCCAATCACTCCTGGAAGCCATTCCTAATATAGTAATGAAATTTGCACAATAACTTTTTATTAAGACAATAAAATTGATGCACGGTAGTGACTTTATACCCTACTCTCCCTTTCCTGTAGGTATGTATGTATTGCTGACTGGCCAGTGCGGACGGCGGCCGGTCCCAGACCCGTTTATGGCGGTTGGTTCCCCACCCTGGGGGGCGCACAGGCCTGCAGCGGCGCATTAGCCATTAGCTCCATTCTCCATTCTCCAGTCGCCATGGAAAGCGGAGCGCGCGGACGGGACGGCATGGGAGCGCCCCCTGCTGCCGCACGGCCGCCACCGCACCGCCCCAGGCCTTGGAACAGCTCCAGCGAGGCGGATCCATCCACAGCCTTTCTGGCAATCCACAGCCCCCGAGAGCGATCCCTAGCCCCTCAGGGCAATCCACAGCCCCCGTGAGCGATCCATAGCCCCTCAGGGCAATCCACAGCCCCTACGGACGATCCACAGCCCCTCCGGGCGATCCACAGCTCCCCACGGGCGATCCACAGGCCCATCGAGCGACCCACAGCCCCTCCAGGCTGCCCTCAGCCCCTCCTGGCAATCTGCTCCTGCACAGGGAAGTTCTTCTACATGTTCAGGTGGAACGTCTGTGCATCAGTTTGTGCCCATTGTCTCCCGTCCTACTGCTGGGCACCACCGAAGAGAGTCTGGTCCATCCTCTTGACACCCTCCCTTTTACACACACTTATGGGATATACTCTCACTTTTCTCCTCTCCAGGCTAAACAGCCCCAGCTCCCTCAGCCTTTCCTTAAAATTGAGGTGCACCAGTTCCCTGACCATCTCCATAACTCACCTTCCCACCTAAATAAAGGCCATAGAGCCCTCACATCAGTTGAAATCAGCCCAACAGTAATAACATCCCTCTGCACGAGCAGCCAGCAGCTCCTCTACTCTTACAGCTCAAACAAAACCCAAACTAATTCAGACAATATTGTAATAACCATATTTCAGAACTTATACCAGTATTAGAAACCAAATCATACTGCTTTCCCTTTCTTCCTGCTGAAACTCAGAGTTTAACTTAAAAGTAACCGTGACTGCATCTGAAATCATCAGAAGTGTCTTTTCCACTCAAAGGTTGAAGAGCACCTGGGGGCTGCTCAGGCTTAGCACAGTGAGATCCCGAGGCTGGTGAGGGTTCTCAGCAAGGCATCCCCGCCTGGCATCTGCCATGTGCCCCATCAGCTCTGGCACCAGTCCAATCAGAAACACTGGTTTTATTCACACTTTTTCAAGAAGTATGGATTAACATTGTTTCTTTTGAACTCAAGAAGCAGCCTAGAAGTTGAGAATGAAGAAATGGTTTTGTAGTCTGACTAAAAGAGATACACAGGATGAGATCTCTAATTTTAAAATGCCAGTTACCTGCTACCAAAAACAGAAGGAAGCAGTCGCATCCACTTTCTTACTGCCTTTGCTGAATCCCATTTCAAAGGCAAACCATGCCTTCTAGAACTAGGAACTACATAAGATATTTAGGTTTAGAGCAAAACAAAAAATTTTACTTTTGCACAACCCTGTTTCATTTTCACTTGTAACGAATTTGCCATCATACTTAGAGGTGACAGAAGTCACATAAATACATCCTTGAAAAGGTACCATCCATTAGTTTCTGAGAACATTTCAAATAATACGTAACTATTTAAATAGAAAATGTAAAAACATTTTAAAACTTCATTGAAAATTTTGTAAAAACTAAAAATGGAGACATGCAAACGCCCACCACATGCATGTACACAGGGACTTGCAAATGAGCATGCTTAACCAAGAACTTAGAGCTGGCTGCTTATTACAGAAAAAAAGTTAGATACATCCAGATTATAACTGTAACAAAATCAAAAGATTAAACACATTAACTTAACCAAAGTTCTCTGTTCGGTGACTGAAAGCCGTCTATGGGCAGGAGGAATGCCTGGGTGACTTCAGCAGCATTAAAAAGAGTCCTACAACTCAGGTTCCTCTTATCTCACAACTTAAGATCACATGAGTTCTCTGGAGAATGGCAGAAGGCAGATAAAACCCTGCAATTATTCCTAATTTCACTGTAAACAAATGGAAGATTAAGCAATTTTCTAAAAAATATTGTTATTCACGACACCAGAAGACTTTGTATAGTCCTTCAATCTTCACTGTTAATTTAACCAGCCTGTAATACAGGAAACTGTATACTGTAATACTGGAAACTAAATTTTGGTTTATTTTCCTCTGAGCCAATTACTATTTTAGTTGCAGGTTATTCAACTGATTTACTAATAAAAACAGCATACAGAAAAGCCTGAGAGATTAGGTAAAAAATACATAGTGACTGAAGATTATCAGGGTTGAGGGAAAATAATGGAAATTTACTGAAGTCAAAAAAAAGTTCAAAGAACAGAGTTTATGGACTAAAAAGAAATTGAAAGACCTAAATCAATACACATTTCAAAAGTGAAAAAAATCTTTTCCATTAAAAAAAGCCTTTAAATTGCAAAACAATATTCTTTTTGTATAGACTAGATTTCTTTTGAAATACTAATATTAGAAAAAATTATACAATATAAGTTATATATGTGTGTATCTATATAGGTATCAGATAAAATATGGAATTTTAAAGATTTACATTTTGTATCAAATACACCAAGTTATCAATACTACCATCCAAACTACTTAGCAAAAAAAGAATCTTTACTAAAAAATTATATTCAAGAAATGATAACTTTCAATGACAGTGGTAGAAGAGACTTTTGGTGTCTGTCTCACCTTTCAGATCTTTCAAAGGAGAATTACAGAATCACAAAATATTCAGAGTTGGAAGGGACCCATGAGCATCATCGAGTCCAGCTTCGAAGTGAATGGTCCATGCGGGGATCAAACACCCAACCTCGGCATTATCAGCACGCTGCTCTCACCAACTACAGCAGGGCCTATCCCACTCCCATTTTGGATACATCAAACAAAAGGCACTCACTACTTTCTTCGAATCAGTAATTGAACCATCAGCTTGTTCCAGGTCAGTGTTTGCCCAGTCACCAACCAGAAGAGCTAAAGCAAAGCATTGCCTAAACCACCAAAATTATCACCTTACTATCAAATAATATTTCGTTCACCTAAAGAATCAGTGCAAAGTGACCAAGACTGTTGTTTAATGTTTCAAATCAAAATAAATATGCAAATAAGATCCTTATTTTCCTCTAAGTTCAAAATTCCATAATAAATTATTCCTACATTTTTATAAATTTAATATAAAAACTGAGCTAGTTGTAATAAGTTTCTTCAAATGCACCTGATAATAAAGTTTCTTGAAAACATGCTATAGTCAACATATTCTAGGCAGGAGAAAAACTCCAATATACAAATCAAGAGAGCTGTCTGGCACCTGATTTGGCTTTGGAACAGGCTGCAGTTAAGGCAGATATCCACTAAGTGGCATTAGCAACCCAAACACCTAATTTTGACAAAAAATAATCATAGGACAGAACACTTTACTTCCTACAAACAAATCGATGGAAAACATTTCCTTTGAATGAATAATTTTATTCAATTTTGTCACAAACTTTGGCATAATTCCAAACAGCATTAGCAATTTACTTTTCAGATCAAGACATTTGCAAGTATTTAGCAGGATGGTCAGATTAAAAATAAAACCATCATGATAAACATATTAAACAAAGCAATATGGGAGCAATGTGAGTTCAAATTAAGACACATAAAACTACAGCAAGGTATTTTAAAAGTAGTTGAGGTTTCAGAAGTGCTGTAAATCAACAAGCCTGTTGTGAAGTGCAGAAGTATAAAAGTCACACCAAACATTTACTTAACATAAAACTTTGAAAAAAAAAGATAATTCTAATAGATATACTGATGCTACCTGATTCTAGAGAGTATAAAAGATTACGACAACTGGGAAAGTAAGAAAACTACTATACTAATTATTTAAGTATTTGTTTTGAAAATATTAATTAAGAGTTATTTAAGACTGTAAATATTGGGTTCTGAAAAGTATTTACTGGAAAAATGCCTTTAGGAACAATATAAATACCAGAGAAAAGTATTAGAACAGAATGCTCATTTTAAAATAGTTTTCCCCTATTCCTATTGTTTGTCCCCGATCTTTTATCACTGTCAGTTTGTTCACACATAAACAGCTCATGAAAATAAAGGGGGTGTAAAAATCAGTATTACTGTATACGAGACTACAGAAAAATTAAATGAGCAAGAACTTCTGTCTCTCTGCCTCACCAAACCATATATTTTAAGCTTGTGAAATATCCTATATATGCACTCAAAATTCTCAGCATACTTCAATGCTACAAGGAGTAAGACATTCCTTTTCCTTTTTTTTTAAGTGATTTTTTTCTCCTTGCTGGCCACAGAGGAATTGCATTAGGACATAGTCCTTTCTCCCTACATCCGCCTACGACAAACATTTGCTACAAGTCAGCGACTCCAAAACCAAATTGTTTACAATTAACTCAAAAAGCCATTAAAAAATTGTTTCTTTGTTCCAGTTGGAAAGAGACAGCCAGATGTGTGGCTTGTTGATCTTGCTCTTTGCTGACCTCTGAGTGTAGGAAGAACTGCAGCTGAGGAAGGAAGTCAGCAAGCTGTGTTAATGAAGGTGAACATTGCAAAAAAAGGGCTTGCATTTTTTTTCATTAAAGAAAAATACATTTGAAAGACTTTTTTAGTAAAAAAGTTCCAATACAAGGCCTTGTTTTTTCCTGTGCATGAAAAAATAGAGCCTTTGTTTCAGAAGAAGTCACTGAGTTTGTGTCTTTTGCTACTTTTGAAAAATTTTACCCCTAATTTCAAAAACTTCATGAAGTTTCACTGAGATGCCTGTAAATTAGCAGACACCTCATCCTTAATATCTGCTGGAAAACCATCATTCTTTGAGGATGTAAAACTCAGGAAAAGCCTTTTAATTTTAGGCTCTGAGTCACAGTCTAGCACAACAGACCAAAATCTGGCATAAAGCTGATTTCCAGATTGAGAGTGTGCCCAGTTCTTGGGAAAACACATGTGGCCAACAATACAAGGCAACCCCTACAACTACCACAGTACTTTTCTTCACAGTTCTCCCTGAAACACATTTATGCATTATATCTGTAAAATACCTGGCAATGAATTAACTAGAGGTCTGTGTTAAAAACTTCCTTACGTGGTACCCCTCATAACCGTACAGAACGTGCCTGTACAAGACAGTCTGTGAGATAAAAACAGTCTCAAAAACTGCACAGCAACAGGTGTGAAACGTTATCAACTTGTTTATAAACTTTTAATTACTTTCTAAAAAATGTCTGAAATGCATTCTGAAATTCTACAACCACAGTGTTCCTCATTTTATCAAGATACCTGAGATGTTAGTAAGTTATCATGGCCTAAGGTAAACTAAGGACACATTTGTGTGTGAAGTACAAATTCACTCCAGAGATTCAACTTTAGATATTACTTCTGGCACTCAACATCAATCCTTAAGCAGTTAGTGAAGCCTATTTCAGACATCCAACTTAATTGTCTGGATTAGGCTAAATGTTTGATCTTGCTCTCCCTGCATCGCTAACTTCATCTTAAAATAGTTCACACCACTTTTGGTGGAAAATGATGCCTAATTCTTGTCAAGCAGTCACTATTTTAAGAACACACTTACCATGTAAAGACCTGAATATAATCACAATTCATCTTCCAACTGTCTATTATGATATTATTTAATTAAGAAACTTTATAATGTATCTTAGAAAACAGGAAATTGAAAATGAAAACTAGTTTACTCTCTTCCCATCCTATATTCTCCTGCTCCCAAGGTCATTTAAAAAAACAACAGTAATAGATCACCATATACATGGATACACAAAATGGTTCTGAGAACAGTTATACTATTATTTAATCTCATAAGGACGTTCAAACTCTGAAGAACTAAAGCAATAATTCATGTCACATTTTTTGAAAGTTGTAAGGGATACTGGCCATTTTACAAACAGTGTACAAGATCCAATTTTGTTCTTTGCACTGACAGAAATGAAAACCTAAAAAAAATCATTAAAGTCATTAAAGTTCTCAGCACAGCTCCAACAGCTCACATTTAAGAGCACAAAAAATTGCTTCTGCTACATTAGTATTTAGAATTTATTATCGGCTTTTCGCTTTTATATTAAGATTTGATTTTCAGAACCTTTCCTTTTACACAAAAAATCTTCATTTGTTTCTGTAGCTTGTATTTGGAAGATCCGTAAAGTCATATTTGAGGGTTTCATTTTGAAAAGAAGTGTTAATTGTAAAAAGTCTAACAGCCAACAGTTAGGACTTCAAAAATATATCAGGTAAAAAAAAATACTAACTAATTTTCTTACCAGGTGTAATTCCTACCAGTTTATTATTTTCCACCAATGAACTTAATAAACAATGAACCATGCTGTAGTACTATTAACTTTATATGGACTAAATATGAAATAGCCCATAATCTAACAAATCTTTATTTCCTCATTTCACTACCTTTTTTTTCTCCCCATTTCCTGTTTCTTCTGTCACATCAAGAGTATTCATCTCCACTCCTACCATTTTCCCTTTTATTTTTCCTTTTCATTCTATTTGTCCGGTCTCTAAGATCTCCCTTCAACTCATCTCAGTCCCAGCCACCGGAGTGGGTAAGTCCATGCTGAACACCTGGTTTTGAGATTCTCTCCTCTCTGGCTCAGAAGGATCGTCCTGGGCCATTAATTTCAGTTGAAACTCTATTACAAAATTTAATAGGTATATCATGTACATAACTCCTATTTCAACTCCCATATGACTGTAACAAAATAGAAAGTTGGAAGCTCTTTTAACAGAGAAAGTAAAACCTAAAAGTAAAATATGCAAAATAGCTTTGCCAGTTGTGTATACAGTCCTTACAAGTTCACATCAGTACTTTAAAACACAGAATAATTTTCTACCCTGCAGAAATTGTCAAAGCTCTGATGGCAGTCTTTCATCTTATGTCTCTCCTGCCATCCCTCCCGTCCACCTCCTCCCTTGGATCTGGGTTTGCTTACCCATCCCATGAAATGAAAGAGGAATATATTGCTGTCTTTCAGCTACGCTGGTTCCACATGCTTTGTGACCTTGACCTTTAAGTGATGAATCTCTACACCTTCCACCTCTGCAAGTGGCTTTATTTCTTTTGAACAAACCTCCACATGATCAGCAAACACCTTTATTTTGACAGACTGCCCTGGGTACTTTGACCCCACCTGGGTACTGTGAACCAGCTTTGAATGAAACCCAGTCAGGCTGCTGCTGTGTTGGGCTTGTTTTCGCCTGCAACAAATGGAAGTTTTTGCCCATAGCAAAATGGGTCTTTTGCCCACAGCACCATTTGTTGGATGCCTCTCACAGCAAGCTGAATTAATGACAGCATTCACTATTACTAAAGCAGGGTTAACGTAAAGAATCCTTTCCATACACAATGGCTTCCATCTCTCTGAGAAACCACCGGATCAAAGCTGCCATCTTGCACAGCCTTACTACCAACAGTACAGTTAAGATACTATTGCCTTTCAGATTTTAGGTGTTACATGCTGCAAGCGCTCCAGGTCAAATGTCCTGTCTGCTTCACGTTTCCCAGAATCCAGGAAGGGCTGGCAAACAGCACTGCTTGGGTCACAACCAGCACTGATGTCCTGACTCTCAGCCCTGCAGCCCTGGCGCAATGCTGAGCACAACTTCACACTGCTGAAGTGTGACAGAGATGTCCCTTCCACTGCCCATAATCTTGGTAGAAAACACAAGAAGCCAGACTGGCACAACCTCTAGTATTTCACTAAGAAGTAGTTTGTTTCCAGGGACAAATTTTCTTTTAATTACATCTAGAGATCAAAACCTTCTAGCTCATCTCTATCACCCTCTACTTCCTCCTCAGCTATTGAAGTCTGCAGCTGTTTGCAATCTCTTCACAGTCCTTCTCAGGTATCAAACCTTTTCTTGGAGCACAGAGAAATAAGAAGTTTAAAGCCAATAAAACAGTTTCTGCAGGCACTGGCACTGATTCCCTGTGTTGATACCACTACTTGGGTGAATCTGCAGAGCTGATGCAGAGTAATCCTCTGGGAAGCCTCTGCAATTCCACAGATTTTCAGCAGCAAATTCCCTAAACCACCACATCCTGCTGAGTGAAGGTGTTGATGCAAGAGAAGAGGCAGACAGCACTCACCTAACCCCTCTAGATGGCAATGAGCTAATAGAACAACTATACACCTGATCACAAAATAAAGTCCTGTACATATACTGACCATATAGAGTGGCTGGTGTGGTTTCTCTTGGGGAACATAGACATTTAGGACAAATGAACTATTAGCACTTAAAATCTCAAGTAACATTAGACTCATTCAACAAATACATTGGACTCATTCAACAAATACATGAACACTGCATAAAGCAAAGTCCAGCATAATGCACTCTTTAGCTTTTTCACAATTCATGTACAAAAGGAAGAGGGTACTTAACACAAACACACAGTTATGTCTTACCTAGAAATAAAGTGGTTCCAATTCACATTCAAAAAGCCAAAGAGGTGATGCTAAACATTCAACATCCGTCTGTCACGAAAAACATTCAAGATTACACTTGGGGTCAGCTTTGCTCTTCCCTATCTCAATTTTGCAATGAAACTTTCTAGAAAAAAGAAAATTCCATAAGAAATAGAAATTATTCTACTCAAAGTGACATTTGTAACATCCTAAAATTTTTGTAGTAATACCATTAAAAAATGCAGCTGGGTTGAAATGATCAGGTATTCAAACAAAATTGTATCCCATATAATTCTGCTGAATAGATTCAATTTAAGTTGGATTTTATAACAAGCTGTTGCCAAGATTGGCACAGCCAAAGGAAAATAATGTGCACTGATAATGGTATGCATTATATTAAGAATTAAAAGATAAAATAATGAAATCACAGAAATGGAACACATTTCCATAACACGTAGCAGTTTAGTATAAAGGCTATATTTATTTAAAACAATATTTATATCGAAAAAAGTTCAGTTAAAGCAGTTCTAAGTTCAGAAATTAATTTTCCAATTTTTTGAAACTACTGAAATAGAGTTTGTCATTTAAATGCCCAATAGCGATCATTTAATTTTCCAAGTGTTGGGGCAGGGGAGGTCACTAGGAAAACAAGGAGATCATGTCCCTCATAAAGTTCTATACGGACAACTATTTTAATGTTACTTTTTCAACCCTCTAAACAAAATAACTTAAGAGACATGAAAGCTTGCTCCCAGAATAAAGGTGAAAGTAACAAGGAAAATTAAGCCACTACAGAAAAGCTTGGAAGTGAACCTCGATATCAACCATAACCTCAATAATGGTAATATAGCTCCACAAACACTTGTCCCAAATATTCAGTTTTGCTATCTCACAGCCTCAGAGGTCAAACCATCCAGTTCATAAATTAGCTTAATTCAGCTTCATTAAGTTTTGGCTTTGAAAAACACACGGCTGTGTTTCTGCAGCTATAAATATGTGACTAAAAACTGGGTTTAATCTAATTATGCACTTTCATTCATTTAACTTCAAAATAGTAACCTTGACTGCTGCCTAAAAAGGAATTATCTCTTGAAACTTTTGTGGTGCAGCGCAGATTGGTTTTTTTTTCCTTAAAGCAGCTTCCTTACTGCAAATTGTAACAATGCATTATAACCGCAGATTAAATTATATCAAAATGTAACACTAATTTCCAAAGTAGAACACACACACAGGGAACTAATTAGCAGTAGCTCCTCTGTGTAAACAAGTCTTTTTACCAATTAGTAGCTGGTCAAGTCAGGGAACTCCCTCTCTAGGGGAAAAACATTTTTTTTTTTTAGCATTGCTTTATTTTGTTGCTGGCTGCAAATTCTCTCAAGTTCTGTAGCAATGCATATTTTGCAACTTATATTTCAGACACTTTGATGGAAACTCGGTCAAGATTTGAAAAAAAAAAAAAAAAGGCAGTAGAAGACCCATAAAAATCGCAGAACCAAGACTTCAAATGGGATGTGAACAAATCCTGCTCTCTGTCTAAGCCAATTCTGTCCCAAGGGTTTAGACAGACCAGAACAATAACACTGAAACGACTCAAAACAAACAGTGGAGTAAATGAAAAAAGTACATGGGAAGAAGAATTCTCAATTGTTGTTCTATAATAAGAAAAGCAAACAAATAAAAACCTCAAGGCGAGAATATTACGCCCAGATAGCATTCTGAAAGCATCAGTGAGGTGCAGCAGTAAAACTGCATAAAGAATGGTATTCAATAGAGGCTGAGTGTTCATTTATCATTGATGATGTTCAAATCTGCTCCACAGCTGTCCTGTGCAAGTCTGAAAGTACCAGAATTGATTCTTACCTTGTTGAAGATGATCCAGAGCCTTCCCAATACTTAAACAGAGGCTGCAATCTGTGGATTTTAAAATTTATTTAAAAGGATCGTTATTAATGAAACGGTTTTAATTACGAATAAAAATCAGAAAAGTTGTTTAAATGCCTTCAATAGAGAATAACTTCCATTTTTTCAAAAGCAAAGAGTACTCTGCAAGGTGTCTTCTACTGTGCATTACTCCCAGAGCCAAAGGTCAATTAATCTCATGGTAGTGCACACCAGGGTAGTGAACGACTGTTGAAGAAACACCTCAGCAGAGTGAAAGGACTGGCAGCACTTCACAGAACCCAGACACCCACCCTTTCCCACAGAGTAGTGATGGAGTAAGAGACAATTCCTGAGCCTCCAGTGCTACAGAGCTGCAAAAACCAGCTCTAAATACCACTGTTTAGCACAGCATTTCTGCTTGAAGAGGTAAGAAAACATGTCCCCTTCCCTCTTGACCGAACAACAACAAAAATCACAGGTCTGAAAGACTCTGGAATTCCAGCACTAATTACAGTTACACAGAAAAACTAAATTTTGTAAAGAAAATCCCAGCAACTATCAAGGACAACCTCTTGTTCAGCTGAATTATAAAACTATAAAACCTTTGCAACTTATACAGAATAGTTATCCCTCAGCACAACTCAAGTAGTAACTAGGACTGAATTAGATTTTTAATCAAATACAACACTCTGGAAGTCTGCTTTTAAATCTTAAAAAAAAAAAATCTCAGCTATCTAAATTTTATTCAGTATAAAGCAAAATGAAACACAAAACCAAATGGGATATAAAAACAATATCAGTGCAATTTGTAGGGTTAATGTGATTAGCAGGTACGAACTGGGCATTAAAAAAAAGACTACAAACAGATGCCAGAAAGCCTTTATTGTCTGTGAGCAGTAACTGCATGGAATGGGCTACAAGGCAAGTTCACTGAGGTATCACATTTGGATTGAGAGAGACTCCACTGAGTGAGAAAGCCAATGCCATGGACAGGAAGGAGGATAAACTACACCGAAAACTTTAGCTTCCAGTTTGGTATCTCTAAAATATTCCTTTAAAAGTGGAGATAAACATCCCAAGACAGGTATCAGAGTTTTCCAAAGGAAAGCTGAGGGAAGGAACAGGAACAACACGTTAATGAGTTCAGAAAATAACTAAGTATCAAGACACTTCTTACAACACTGACAACCACAAGGTGAAGAAATCTATTTATGAGCAACCGCTCTTGTTCTTGGGAGAATTTGCAAGTCAGAAAGAAAGGAAAGCAATCATTTCTTAAACACCAGCCTGACAAAAACGACTGAAATAAATAAGGCACTCTGAAACTTTAGTAAAATGCTGCTCTAAGGGAAGGATATTAACAAGGAGGCAAACCACCATATATTAATACAGAAGAGAAAATTCTCTTTTGCTATTTTGAGAAGCCACAGCAAGTCAATTTATCTCTAGTTAAAATGCATTTATACAATGAAAGACAGGAGTCAGTTCAGTTCCCTCAGTGTAGTAGTCTGGGGGACCTGCTGGGAGAAAAGCTTATTATCCACTCGGGGATTTGAGCAGTCGTAGTTCACAACCAATTTGACTTAAGGAAAAACACAGCTGCTATTTTGAAAGTTTCCTGCTGTGTAAGAAATAATTAAGGCCGTATGATCAGTATTCAACAAGCATAAATAGCTGAGATGCTAAATTAATTCTATTTGGAAATAAGGAGTTAACTGAAGCTGCATTACAGAACAGACTACATAATGTTCAAAGGCAAAAGAGAAGAGTTAAATGAGAGGAAGTGTGTGTCAGAGGCCAAACTCTCTATCCTAACTATGCAACCACAACATTATTTCAGGTTTTAGAAGTCTTTTACTCAAGAAGTAGAAAGTACAAGTTCCAAAATGAAGCAATGGATTTTATTCTGATTTAAAACACAAAAACAAAAAAGAAGCAGCAGCTGAACACACTTATCAATGTAAAAACTGAAAAAGCACAGACTCATTAAAACCTCTACTACCAACCTGGTACTATTCAAATCTTAATCAGAAAAATGTGAGAGATGTCAATGGCAGTACAGGTAATTCAGGGCAGATCATCCTTAGAGCATCCTGAGCTGAGCTTTGATTTTCTCCCCATACAACCCTCAAAGCACAAACTGCACCAGGAATTCCCAGCCCAGGAATGGCACTGCCCGTGTGGAGACTGGGAGGTCACTTTCTGATCGCTGGACCACAGCCAGGTGGAGGAACAAGGTTACCAAGAAGCCTGTGCCATCCCAACAGCTATTCCCCATGTCCTGTAGAAACGAGGTGGTGAGACAGATGGCTGTGCTCTACTGACTGGAGTCAACCCGTGAGTTGTCTGTTGGACCAGACACTGTTAAGTGATTAGGATGCTAATAGCTTTAACACTGCTTAAAGAAAAAAAAACACCCACACACAAAACTTCACACCCTACAGTTTTTGCTAAATATAAGGTTAGACTTGCACCTCTTAGACAGGAGGCAAGCAGACAATTAGAAGAGGGCTGAGACATCTGCTGAAGACAGGGATTCCTCAGGGAAAAGCTAAGGATCATGCCAACTCAGGTTTGCACTAGCACTGCTCCTTTAGCTAACAGAAAGCAAAGCTTAGGTCAGGGATAAATTTTACTCTGCTGCCAGGATACACATCTCTGGGTTGAGGACATTGTAGATGCCATCTGCTTAACACTCATCTTATTCATTTTGATTTAAAATGCTAGGCCATAATTCTTCAAATATATATTTTTTTTGTACAAGTGCTTTCAAAATGGCTGATTGTGTATTCTCTGGGGCTTGTCTTATAAAACAAATATGAAACTCAATTACTCTATGATTTTAAGTTGCTCTGGCTCATTTTTCCTGCTTCCCAGACAGCTTCCCACTTCCAGGCTTGAATTTTTCTTCTACCTTCCTAAGCACACTATGACAATGCTGCCACTGCCTCCCAAAGAAGCTGCTGAATCCCAGCTTCCTGGAAAGCAGGATCTGCAGCCACATATATGTCAAAAAATAAAACAGACCAGGGCACACAGCCACATTCTGGGCTTGGAACCAGCAAACACGTTACAGCTTGTAGCTGGACAACTAAAATCCTATTCCTCCATACAGTCCAGCCAGATCTAAACAGACTTTTGGAAACAGTCCATCGTCTCTCCCAACCCCAGAACTATGCTTGGGCATTATCTGGGAGAGTGTTAGTTGGCATAGAACAAAACCGTGTCATGGGCAGGACTAAAAATAACAGTAGAGTCACATGCCATACCCACTCCTTATTTAGTTCCTGCTATGAACATGCACCACAAATACAGTACCCAGTTGCTTCTGGAGAACATAATTTTTAGAAGTTAATTCCATAACCAGCCAAATGCATTTCAGAATTAACA
Source organism: Irena cyanogastra (assembly GCA_013397155.1). NCBI lineage: Eukaryota > Metazoa > Chordata > Aves > Passeriformes > Irenidae > Irena > Irena cyanogastra. The sequence continues at coordinate 46,275 of VWZV01000881.1, read as the reverse complement.
GATCACTCTTGCCTAGGTGGTTGTTGCTTTCAAATCAGGGGAACAGAACCACATAAACATGTAACATCTGAGCATTTGTATTTCCACAAGTATCATACGCAGCACACGTGAAAATTTGCACTCCCCAAATTTTGGAGCTTTTTAATGTGTTCAAATGGACTGAACATGAGCATCTGATTTATTAATTTTGGCAAGCCTGGACTGCTGCCAGTAGGACATTAGCCCTGACTGTCAGCTGGTATAAAATAGGCATAGCTCTATCAACTGCATTCCAATGCACAGCTGAGATTCTGCTTCTCCAAACTTCACCCACACTGGAGTGATGGACAAGGAAGAAATTAATCTCACAAGATCAGCATTTTAAGAACAAATCCATGGGATTTTTTTTCACAAAGTTATATACGTCTTCACAAATTTGCTTCTTTTGTCTAAGTCAGAAGTCCCAAATCAATTACTTTTAAAAAATTCATGCAAACCTGAATTGAAAAAATTACTCTTATTTTCCACAAAAAGGAACACAAGCAAGAAGTTTTCGTAAAGACAAGAGAAGCACATAAAACTTTCAAAAGGAAAACACAACTACATGCAAATATGGATGTAAATATTTTACAAGAATTACTGTGTGCAAAACTTTCTATAGATGTGATTATGCAGTGTCACAGGAGACTGAAAATTCATTCTGACAATACAAAACATACAACCCTTTCACAACTACTGACCTACAAATCATCATCTTTGGTGCCAGCTCCTTACCTTGGTGTCTTAAGTGCAAAGGTAATTGCATTGGGTTTCTCTGGCAAGGTTTTGGTAGTGGGGAGGGCAGTGACGGGGAACAGGATGGAATGATATAACACACCACTGGCCAAGGCCGACCCTGTCAGTGATGGTGGCAGCACCTCTTGGATGACTGAGTTAAGAAGGGGGAAAAACTGCTGCAGAAGAGCAGCTGAAGACAAAGTGAGAGCACGAGCACACGACCCCAGGTCAGTGCAGGAGGGGCAGGAACTGCTCCAGGTGTTGGAGCAGAGATTCCCCTGCAGCCTCTGGTGCAGCCCATGGAGAGGCAGCTGTACCCCTAGAGCCCATGAAGGATCATGAGGGAGCAGAGATCCACCTGCAGCCCATGGAGGGAGGACCCCACAGTGGAGCTGTGGCTGCCTGAAGGAGGCTGTGACTTGTGGGAAGCCCCTGCTGGAGCAGGCTCCTGGCAGGACCTGTGGCCTGTGGAGAGAGGAGCTCCTGGCAGGACCTGTGGCCTGTGGAGAGAGGAGCTCCTGGCAGGACCTGTGGCCTGTGGAGAGAGGAGCCCACCCTGGAGCAGGTTTGTGACCCCGTGGGGGATCCACGCTGGAGCAGCCTGTTCTGAGGGACTGCATCCCTTGGGAGGGTTCACATTGGAGCACTTAATGAAAAACTGCAGGCCATGCAAAGGACTCACACTAGAAAAGTTTATAAAGAACTGTCTCCTGTGGGAGGAGCCCCATGCTGGAGAAGAAGAAGAATGTGAGGAGGAAGGAGCGGCAGAGGTGGGCCCGACTGACTGCAACCTCTATTCTCCTCCTCCTTCTCTCATTTTTGAGGGAAAGAAGTAGAAAAATTGAAAGCGAAGTTGAGCATAGGAGTAAGAGTGGGATGGGAAGGTGTTTTAAGATTTGGGTTTATTTCTCATTATCCTACTCTGATACAATTGATAATAAGTTAAACTAATTTCCCCAGGTGGAGTCTGTTTTGCCCATGACAGCCACTGGTGAGGGATCTCTCTCTGCCCTTATCTCAAGCCTCAAGCTTTTCATTATGTTTTCTGTTCCCTGTCAGCTGAGGAGGGCAGTGACAGAGAAGCTTTGGTGGGCACCTGCCATCCAACCAGGGTCAACCCATCTCAGTACTGACAAAACTGCTTATTACTCTGTAAAATCACCCATTTATAACTGTTGCAATACCAGCTGCCAATCTGGTCCTGTGAGTCCACCTAATAATCTACCTAATAACCATCTGCTCCAACCTAATAGTCCCAGATGAACTCCCACACTCCGATTTACCCATGACTACTTTTAACTGTAGTGCCTGCAACTACAGGTACAATTTCAGTCTTCCAAAGAGATGAAAAGATGACAAATATATCTCAACAATGACATTAACACTCAACTAAAGGCCACCACTCCAATAAACCATAAAACTGTCAGATCTTTCAAGAAAAACAACCAGAAGTCTACAACACAATAAAAACTCACCTACATACATGAAGTAACAAACTTATTATAACTCAGTGATGATAACACTGCAGGCATGAGACAGACATCTGTTTTTCACAGATCTTGGCCTACATCCTAGTTCTGATGTAAAAAAAAACAACCCAAAAACCAACAGCTAGAGAAAGAAAAATTACTTTAGATCCATAATTAGTATGGCCCTTTTGCTCTATCCCCAGGACACCTACAGTGATACCAGAAAAGGGTAATGCTAGGAAATGTAAGAAATTACTGTTCACTACTAAGATCTTAATTTTCTCCAGCTCTCTTTGGACTCCTTGACAAAATGCTTCACTTCATATGAAAGTATATGTTTGGATCAAATATCTCCATTTTTCATAGTTGTCAAAGGAAAAAGTCTGGTTTGCACAGATATTTTGCTGTGATTTCTAAAACATCTCGTGTTGGACTGAGCAAGAAGAGAGCTGATTTGTATGCCCCCATGTCAAATCACTTCACAGCATCAGTAAATAAAGGGAACATGCAAGGCTGACTAAACCCAAGCTGATCAATACTGTGAATCATTGACTCAGAGATGGCTCTGAACACACACACAGGACTGTGGCTGGGAGTTGACCATCCTGGTGCTTGCTGTGCACTCTGATGCAGAACCAGGAACCCATCAAACACCATCTAGCAACCCACGCCATAAACTGGGTGGAACTCACTTAGAGCTGCTAATTTCCTTTGCTCTGTGGAGAAACTGTGACCCTCATCAGTGGGAGGGCTTTGCTTTTTGTCAGAATACATTGAAGGAAGTCAGGCAACTCCTGCTTTATCGTAGGGGGGGTCACTGTGAGACTGCAGAGTAAGAGAGCTCAACGACTTTGTGAAAAGGCACAGAGTTGTCCAGATTTGATCTCAGAGCAAATCAGAGAATCACCCAGTTAGTCTGCTTTCTGGAAAAACTGAAGATGAAGATTTTAACAGTGCAAAATTAGGCAATGAATTCAGGCATGCCTACCTACAGTCACTGGCACAAGATGGGAGAATACCACATACAGTCATTCCTTAACAACCAGCAGGAAAGTGTCTGCAGGTTTGGAGGACAGCCTAATCCCTAAGAACTGAAGTTATCTCCTTCCAAACTCATTTATATCCCTTTCCTTCAGAATCTCTCATCCATGCAGAAAGAAAAAAAAAAAGAAAAAAAAAGAAGTTATTATAAGAATGAAACGTCTGATTGCAATGTCAATCGAAGGAAATACTACCACATGCTTTGCTAGTAATACCACATTAAACACAGAAAACAGAACGTTTTGTATCATGTACGAGAAACAAAGCTACCTGAATAACTTCCCTCCCACCACCCCCTCCCTCTGGCCCCAACCTCATCTTGTGATTCTCTCTAAAGCGAGTCATATGGCAGCACTTTTCTCCTTTTATGGGCAAAAAAAAAAAGAAAGGAAGTCAGCAGTCGAGTGGGACTGCAGTGCCACATGAATTAAGCAGCTCAGAGCTGTGCTGCTCCTCTCACATCCCTACCTCAGCGCATTATGGATAGGTACTCTCAGAGAGGGACACTGTGAATTAACTTCCACTTAATGCATATATAATTACATGTCACTGAGTGTTTCACGCTGAACTCATCACCACAGCACGTATTAAAAACCAAAGGATAGAAGGCATGTAATATATTTGCATTTGCTTATCTACCATCTCCTTCCTTTGTGTGAATGTCCTGTCAATAGCAGGTAAACCTCTTCTTTGGGAAACAGCTGTGGTGATAGTATGACACTGAGCAGCAATTAAAATTATAGTACTTTCTGCTACAAGAATTTCCGTGTGTTCCACACTGCCCCAGTGCCTACCACCCACACCCACCTCAGTCCTTTTCACCAGCAATTCTACAAGATGGAATCGGGGAAAGTTATTAATAATCCAGTTTAGCAAATTTGGCCCTTTTTTTGAGAGAGAGAACTGTGTAAATTTCATTAGCTCAATGTAGGGAAAGGTAAATGACACACAAAATTCCCTGTGTATCAAGAATAAAAGCCTTACTGTTATTTTATCAATGGAAAGAAAGGAATCATTGTTTCTGCCTCAATAACTGATATTAGACAATATGAGGACTCACATCCATAAACAGCTACAGTATTGAGAAATTATATAGAAACCCACCTCCTCTCCATGAACAGGTGATGGGATCAAGAACTTGTAAGAACTCCCATCTCCCACCCAAGCACAGGCAGCAGGATCCACCAGCCAGAGAACCACGGGATGCACACGGCCACAGGCAGAACACCTGCTGTGAATCTGGGAACACACCTGTCAGCCTTACAAGTACCACCACTGAGTCAGAGCCACCCTGCTTTCCTCCAGCTTTTTATGCACGCTCATTCAGAGTTTTATTTGACTATTAGAACTTCATTTGACTACTAGAACCTGACTACTTTGTTTGGAAATGATGCTGAAAACAACTGAATTCAATTACATGAGCTAGGCTTGCTGGGTCACAGACCATGCACTTCAAAGCTAAAATGCAGATAAGCATTTCCAGGGTCAGAGATCCAGTCCTTAAAACTTTTTTGGGGTTTTTTTTTTTGGTTTTTTTTGGGTTTTTTTGGTTTTTTTTTTAGGAAGGAAGCAGTCTCCCTGGTTATCAGATCATTATCAGGTCAGATTAGATGGCCAAAACACCAGAGTTCAGTAAGAAGTTTAAAATAATCCCATAATTTTTTGAAGTCTAGTACTGCTCTTGCACAAAACATGGAATTTGTTAAAGATATATAAGTATATTTCTTATTGTTAATGATTAACTATTTACTCCTTAGAAGCTTTGAAGTGTTACTACAGTGTATTTAATTCTCTATTGACAAATGTTATCTCTTTATAAACATGGACTATTTCTTTAAAAAGTAGTATTTAAAATCTGTAGGTGTCTCTTTGCCTTATGAATAAATTAGAAGACACTGAATAACAGCAACCGACAAAGTACAAACACTTTATTACAATTGTGGTGACTCAGACTGTCAGGATTTGGCAGCCCACAGTGTTCCTCAGCAGTAGAACAAAAGGGGATTTTTTTTGGCAGTTTTACTTTTAGTTCAGTAAAGGACAACATGATACTGTCTGTGCCTTAATGAATCAAAACCTCTGTAAAGCAAAGGCATAAGTAGTCAAACCCCAATAATTTTCTGTCTCACAGTACAAAACCGGACAAATATATTACTTATACATCTAGGACCTCTAATATGTGTGCTCTGTCCTTGTCTTTTGGGGAAAAAATAAATAAAAGCAATAAGATTATCTAGTTATAGAAATACAAATCAGTTCTACAGGCAACATGGTCCCAAAATACTTCAGGATCAGGAAATATTTTCTGTTTTCCTGTTGAATACGAGAGACATTGGTAAAAACTTCTAAGTGGATTTTTTAACACCTTCACTAACTAAAAACACAAACCCCAAAGACCTAAGTGTTGCACTATTAAAAACACAATCTCTGATGTATTCCTCAAAACATTTTGAGGGAGACTTGTTTTCCAGCACCCCCATCATGATCTCATCTGGAACAGCAAAACCATCCCTGCAGTAATTGGTATTACAGAGCCCTGCTGCAGCATAGCCTTGGGAGAGGGTGAGGGAAGCATTCCAGTCAGTCCTATGGGGCTTTTATACTTTAATAATAAAAAAACAGGGAAAACAGTTACAAAATATCAGAATCCATTTCCTCTGCCACCATCAATTCTTAGGGAGAGGATTACAGACTGATTTCCAGAAGCTTCTAAAGATGCCAATGTCCATCACGAAATCTGTATTTGAAGAAGTCGCCAACAGATCATCTGCCTACAGATGATCCTTGAAGCAAAATACTGCAATTACAGAGAAATACAGTACAAGCAGTCAGACTGTGTGGATGTGGGTGGGACAAAGTACAACTGAGACAAAATTAGACTGTTCCTGGAAATAAAACATAACAAATTTAATCTAGCCTTCTCAAATCTAAACAGATCTCAACAACTCTGAGAAATGTTATAGAATTTTCCCCTTGCCATTGCTTCCCTCCCCAGTCTCCATAGTATCACAGCAATCCCCTCTGAAAAATCAGGACCAACAGATCACATATACCAAATAAATACTACTGTATGTCTGTCTCCCATGGAGGCTATTTAAACACAATTCTGGAATCAATTTATTGGAGATAGAATCATAAGGATCAGTTCCCAGAGAGAATTTTCATTCTTCTCCAAAACCAATTCTGCTCTTTAAGTGGCACCATCACTCAGCATTTTGATACCAGCTAAAAGCAGTAATGAATTTTTGCCCCACAGCTCCACACCATTATTAACATGCATGAGAGAAACCACAAGATGAACTTTCTCCCCTCTTCCCAGAAAGCCATTAACTCAAGCTAACCTTCTGGATTTTATCTGGGGCAGCTGCAACATGAAAATTCTAATGATCAAGATAGGTATTAAATACACTCACAATAAAGAAAATAAAACAGAAAGCAGGTTTGCTCTGAAATATCTTTGAAAAACATGAAAACAACCCCTTCCTCTCATTTCTCAGAATAACCACATACAGCTTAGGCAACAATAGTCTTAGGACACTACTGGGCTCAGTTCAGTTGCAGAGGCAAATAATACTGAGCTGTTCTGAAATAACCCAGAAGGTGCTCCATGACATGTGTCTATGCAGGACATGGGTCTTCTGGCCTCCTTGTGCCTACTAACCAAGTATAGATGCAACTGTTGTTGCAAAGCATCTCATCCAGGACAAAACATTCACACTGGACATCTGAATCAAACCAGACTCAAACTGCGTCCTAAAACCAAAAGAAAGACTTTCTCCAGAAGTCCTCAGTCTTGCCAAAGTCTGGCCTTCATCCCTTCAAAATCTGTGCTCTTCCTAGATTTACTAATCCATATCAGTCTAAAAACCCAAACTGGACTGACAGGAGAATTTTGAGCAGGGCTGCAACAAATTTGGATATATAAGGGAAAGTAAGATAACTGAGACAGCAAATAGGAAGCACCTAACCTAACAGGTAAGAAAGTTGTGAAGGCTGTACCTTAAACTGACGTCACCTATTCCTGGAAGCTCAAGAGGTACCTATGTTATTAAAAAGGGTTGTAAAACCCTCAGGCCTCTCTAGAAGCAAGATACATTCCTTTCACAAGCTCCTGAGGAAAGGAGTCATGCAATTTTGAAGTTTCGGATGAGAGGGCAGGGGCATGTCCTCAAGCACCACCGAGCTGTTTAAAAGCATCAGGAAAGCAACCACAGAGGAAGTAGAAGTGGGTGGTAAGCTCCTTTCAGGTTGAGAGACTGCCTTCCAACAACATCTCTGCACACCAGGGTAGTGCCCTAAACCACAGACTATTGTCTGTCCTAAGACTATTCCTGCAGAAGTTATGAAATGGAAAAATATTTACTGGATGAAAGAATGAAACACCTATAGAAACCAGATTTCCCTCACATGAATGTCTTAATCACAGGGCAGGAGTTTAGGCCTCCGGCCTAATTACTGTTTTGGCTTTTTATTTTTCCAAAGGTTGCAGGTGAAATAAAGGACAGCTTATGACACTGCTTGTTTCAGTCCCTTGGGAGGAGGGTGATGTGAGCTCAAGACACTTAAAGTTGAAAAGGACAGAGAATAAAGTGTCACACTTAATGAATATGGGATGCAACTAATGCACTATAAAACATGAAGAGAAGAGAGATTAACATAATTGCAAATGCTTTTACTCAAGTTTGAGTAAATAGACTACACTTATTTCTTAGCAAAACAAGCATTTCTAATCCTGAGGGAACATTCCCATCTCCGGATGCCAAAGGCAGTGAGGCAGGAGAGAGATTCCACTCTCCAGAACAGTCTCAGTGGTTAACAGCTATGGATAGATGCAGAACAGAAGCCCTGTGCATCTCATTTTCTTCACAGTACAAAATGCAGAAAAGTGTGCTTTCAGACATGGGTTTGAGGACCATCAACCTCAGCTTTGAGGCATCTAGTTGTAAAATAGGCCACTCAAATAATTTATGAATTCAGGCAGTAATACAGCAGAGTGAAGAATTCCCCTCCCCCTGCTCCCCGGCCCAAATCCCATTAATTATATATAAGAAAGCTTCTAACAACTATTTAAACTTTAAGTTAAATCTATGTGTATCAGAGAGATATGGGACAGTACAGAATGACTTTTATCTAAAATGTCAGTTTAAGTCTACACATTCCCTTAAAAACACCAAACCATCTCCACAGTATTTTTATATTTTGTGAACTTGCACTCTGTCATCCAAAGCTCATTACAGATAAATGGGATCAAACTCAAGATTTCAGTATGCTCCATCCCATATTCTAGACATGACAACTCCCATGCTGAATGGACGTTATGTATGCTCTTAAGCAGGCCTGAGGAACACATATCCACGAATCACATTTATTAACCCAAGACTTGAACCAAAGCAGACTATCACTTATGATAGGCACACTTAACACTACAAGCTGCACTGCTACTGGAACCTTCAAAATTAATTTTTCACACATTATAAACATCACAAATTCCTTACATAGATTTACTCAAAGATAAGACTAGGACTTATGCATTAGCTTCATCTTTTGCACTGCTGGTCATCCAAACCGTGTTGTTAAAATATGTCAACCCGTCCACGACGAAAAGCACTACAGAAGTACTGTCATGGACAGGAGAAAAAGAAAAAAAAGGTAATATGCACAAAGAAGTCCCTCAGAGCACTGGTTTTCTAGTCTATTGACAAGTTCATAAATTAGACAAGAATATTCCAGTTGTTAGCATGCCAAAGTAACCATTCCTGAGTTAAGGTAAGGCTGAGTGATGTTTAACTAAATCTTACAGTTGGTATCTTCATGTTGGCATAATTTCCAAACATTTTAAGCCCACAATACTAAATAAAAATATTTCAAGCACCTGTGTGTCAGTGCTGCACTGAGTCACACCAGTCCTGAAAGATTCTTGTCCTGTACCTATTACTGTTATTTTTTTCTGTAGGATCAACTATTGCTACCAGTTAAAATCAAGAACTTGTATTGAGCAGTATGTAAAGATAGAAATTAAGACATGTTTTTCATTTTAATTGGAAGCAGGAATTGGAATTTTGTCTAAGTAGAAGAGTGGTAAATTCCTGGTACTTCATAACAATTAGAACCTGTACAGCTCAAATCATTCAGATTGCTCTTGTCATCACTCACACGAGTGCAGAGCAGCTTCTATTACAATTTTAATTTAAACAACAAAATTCAGATTTATGACTGCATTTTTTTGCAGCTCTCAAACTGCCCCATATATTAAATATTTTAATTCATGCCTCTCAAACTGTTTTCTCTGATTTAGTGTTACTGTTTTGCATTCCTAGATAACATGAGTAGAAAGCACTGCTAAAAGAATGATTGACAATATGGAAATGGATCCAAATACATACTGAATTCAATACAGAGGAAACACTAAGATGTTTGGCTGCTTCAAATTAACACACATTGTTAGCATCTCTATACCCCTACCACTGACGTTATAGGTCCCAGTAAAACACCCTGTTTGTCTCCAGGGATTTTAACAGGAGACTTAATGATGTCTGGATCATATACAGGGTTTGGATATAGAATAGCACTTTTCTGGTTTGTATAAAATGTGAACTGAATGATTAAGTTCATGTGCTACTGCATGTAATATACATCTAGTGCTAAAGAATGCCAGAAATTCCACAAAAAATATTTTACAGTTTCTCCAAAAACTCTAATTAGAATGGCATTTGTAAATCAATAAAAATATGATAAAGAGATCTTACTTATAATATCTGTACACCTACAAAATATTATTTCTGTCAAAGTACAGGAATTGTTATTCGTCTAAATAACATATAGCATTTAAGCTCATTTTGTATATCACACAATGTGGAAATCTGCAACATACTGCACACACAAATCCTCAATGCCTTTGTAAGGCTGCCATACTGCTGAGGACAAGATATTTCAGCCTGACAAAACAGCGTCAAAAATGATGTCATGAGGACAAGCTAAGCACACTAACAATGAATTATCTTCTCAGCACTGTAAAATTCACTAAGACTCACTGTCAAGGCAAAATGACATCTGACGACAATAATTATGCAATAGTATCCAAGATGATCACCATTTTTCCCTTCTGACTTAATCAAGGGGTTTTTATTCTAATTACTGGCATACACTGTCTTTTCAATCACTTGTGGTTTGTTTATTTTCAGTTTTTAATAAAGAGCAGAAGTTCTTGGGGGAAAAAACAAAGCATCACTGCAAAAGCAGCACAGGAGGGTACTGAAAAAGTACAGAGCAGTGAAATATTGCACAGTCTTTGAGAAAGCATATAAGTAACTCAGAAAGCCTTGCTTACACTTGCCAGAGTTTACATCAAGCAAAACTTTAAAGACCAGCAGTTAAACTATACTACAGCAGTTTAAGTTGAAGAATAAAATTCTTAGAATTTTATTCTTAGTTCCTACTTTATGCTTTTTATTAACTTAAAGTCAAACTTTTGATGATGTTCCCACAATCTGTAATTAGTTTCATTAAAACATTTTTTTAAAAGTCTACCATAGGAAACAGTAGGACTTTATCATTAGTTTTTAATTTGGGCCCGGTGAGATGAGGGATTGGGAGTATTACAGGAGAGTAATTTGAATTTAAATGAGATTTAAATGTGAGAAATTACAAAGTTTTTTTTTTTAATTACTTTAAAAAAGTACATTGCTGATGTAACAGTCTTCCTTGCACATAATAGAAATATGAAAGTTACCATAACAGAAAAAGGAAGTATCAGCTCAGTTCTTCCCTGTGTAATAGGAGTTGGGGTATTTTTGCAGAGCTGTGCTGAGCATGTGAAAATCTTTGCCCACAAGGCAACTTCATGTCACGACAGCATTTCATTTCAAATCTCCCCCCGCAAGAGTTAACTGCCAAAGTAATTTTAATTTTTTTATGGCCTTGCAAATGGTCAAAACAGAAGAAGTAAAGCAAAGATATCTCTGTCCCCCTTAACCTACCCTTTCCCCAAACACATATAGACTGACTTTAGAACTGATAACAAAAACAGAGAGTGTAAAGATGGTCTGTATGGCAATTAGACATCAGGAACAGGCTGAGAATCAACTCACATCACCACCCTCGGCAAGTTATTAGCAGCACCACTGAAAGCCTGTGCAGTTAAGAGCCTTGCTGTGTTGCCAGTGAATTACAGAGCATTCGATTTTACACAGTAGCACAATGTATTAATGAGACCTTAGCAAAATAAACCTCAGATAAAAATAAATAAAACTAAACTCTCTTGGAATTAAATTAGGAGAAAAATAATAATAGGAAGAAAAGCTACAAGCATACTATATGTTCGCTGTAACACCTCCCAACATGGACAGCGATTTAAACGAGATGAATGCAGCATTACAGAGCCTGTCTTTCATCACCTGTCTAGGTACATCCCTCTGGAAACAGCACACTTACGGCACCCTACATCCAGCAATCACCAGCAGCTGGAACAGAAAGTTTTCGGTATAATCAAAGTTTGAAGCTTAATCTCCCTTTAATCCCCCCCCCCTCCCCCCCGCACCCAGCCCAGCCCGGCGCAGCGACGCGCTGTCTGACCGACATCCCCGGCTAGCGCGGAGCTCCGCCGGGCTCCCCGGGCCCTGCTGCGGGCACGGCCGGCTCCGCACCGGCGCTGCTCGTCCCTGCGGCCGCGGAGGCTCCGGCACCCACCGGCCGGCAGCGAAAACCCGGGGACTTCCACCCGGGAGAGCCCAGTGGCCGGGGAAGCGTCTCCCTGGCTCGGCGAGGCCAATCGGGAACCTCCGCTCGGGCTCGCACCGCACCCGATGCCTCTCCAAGCGCGGCTGGGGGCGAATCCAGTCCCCGGCGCTCACTGCGCCGGAGCGGCTGGCAGCGCTCCGCTTCCCAGGCAACAGTTGGCTGTGTCCCTCCGGGTCCCCCCTGCCACAGCCCGCAGCCTCCGCGGTGCGAGGGGCAGGGGCACCGCGAGGAGGGTGACTCGGGGCCGGGGAGCGGGCACAAAAGGCGGCTGCGGAGGCTCCGAGGGCGAGGGGAGCGGGGAGACTCCGGGGCTGCAGCGTGCCGTCCCCGCCCCGCCGCGATGCGGAGGCGCCGAGAGAAGGAGCAGCAGAGGCGGCTCAGCCCCCACCCCGCGCAGCC
>VWZV01000881.1:0-33697 GCA_013397155.1 Irena cyanogastra | reverse complement strand
GGCCGCCCCGGGCGCGGCTCTCCCGGACCCGCCTCCCGTCGCCGCGGGGCGAGGCGCCCTCCGATGGGGATGGGGATGGGGATAGGAATAGCGATGGGGATGGGTCCCCCACCCCGTGCAGACCGTACGCGGGGACCCCCTGGCTCCCCAGCCGGCGGGCCGGGGCGCTGGGCTGTCCGCTCAGCGGAATCAAGGCAGGGATGTGTGTGAATGTCACCCGCGCTGCGCCGCGCGGGGACACCGGCGCTGACCCAAACCCTCCCCGCTTCGCAGGGATCCCATCCCGCTCTCTCCGATGCCCTCTGTTGTGGGGTGGGGGGGGAAGTGGGACGGGACGGTGTCTGTGTGATTCTGTGACTCTGAACCTGGAGTTCGGGACTTCACATACATTTTTCTGTGCTTCTGGCTTTGCAGAAGGCAGCGCTTCCTCAAGACGTCAAAACTAGATCTGAGCCCATTCACAGCTCGTGAAAATACTTTGTACTTCCTCTTGCTGTGCTGAGGGTTAAATGAGGTTAAAGTCTCCAGAATGCCGGTGCAGCACTTTATTTCCCCTTCCCCAAAAGTCAGTCTGTGCGTCATTTAGAGCGAGAAAGCAAGAAAAGAAAAACAAAACAAAAAGTGACGATATTAGCAGTACAGTACAGAAATACCTGCTTATTTGTTCAAAGGGCTTTGCTTGCTGAGCTCTTTAAATGTGAGAAGCTGTGATGCTGACCACAAAGCCATCACAGCACTGTGCCAGTGAACCTGAGAGTTCACAGCAGCGTTCTGCTTCGGGCAAATGTGTTGAGGAGAGCTGTGTGCTCAGAGAGGTGTGATTCTCATGAACAGGGCAAGTTTTGGAGCACTGCGAAGTGGAGTGGTTTGGTGGAGCTGTGAGCATGCGGGGCCTGCTGCTGCCTTGACCCTTTGGCCTGTCACTCCCTCTGAGCAAGCACTCCAGAGCAGCATCACTTTCATGATTCAACTTCTTCCCTTTACCCAGGCTTGATCCAGATGTCCTTGAATTGTTCTTTTTTTGGTCTGAAAATTCCAATTGTCTAGTTAGAAAATAATTCAAGTGACATACTTAGTCTATTAAAAGGCTGTGTCTCTGTAGCTGTAGCACATTTAGTATAGCTACCCTTACAGCACACAGCTTAATAGAACACTGAGCTGCTGGCTTGCATTTTTTACCCACAAGTCTCAAAGTACCTTTTAAAAGAAGTAAATAGCATTGCTCCACTTTCAAGCAGGAAGAACAGTCACATGGAAAACTTGAACCAGGAGAAAGAACTGAACCTCAGATTCCCAGCTAGCAATGTAGTGCCCCCTTTTAATTATTTTTCTGGGGCATGCATTCTGACTGCTTTATAATGGTTCTGTCTTGAATTGGATGCTTTTACAAAAGAAGAGGCAGCTGTCACCCATATTTTGGAAATACCCTGACTCTATGACTACATGCTATGTATGCTCTCAAGTTGTCTGCACAGAATACATCAAGGACTTAGCCAGAAAAATATTTTTATTCTGCATGCAGATAATATTTAGGAGTTAGAAAAATCCAACTTTTAAATCCTGCCAAAATAAAGGGACTGCTAGATATTGATGAAGTGAACTGTAGAACATCTACATGTAGTGTCACATACTACCATAAGACTGAAGTTGATCAGCCTGTAGGAGAAATGGCAGGCAAGTGATAGATTTCAGATTCTCAGCTTTGGATGATGACGTTAGAGACCAGGAAACAATTATTTAACTGCCTATTGGCATAGCAGCCAAGCCACAGCTGTGTGAAACTGTTATCTTAGTGCTTGTGTGAGACAAATTCAGTTTGCAGCACATTGGGTAGGGATTAGATTCCTCAGTAAAGTAATTTCTTATCACTTAGACTCTGTGAGTGATCTCACATATCACCCAGTTTTTCTTTGAAGAGATTCAGGATACCCATAATTTTCTGTCCTATCTCTGCCAGCCCCATCCCAATACCTCAAGCACCCTAAACTTTCACAGATGAAAGAATGTGCTTGCATTTACACTGGTGAATTGTGCCTCTAAATTTGGGTATACAGACACCTCTATTTCTTAGACATTACTTAGGTGTCTAATTTCACATTACAGGCAGTACCAAAGTCCAGGTCTGCTGCTTTCATGAAGTAGTTTCACACATCACAAGAAGCAGGTAGGCATCTAAAATCACTTCTCTGGTGAGCAATGCAATGGACCCACCAGTAACAGTCTGGTTATCACAGCTTAAAGCTACTCCAGTCCTGATTCATGAGTGGGATAAGCACAAACATCCAGAGGTTTTGAAGTTACCCTTGGGTATCTTATTTTCTACTTGTCTTCCAGAAGCACCTGTAGGTCCTGTGACCTGTAAATGTAGGTCAGAATGCCCATTGCTGCCTAAGTGAATCTGTCATCACTGCAGTGGAAATTTAAGTCACTTAGCTAAAGACAGTCACCTGCTGACAGACATCCAAAACTTAGGAGTCTGAATCTCACACTGAATCCCATCCAAATCGATTTGCAGTCTGAAATCTGAGGGGATTTTAACACATTTTATTTCATAGTTATGACAATGTATCCATAACCAGTTGCCATGGCTTAACTGGGACATAGCAGCATAGCAGCAATCTCTGGATTTTTTTAGGTGCTGGCCTTATAACATCTGCTGAAATTTGAATGGTGACATAGATTCTTTTTTTAAACAGAAATGATTCATAAAAGTCATCTGCAATACTGGTAAATGTATTTTTATCTACCTGGAACAGTCTTGTTTAGTCTTTTGTAGAGTAAGTCTACAAAGCAAGTCCTGAAACTTATTGCTTTATGCAGAAT
This sequence comes from Irena cyanogastra, assembly GCA_013397155.1. Classification (NCBI taxonomy): domain Eukaryota; kingdom Metazoa; phylum Chordata; class Aves; order Passeriformes; family Irenidae; genus Irena; species Irena cyanogastra. The sequence goes on along the minus strand of VWZV01000881.1, from coordinate 30,874 downwards.
TGCGTTCAAAATCACCTGGATGCAACCAGCAGTCTCAGAACAGATGGGCACACAAGTTTTCAGCTTTTGATGTTTAACTTGCTAAGCAGAACTAATGTATTTATCTAGGACTTTTCTCCAATATTACATGTGGGAGTTTATTTGTAGAATAAAAGAAAATCTTCCTTAATGCTCATTTTAGCTCTGTGCAGGCTGAAAGGAAACAGGTTTTACAAAGAGCATTTTCAGGAAAAGAAGGGTTTAGAGCTCTGTTCAGAAATTACCAAATTCAAAGAAGAAGGTCTTTAATTTCAGTGCCCATTCCATCAGCCTCTTAATAATTTTCTCAGTCTGGAAGCCCTTTATTTTTGTGGTTAACACAGAAAAAAGGATAATTATATATTCTATGAAGTCAATTATATGAATATTCAGTATGAATGTTCACTACGATCCTGTCATCACTTGTATAATTCACAGTGCCACTGATATTGTTTGCAATGGCAACTTGTGAAGAGGAACCTCAGTGCTATTTTACAATTTAGGGACATAATCTTCTTTTTCAGTTATGTGACTGAAAATTAGGAGTGAAGCCAGTAGCTTCCAAGATACAACAAATCATAAAGAGGAGAGGAGGGAGTTAATCTATACTTTTACAACTCTGAATTGTGTCTGAAATTGTTTCCTATGAAAAAACTGTGCTGCTGTGGCTTTGTCAGTATTTTTCTCTCCTATCAAAGAACCAAGCATTAGTAAGGAGGTAAACTTCCTCATCTCAATTGTCTCATGTATCTTCAGCGTGAAGAGGTTTTTTTTCTCAGAGCACACTGAGCCTTGGCTGTAGTAACCCTCAGTTTCTCTCTTGTACACCAACTGGCACATGACCTTGGCAGAGGCATGGGCAGCCAGCCCTTTGCTGACAAGGGACCAGCCATGGCAGATTAGAGCAGCTACATCACTCACCAAAGCCACTGGAGTCTTATCTGAATACAGCTGGAAGTCTGATCCCTGTTTATCTACCTGTTTGGAAGTCAATATATAGGATATATAATCCCCTTTTAAAGACATGTATACAACTTGAATGGCAAACAATTAAAATTTAATTATTTTATGCATTAAGTATCTTCATTAGGCATTCAATGCAAATTAAACAAATTTACTCAAAAAAATGATATAGTTTAACTTCTGGAACAGGCTTTAAAAATATTGATATGCATATGTGCAGCTTAAAAAGTTGAGATTTATAAAATATAATGCTTAAAATAAAAATAAATTTTATTTTTGTCATATTTAGCAAGTCAGAACAATATACATTAAATAAGAGTTTGCCAGTGTCTTTGTATAGAAATGTGGTTAGATCCTAGGACTTTTTTTTAATATGATTGTCAACTATTAACTACTTTACCCACATATTATGCATGGACAAATCATAATAATAGTGTTTCTATAAACTGAAAGATGCCTGTTTTTAAGGCTGTAGCACTAAAAATCATAAAAACAGTTAATAAGAAACAATTTAAATTCAAAAGTTTATGAAGAAGCAAGCATGGAATATTCACTTTGAATGCTGCTTCTACAGTAAAACCTCAGGGTATTTTAGTAGAATTACATTGTACAACCATTAGTTCAGATTTGCTTGAAGTAAAATTCCCTTTGCCAAACAAATATTAATAATTTCAATAGCTCTCTGGATATGTAGTGTTTCATTTATCACCATAAATGTTAATAAGAAAATGTCGAAGTTCCAAACTACTTTAAGCTGGTCGGCACAAACCCATTTTCATTTGCATCGAGCAAGATGTATCCTGGCAACCGTATATTTTTGGATTCGTAACAATTTATTCTATTCATTTTATGCAAATAAGGTAACCAATACTGCAGGAATCATGAGAATACAAGATGGGTAACTTCCATCATTCAGAGCTATGGATAGATGATTAGGAATTTATGTGAGTTAGATTTTTAAAAAAGAATCTGTTAGACATTTTCTTCAGTGTATTTATCCAGTTTAAATGTGCATCTGGCATGATACACATATTTTTTTACTCAAACATAGAAAGCAAGCAGCAACCCCACCTGAGTCCCATGCCATCATGATTATCCCAAACCACAGCCCCGCTTCTTCTCTGTTATTTTCTGTGTTGAAAATTATGTATTTTCCACCAAACTCACATAGAACTTATGGAGAGCAGCAGAGGAGCAAAGGCTCCCAACATTCCCACACCTAGGAATGCTGATTTGAAAGCCTGAGAAGCTAAAACAGCATCTACAGCAACACGAAGTTGAAGTGCTATATGTATGTGTTATATCATGTGTGAATGTCATTGAAAGGACATTTTTCAGAGCTGTATTCTGGTTTTGGTGGTTATGTGTCAGGTATTTTTTTTACATTTGCTATAGAAGGCAGTTTACAGAAACCTGTGTATCTTTGGTATATTCTAGTATTACAAAACTTTTTTTAAAAACTTTTGGTAAGATCTATGGAGTTCATCATGGACAAAGCTTGTTTATAGAAATGTACCATGTATAATACCCTATAAATGCAGAATATTTATAAATGTTGATTATCCTTTCCTGGTTTTTTTTAATTAGTGTTCCTCAAGAGCTCTCAGCCTGGATCAAAATCATGGAGTCTGAATACTCTGAACAGCCAGGCCTTATGTAGCTCCTTTCAAAGCAACAGCAATAAAGCTTAAGCTTTTTCTAGCAGCATGGCTGGTAAGCTGAACCACAACCCTGCAGCCACTCCTCAGTGAACATGATAGCTACTGTTGTTTTACTCCTAAAATTGTTTTCCTCTGCTGACCAGTAGGGCTCAGTTATACCCAGAATAAATTCAAATTGGACAACTGAAATGGTCCTCAGTCACTGTTCCTGTGCTTGTGTCAGAGTTTAATGTACATATAGCAAGAGAACTGTTTCTGAAGCAACTTCTGAGCCACTGAACTTTTCAGGTGGCCTAGGACCCTTCTTTCAACTTACATTCATATATCTACTGACCAACGCAATGTTCGGAAAATGCTTCAGGAAATAAGCAGTAGAGCTTTCCTTGAATACAGCAGGCTCTTTCAAAGGAGAGGAAGACAGAGCTGATGGAAATGGAAATTTCAGCTATCTAATTTTGCTCCATTGCTACATGGCAGTCACTGAACTTCAATTGAGCTGAAATCTTTGTAGGTAATTTAAAAGGCCAGGACTCCAAATTGAAGATGTATGAAGTGATGAGCAGTTGTTATAGGAAATTACACAAGTGTTTTGAAGTAACAGTTGGGTTGCTTAATTAGATTCCTGTCTTTTGTAATAGGAAAAGCCAGGCTTTGAATTTCCCGTATTATATCAATGTGGATCCAACTTTTGCAAAATCCATATACATGAATGCCCATTGTTTATAAATCAATGCCCCAAGCCTCTGCCTTTCAGCCAGAAAGAAGGGTGGGTGCCCAACTGGACTATGGGAAATGTACATGAAAATATTGATTCTGATATTTCCTAATTCCTAAAATCTTAACTTTGCAGCTTTAAATACTCTTTTTAGTGAATGCTTTATGTATGCAGCACCATTGTTTAAAGAATACATCAAGCCAAATATGATCTAATACCCTGTCTTGCATAAACTATTTGGAAAGGATTTGCAGGACCCAGACCCTCCTTTGCAGGAGCATTAAGGTGTGAATGGATGTCATCTTCTCAGTTCCATTGCATGGGTACCACCACATCACCACTCACAGCTTGCCTCCCTTTATTGTCCCCAAAGATTTGCGGGGGTGATTTGCTACTGTAGTCAAAATGAGACAGGTTGGATTAAACAGTTTGAGTAGTAGCTCTCTCCTGGGTCACTCCATTTTGACTGAACCATATTAAGATGTGCTCACCTTGTCAGCTCTAGGAGAAGATAGGAGTAGATGTGACAGCCTTCAGCTCAGTGTGGAGAGATGGGCTGATTGTTCCTGGAGTGGGCATCTGCTTAGTGCCCAGCAAACTCAAGGAACTTAAAAAACTGAGTTCTCCTACAATTATTTGGCTCTTCTGCTGTAGCAAATAACTTAAATCACATGCTATAGCTTTTATCGGAGTCACTTGGATTTGTCTGTTCTTTGCTGTACTAGGATGTATAAAAATCACTTGGTGTAAATCTAGTGAGTTTTTTCCTGCAGGGCCCTTTTTTCTCTCTGCCCATATTTCACAAAATGTAGGACATCTATACTACATGCAAGCCAGTAGGAGACTGGCATCTCTCTTTTTTCTTTGTATTTATCTGAGAACAAGGAAGATAAGTTTAAAATTGTCTTACATGTCATTTGACCAAAAAATCCTCACTATGTTTTTCACCTAAAATCTGAAGAATCAGGAATGCTACCTCTTTAAAAAGGAGCTCAAAAATTAAAAGAAAATATAAGTGTATCAGTACTGTTAGATTCCTTTTGAGATGGTGCCAACATGAAAACAACTTAAGCCCTCGACAATTCAGACATTCCAAGCCTAGACTATCATTTGTCTAGCATGTAATACAAACAGCACAGCAATAGAAGTTTTAGGAACATTGAGATAATGCTTTCCTTACTTCCCAAAAGTGCATTATTCTTTTTTCTGTCTTATTAGAATTAGAATAATTTTAGCTCATATACTATCCTTTGGCTAGATTATGTTAAAACTACTTAAAAAAAAGTAAATATCCTTGTTCTTAGTAAAGTATTTTGGCCTTTTCTGGCATCTGAACTAGAAAAGCTGAACATGTTCTTCTGAGTTCTCTAAATAACCTTACATCTCTTCTTACAAGCATTGAGTCTATATGTAAATGAGATAAAATCTCACTAAACTGAAAGGTAAATACAGCAGTAATTATGGAAAGTCAATAGTCAGCAGTCAAACAGATGTTTATAATGAACAGTAGTTAATTCTGAGTCAATTATAAGGATAAATGAAAGGTTCATTTATATGTTTTGGGAAAAAAAAAAGTGTTCATTTATATGTGTGGACCTATGTCCACAAAAAATTGAAAAATCATAGGCTCATGGATCATAAAATAATTCCTGTTGGAAGGGAGCTCAGGGAGTTCCTAGTTCAACATCCTGTTCCAAGTAGGGTCTAATCACACCATGTTGCTCTGTTGTTAATTCAGTTGGATCTTGAAAACCCTAAAGAAAGTAAGCTGCACAGCCTCTGAGTGAAAGCTGTTCTGCTCGTGACTGTCCTCATGTTGAGGGCACTGCCTTACAACCAGTCTGAACTTCTTTTTTCAGCATTTGTGTGCTGAAACTCCTCCACCTGCCATGCACCACTCAGGAGAGCCTGTCCCTCTCTTGGAATCAATCACAGAGTGGTTTGGGTTGGAAGGGATCTTAAAAATCATCCAATTCCACAAGGCCATGTTGCTCAGGGCTCCATACAAAAACTTGAAAACTTCCAGGGATGCACAAGGGATGGATCTTCTTGATAGCCTTCTCAAGGGCCTTAGAGGGCTGCTATTAGTTCCCACCTAGTAGAGATAAGCAATAGATAGTAAATCTTTGCCTCATTTTCCCCATCAAATGCTATGATTAAGAAATAAATGTCTTATGCCATCTCGCTTTTTTCTGTTTACTCACTAACATCACCTTTCCTAATCTCACCCCCCTCCCTGTTTTATCTTTGGAGATCCATTCATCCCAAAGCCCACAAAGCCATCTTCCATGATGATGTTGCCTTGAGCTTTCATTCTAGGGAGAGGAGCTTCCCACCACTGGTGACAAGAACTCAGAGGGTCTTGTTGCATTGGCATTGCTTCTTGAAATGGTCCTACTTAGACATCCTGAAGTTCTACCTTGTAGACTGATTTCAGTTCATCACTTCATTGCCAAATAAAGTGGTTTTCAGACAACAAGTTATGCAAAAAGTCTTTTCTAGCTCATTAATGGGTGTCAATAGAAAACTATTTCTCCTATGACAAAGATTCTGTTCATTCAGTTGATAGAGGAGCAGCTGAGCACTGAATTATAGAACAATTGATTTTGCATTAAACAAATGAAACATAAAAATGGAATTAAGCATATTATTTAAGTATTTCAGTGTATTTTCTTCATGTCTTTGCTTAAAATAGATGGTTACTGCTGCTGGTATCCCTTTTAGAAGGATCTGTTAGAACCAAGAGCTCTGTCTCAGTGCAGCCTTAACAAGAAAATGCTTAACTGCACCACAGCTTCCATCAGGATGAAAATTGGAAAAGGATTAAAAGATTTCCTAGAGAAGACAGCCTCTATGTTTCAAGGATGGCACAGAAGAAGTCAAGTAAAATAGCTTTTCTTGTCATCATTACTAGATCAAATCAAAAGCAGATCTATCTGCATCACAGAGTTTGAAATTCAGTTAAAATCTGGGGGAAAAATATGATTTAGTTGCATGCTAGTCTTCCTAGTAACACATGCAGAGCAGAAAAGAGCCCTGCCTTTTTCTGAGGTTCAAGATGAGGGAATGAATTTCCTTTCTGTGTGTTTTATTTGTGCAGCCAATGATTACAGATGGTATTTTCTTTACCCTGAAAGCTCAGCAATAATAGAGAAAGCCATGCAATTGACAACACTTAATGTGCCATTAGTTTTTTCCTTCTCAAGCATTAGTTTGTATCACATTTTGTGCTGAATTGTACCAACTCCTTCCCACCAAGTAAAGTACAGCATAAAGAGAAGGCTTAATGCAAAAGAGTCAATGAGGTAATTAGTATTTTACTCAAACAAGCAGGTTCGATTCATGCAGTACCAAATAAGCATTTCCAGCTCTGCTTCCCTGACAATCTTCACTATTAATTGAGCACATCTAGCTTGCAGTTTGCTGAATAGCACAAAGATGACGCCATGGGCCACGCTGCTGCACATGGCTTGCAGTCCATTGATTACCCTACAGCAAACAGAGGGGGAAAAAAGGGAAGGTTAAAAGTTGTGGTTTAACTTCTTAATGGCTATGAAGCCTACAGAGTTTAGGGTCTGTTTTGGGGTTTCAGTGTCTGGCAGTAGCTGCTTTCAGATCTCTGAAGGGTTCCTCTCCCTTGCAGGGGAACTGCCCCGTGAAGCTCGGGGAGAAGCACAGATATGCATATTCAGTCCTGGGCACAATAGCTCCATTCTCACTGTCAGGTCAGCAGTCAAGTTCAGTGTAACTCCTCCTTCTGTTTCTGAATCAGGACTTTATGGAAATGCTGAGGATTTTTAATAAAGCAATTCTGCTGCGAAACAAATCTGCCCTTCGTGACAGCTCTCTGCTAAGCAGCGCCACTGCAAAGCTTATTAAGTCAAAATTTTAAAGTTCAAAGGCAGCATCGGGTTTCAGTAGGCGTCTCTCCTCATCTGCTCTTCACAGCAATATAATTTGCTACCACCCATATTTTTATTACACAAGTAACGTCTACAAGCTCTTGCTGTTGTAACACTTTATCTATTTTAGTAACTAGTGAACCATTCACACTTTTTTTTTTTCCCAAAGCTAGAACTACACATCTTTATACTGATCCTCAGCCTTTTTGTTCCTAAATTCAGGTGCACTCGATGGTTTCTAATTGGTGGCAAGCTCTTCCATAACCCTGGAAATGGTCATTTTCAGTGATCCGTACCACTGCGCAAAATTAAATTCATGCATCACAGAGCAGAGAGGAATATTATTCTATGATTCTAAATTCAGTCATTCATATGAGCGGACTTCTGGTCAAATCTTGCTTCATAGAATATAATTTATCATGTGGGTAAATGACATGCTTTAAATTTTAGTGTTATAGCCTTTGCTGTAAAAAGAATGCTATATAAAAGCTTTGCTTTGCTATATAAAAGAATGGTTGCAGGTGATTTTGAGGTGAAATCAGCATCCAAAACTTTCATTTTTAAAACAAAGATGCAAAGCTTGCCATTTCTTGCAATACTCAAAATAATAGTTATTTTCTTATTGTTTTTCAGAAACACGAAAAAAATTTTAAAATAAGTAGTCATTGCACCAATTCATGGGAATTTCTCCTAGTTTTATATTAATTTCAGTGCTTTGAGTTGCAATCACATGGAGCCCGGTTTTTAAGTGCAGAGGACTTGTAGGACAGCTAAGTGCATGGAAAATTATTTCCCTTAAACTTCCAGTTTTTGTGGTGCCCGTCTGTAGGCAGAGTAACTATGAGCCCTGCAGTTCCCCCACTGTTATGAATCCAGCCACTGGTTTGAATGTGGTGTCTCCAACACAGTGGTTCTGTCTCTGGGTCCATTTTATGAGAATTTATGAATGCAAACTTACTGCTGTCCTTTTTTATCCCACAGTAATCCTATAGATAGCTGCTGAGGATCATTGTCCAGTTCCACTGGATATTATTCCTCTGTCCAGGAATCCTTCCTCAGCCACTGACAGAAAAATTAAGCTTCAGTCATAATTAAAAGGTTTTGGAAAAAGTATTTTGAAGACAGCCAGTCCTCTCAGTGAGTAGAATGCAGTGGGTTTAAAAAAAAACAACTAGGCTTTTTTTACATTACACCCAATAATTCTTCACAGTCTTCTGTGATGAAGTTCATATGTGATCAGTGGGCTCAGTAGAAGGGTGGGTAGATCTGAGGAAAGATTTTTAAATTTTTAATTTTTTTCCTAGGGTAAACTCAGGTTGGGTTTTTTTGTTTTGGTTTGGTTGGCTTTTTTTTTTTTTTGGTCAAAGTTTCCATTTTCTGTGCAGGAAGTTTTCACTAAAGGACTTTTGGTGTCCAGAAGGGCATATAGGATATCATGGGAGGTGACAGTAGAGTAAATAGGATGCCTGCTAACGAAAGTGAGTTTCCTTCTACACAGTCATTACTTTTGTCATGCTAACTTTCCATATCCTGTAAATATGAATCTCACCTCGAGCAGGAAACACATGTGCACACATTCTTGTCATTGAAAAAACTGATAGAAGGCAAAGTTAGCTAGCAGTGAACTGTTAGTCTGAGGGTTTAGAAAAGTCACAAATATGCCAAGAGGAGATTTTATGTAGAAAACATGAAGCATGGAGTTGTAAAGAACTGAAAATGAGCAGCAATATTAATTAGACTTCCTTAAATAAACCCAAGCATTCTGATTCCCTTTCCTTCTGGTCGTAACCATTTCTTGTGCATATAATAGAACCCCAAAAACCCTCTAATACTGAGAATTCATCTTTGAAGTCTTAAAATGTTATAATCACATAACTGTCAAGGGTATGTTTATGTTAGCATAGGCTGATAAAACCCAAACTGCAAACAAAATACTTTCATGTGTACAATGACATGTGTTCCTGTATATACAGAAATATTAAAAGTACTTTAAAGCACAACAAAAGCCCATCACTTCACAAACAATTGTTCTCAAGGGGACTTTATACCTCAGACAAAAAAACATTGCACAGATTGTATTTTAATAAAGTTTGGGAGTGGAACTTCAGGGAGCCATGAGAGAATCCAATGAAGAAATTCTCTGGTAGCTTTAATTACTACCTGCATGCAGTAAGGAAAAATGTGACTCCATCCCTGATTTCCCATTCACAGCTGGAGCATTAGTACTCTGCTGTGCTATGTGCAGCTCAGCAAGTCATAATGGCTATTGTGGCCTGGGTAAGTTGCTAAGAATAGCAATAAAGGGCTGGGATAATTGACATAGCTATAGCAGTGATATGTGCTATGAAGGAAAGAAAAAGAAGAAATTTCACAGTGTATTTCATGAAAATGTATTGTGATTATAGAAATATTTTTTTTTTCTGTTGCAGCTGTCACCTCAAAACATATAGGTGATGCTCAAAGTGATGAGTACAAGTTGTGGTATTTGTGCTGAGGTTGAAATTAGACATCTTAATCTGGAAAGCAGTTCTCAAAATCCCCACTTTATTTCACAGATACCTCAATATTTCATCTGTTGTGCTTCCTATGGCCTTGATTTAAACCTTTCCTTAAAATTCCCATAATATTAGAGCAAGCATCTACAAATCAAGGCCATTCTAGGAATCAGGAAGAGGCTCTCTGCTTCAGCCTGGTGATGAGCACAAACTGTCAACACCTTCCTGGTGCCCACGGAGGGTGGGAGCAGAGCTCTGCTTGCCAGCCCAGCCTCTCCTTGGGATCAAAGCTGCCCTTGGAGGTCCCCTGCAAAGGACATGGCATATTGAGCTTCTTCCATTAATTTTCTGCAGAAGGCACCTTGGGAAGGGCTGGGGATCTCTGTGTTTCAAATGAGGTGTCATGGAGCAGCGGGGCGCGGGGCAGGGTTGGTTTGGGGAGCACCGAGGGTGCCCTCGCTCTGCCAGCACCAGTCCCCCGTGCCAGAGCCCAGGATGGGGGAACAGGGTCAGGCATGGCCCCTGACATGATGCCACGTGGCCAAGGCCAGCAAAATGCAGTCCTGTTGTAATTATTTAATGGTATATTTCTGTTAGAAACAGGAGTTTTGATAGGATTTAGTGTCTCTTAGACTCAAGCAAAAAGTTTTCTGAGGGAAGCAAAGCTCCTAAATTCTGTCTTCCCATTGGTTATGTCAGAAAGTAGTAATTATTTTTCTTAATAATGCCTTAAAAATCCAGTGGCTCTTTTTTGTACATGTCTGTTCTAAATCTTCTTCAGAGGCCAGTGTTTCTGTCAGACCTGCAAGTGCCTGCAGGACCATTTAATCACTTTTTGCCTCAGAGATCCATATGTGACTCTACAGATATTCGAATGTAATGTGAGGTCTGTCACAAGTCAAATGTTTGTAGGCAGTTGTAAAGGCACAGATTGGTTCTTGATCAAACCTTGTATGGCTTTTCTTCTTTATAGATACACACTTGCACTTACTCTTGTTTATAAGCATGCTAAAAGAAAAGGAACAGAGTGTAGGGCTGGTGGCCCGACCGCGACCAGAGAGGTCACTTGAGAGAAGGCTTAACTGTTCAAAGAACTGGAAAATATGGGTCTTGGCAGCTTCTGTGCAACCAGTTCTAAAAAGCCCTTACAAAAGAAGTAGTGAAATAGGATCTCCTTAAAAAAAAAAAAAAAAAAGAAATTACTGCACATACTAAAGTGCTGATTGTAGGAAGTGACACTAGGAACATTCGGTGTTTGTGTCCTAGTCAATGAGGACAGCCCTTAAGAGTCATCGCACGTCGGTAAATTGTCCCTACCTTTTTTCCCTTTTTTTTTTTTTTTCCCCCATTGGGATGCCTGGTAACAGAGTCAGACCAGTTATGGTAGCAGGCTTAGGCTGCAGGAGGTATTCATTCCAACTGTGACAATATTTGTAATAGAACATTCCTGGGAGCTCTACTGGCTTATTTCAAGATCATCTTTTTTATAGATACTATCTTTCATTTGAATACATGTCTAAAGCTTTTTTCCCCTTTGTTCCCTTTTAATTTTTTTGGGGGGGAAAAAAAGCTAGGATGCAAAATTCAAGACAGTAAAATAAATGCAATATTCACAACCTTCCCAGAGACACAATAGTTATAGATAATACAGAGTGCATGGAGGTGTAACAAAAAAATGCCATGTTACAATATTCATTAATGTGCTTTAAAAGTAGAGCCAAAAATAATTCCTAAGGCACATAATATCCCTTTTAATAAAGACTCACATCTCCCTGACTACTGCAAACCACAGGTTATTTTTTCCTATCTCTTTTTCCTGTTTATGAAGCTTTTTTTTTTCTGGGTCTCTTGGTTTTCCATTCACGTGAAATAGGAAGGTGTTAAACATAACTTAGCTTTAATCCATTACTGTGGTGTCCAACCCTGGCACGTTCCAGGCTTTGGGGATGTAGAACCAGGTCATCCAAATGGGAGCTGCTAAAGTGAGCAGCCTTCTTATGAAGAAGGCATATGAGCAAAGGTAAACAACACTGCCATAAAGGCTTAGAAAACACTGTTTTCATGTAAATACTAGTAACATTTATGTAACATTTATGTTATATTTAGACATTTATGTAATATTTTATTTATTACATGTAAATGTAATATTTACATTCATGTAAAATTTATAAATATATAATATTTATAATATTATATAAAGGATAGATATGAAGTGTATCCTTTGTCTAACTAGTAGATACTTCACAGTCCTCTGGCTAAGGATATGTGTATGCCTCCTTCAGTATTAAATCTCGATACTGCACAAGAACTGACACAAATCTGAACTCATGCAGTTCTGAACTGCCTTTGAAGGATATTCAGGTTTAGTCTTTTCCTTCTTTAAGGATTTCTTTGTCTTCAATTCCATCAGGAAGGTATTTTCAACTGTCCTGTCATTTTGTGGTTGTTCAGCCCCTTGAGCTTTAGCAACTTGCATATGCATATGTCATGGCCATATGCAGTAATTTATTGCCTAGCAGTAAACATGTGGCATTTTCTAGACACCAAAGCCACTTTGACAGTGAAGCTCCCTCATTGCCTCTCTCCCTGCTTTCTACTCTTTCTTCTGCTCCTGTTTGCTGAACTTTTAGATGCTGCCAGTTATTTCTAACTTCCATAATTTCACTGATCTGTGTACAACCCAGTTTCACTAGGAATTTTATTTGCATAAAGGAAGATTTGATGAATTGGATCAAAAGTGAAGAGGATTATTCTATGCTGAACAAAGCACTTGCTAAAATATTCATCTCAGCAAGGCCACATTCAATTCTCAGTCTTTGTTTAGAGAACAGAGTAAATTTAGGTCTAGGACTCCTAGCACCAGAACAAAATAATCACATGGTAATAATAATTATTCTGGTATAACCCAGCTGTGTAAATTCAAGCCTTTTTTAATGATTAATTTATGTGAGGCATGGACCTTGCACTGCTAGGTTTTGTGCATGGTAAGTCATTGTCTATCTGGTCCCCCTTGTTCTGCATAAAATGTTCTCCTGTGTTCAAAATGACAGAAAGACATAAAGCCAACAAATTTTGCACCATATGTTTGAGACTAATGCTGTGAAAGCATGATTATCTGCTTCTTTTTAAACCAAATAATTTTAAAATGCTCAGTTGAATATTGATGATGATATACCTATTTTCCCACGGTAAAACTTTTCACTTGTTGAGACTTACAAACAATAACATGCAAAACGACGATCATCCTTCATACAAATATGCAAGTAGGATTAATCTTCCTGACTTCTGACAACACTGTGGTAACAAGTCACTTTGGAAGGAATGTAGCTCCTCCCTCCAAATCTGTCCTTGAGGGATACCACACTGCATGATTCATTTGACCTGACTTTAGATGTGTACACCTGAGTTAGCCATACTGTATAAACAATCAGGAGAAATGGGCATGTGATTCATCTGACCTATTTTCACCATGTACTTTAGGACGCATTTAATTGCAGTCTAAAAATGTGTCGTAGCCTCCTTGACTAGAAAATTATTCCATGAGATCAGATCATATAAAAATGTGCAAAATAGGACAGATGAATGCCATTTGAACTATCTGAAAGCAGAGACCAGACTAGGTAAGACATCCCACAAAATAAAGGGGAAAAAAGAGGGATACTAAAGCTACTCAGTGCCAGGAAAATTATAGATGTTGAGTGCTTGCTGAGCCATTTTTGTGCTGTTAAGGGATACTGAAACTCAAAATATCCTCTGTACACTTACTCACGCATAAATATTCACTGTTTTTTTGGATGCCTTGCATATTCACAAGCCTTGAAGATGTGTCAAATACAAGGGTGATCCAGGCCACTCTGCAGTGGCAGGTAGGGACCAAGTCAACACTAACACATATCTAACAATCCTAGAAGTCAAGGCGTGGACAATCACATCAGCTCTCTAATGGTTTTCTAGAAATACATCTAGGATGGAATTCAGCTCGAGATGGAGGCACCTATGCTTCTGTAGGAGCCTGTACATGTGCTTGGTTTTATTATTATTATTGTTAGACAAGACTATCCAGTCCAGAGGATGTTATCAATGAAAGAGATTTTATCAAGTGAGGTACAGACACTGAACCCTCCCCAGGTTCCTGTCCAACCGAGCTAATTTGTATTGTTTTATATGGAGTTAAATAGCAAATTGCATTGACTATACATTGACCTCCTATGTTCCCACTCAGAATGGTGTTGCTATACCCCGACCTTGGCATATTTAATGAATTAATAAAACTCCCATATCTTCAATTGCACTAACTTTATAATGATGGCCAAATTCATGTCTTTTAACATGTTGTTTGAACTGTTACTATCTTCTCTTATTCTGTGCTGTAGAATGTTGTTTCTGTGCTGCAAAATTCAATCAACTGTAGTAGACTTATTCAGTCATATTGAAATGTTACCAGTTACCTTAATGCAGGTATAAAAAAGAAAAAAAGTCCAATTTACTGGTTTATTCCTAATCTTCAAAACATTGGTTTTCCATTTTAAAATATTATTTTGTTTCTTGTACATTTTAATGAATGTTTTGAATTACCAGAAAGATTTAAACCTAATTTGTGACATTTTATAAAAAAATAAATATAATTATGTAACTATATAAATATACATGGAATAGACGTAACATACTTCATATTTGCATGTGGCAATTTAGGAGTGTACTTCTAAAGGAATTATGAATTTTTTTTCATAATTCAACTCAGTTTATTACTAGATTTAGAGTATGCATTTATTACTATTTATGCAAACGTTTTGTGTCATTTAGATCACAAGCACTGGAAAAAATGTGTATTTTACATAAAGGTGTAACACAAATTAATATTCCATAATACAGAGATTTCTACATTCTGCAGCACTGTTCTCTGAAAAAATATCAAGAGGTGAATTTTTCAGGTAAAGGGCATTGCCCATAATTTTGAGCATTACTCGGAACTCTGAATATAAATGCTTTATATGAATATTGAAAAATAATAAGCTTTATGAAGGTCTTAAAGCCATTAGAATATTTATTCCCCTACTTACTGTGACTAGAAAGCAATAATTAAATAAAGATTCAGATCTGGCTTAAAATTTATGCACATTTGAGGCAATTTACTCTCTGTTACTGCAAGTGCATTTTATAGATCTTGTTGCTTAGAGACATGACAAGGCTGGACTATCTGCAGAATAGGAACTCTCTACAAACACATATTTCAGGGTCCTGAGCCAATCTTCCAAACACTGTGTCTGTTTCCCCCCTCTCCTGTCTCTCCTCCCTTCCTAGCCAACATAACGATCTGAGCTGAGAAACCCTTTGCCAAGATTCACACTTATTATTAGTTTCCTGTCTTGAATAGACTAAAGTATCACAAATTCCTGATGCTACTCCCCCCTCGTTGTTGTTTTTTTTCTTCTGCTTTCCTTCTACATGAAGGCTGCTAAAATAATGCCTGAAAATCTTTTTCCCAATGGTAGAGGTGACTGGACCTTTGATCAATGAAGTCACAGCTTTTCAAGGCAGACTGTGCCAGTGCACTTCACCACTCTGGGCAGTGACGTGGGTGTCAATCTCTTTTCCCAAGTAACAAGCAACAGGACAACAGGAAATGGCCTCAGGTTGCACCAGGGCAGGTTTAGATTGGATATTAGGAAAAATCTGCTCACTAGAAGAGTTGTCAAAGGTTGGGACGGGGAAGTGAGCAGGCATGGGAAGTCCCTGCAGGCATGTGGTGCTTAGGGACATGGTTTAGTGCTGGACTTGGCAGTTCTGGGCTGATGGTTGAACTCCATCTTAAGGTCTTTTCCAACCTAAATGATTCTACTATTAAGAAAGAGCTGGGAAATGTTTTAGAATAGCAAATTAATACCTTTTACAAAGGCTTCTAGCAATGCTTATTAAATTTGATGTTTCATACTTGAGGTAATATTGTACACAGACATGCACATTTCACAGCTAAATATTTTCTTTTCCTGTATGTTCCAAGTAGAGAGGTAGAAAAAATATGGGTAATATTTAAATAATCCAAGAAGGAAAGAATTTCAGACATTGCTTTAAATTCAGCATAGATTTTTCTTTAATCTTTGGCTTTATTTGAAGACACAGCTCTACTTGTGATGCATTGCAACTCAAAACTCAGTCAAATGTCCCAGGCATGTTTTCCTAAGGCATGCCTGAAAAATATTGTAAATTGACATTTTCCCACAAGAGACAAAATTGCCCTTCCCAGTATTGACATGAAGACTGGCTGTACAGTAATTGGGTGACATGCTCCCCAGCAGGACTTGTACATAGAGCTTAAGACTGCTAAGCAGGCAAAGATTTAGTGGCCTACATTTTCTCAGTGAAGTCAGTGGGAATGAATGCCTTCTTCCACGGGCCTTTGGGAACACAGTGTTCCCTGAGAAATGCAAAGAAGGTCCAGGACAAGACCTTCCAGGTAAAATTGATCTTGACATTCATGAAGGAATGTGGGTAATAAAGCTACCTGAGCTTTATGGAGCAACCCACTAATGGAAGAGGCACAACTTTTTACGTCTGAATAAGCATCAGCTGTCTTAAGTTTCAACCAACAATACCAAACTGAATGTATTGGGTGTGCCCAAGAAGTTCTTTTGATCCACCTTTCTCCCAAGTTAAAAGGAATTCCTGTTCTCCAGGAGGGAAACACGGAGCTCTGTGTCACGCTGTTGTTCTGGGAAGCTTGGGTACAATTCTTCTCAGGCCTGCCAACAACGTTAATGCCCACACTCTGCACAAATGTGTAAGTGCCCATACTATAGAATTCCTTGCTTCTGCAAAATACTTTTTCTGACCAGAGAAACCAGTGCAGATGAATTTTATCTTTCAAAGGAAAGAAAAAGTTTGAGGAATGCTGTGGGGACAAACATTTCCTCAGAATCTTAAGTCTTGCAATGAAAGCTTTAATACTAGACAATCTTAATGAGTTCTTTACTTCCAGGCCCTCTCCACCTCTGGACACAGTGAGGGAAATTGCAGATGGCAAACTCATTGCTGAATAAGTTCTACCCTATTTCTATGGAATCTGCTATTTAGCAAACTTTCTAATTTTTTTTTTCATTTATGAATATCATTTTATATTTATAAGCCTATAAATGTATCTTTTTCTGGTTTTATTTTATCATTTCTGTTAATCTATTTGTAGTTTTAGGACACAAAATCGAGTTGATGGCATGAAGCAGTGCCATCTTGTGGCACCCATCACTTGTATGGTTATTTCCTGATTTTTCTGTTCTATTACTTTATAAAGTTCACATTTTCAAGAGTGTTATTTTTTGTTGTGATACAATAAACCCCCCTAATTTTAAGGTCTTTAAGATTATTCTTGAAATGTTATCTAAGAAAACAATGAAAGAAAATCTCCCCGTTCACCCAGGAACATTTTTGAGATCTTTTATTTCACTTAAAAAAAAATCATATCATTTAATAGAAAGAAAAAGTCCTTATATCTTCTAACAGATATTTCAGGATTTGAAGGTAAGCAAACTCTCTTATCATGCTGTGAAAACATGTTGTCAAGAAGGTAGCTTGACAGGTTGCCCTCAGAGAAATGGTGTTCATGGGATATAATTTATTTGCAATGTGTGAAAAGTGTTCTGGATACCAATGTATTGTACATAAACATTAACTATCTGAATTACAAAATTACTTTAAAAAAAACCTATATACTATTACATCCATCCACTCTCTAGCTGACTATTTTTATTCCCCAGAACTGTGGAACTAACCAATTTTCCCCTTTTTTTACTCTGTTTTGCCCCCAATAGGAATGTTAGAACCTGCATAGGAGGAATCTTATTCACTGTTTATGAGTGTGATATGCATAAATAAATTAAAGGATTAGAAGTGGAGCCTTCTTTTGACTTCTGTTCTCTGCTTGACCTTGAGTTAGAAAAGGTAGCTTGAGATTTTCAGAAGCATTTAGCCTTGACCCAGTTCTCCTCTAATTAAATCATTCCTAAAACTCCCACTCAGTAAGAGGTCATTTAGGCCATAACTGCGGACTTCAAAATTAGTTCAGTTGCTTATTTATGCTTCAGTTCCTCCCCTTTGCATAATGTAATAATTATCTGCTCTGTAGGAGTTTTACAAACTTCATTAGTGTTGGATAAAACTGAGTGCAGCACTGCAAAGGGATGTGTGCTTCTGCTGCAGTTGCATTTGCTGTGTCTTCTCATATAATATTTTGTTGTGTAGCTCGTGGGAGGGATCTCCAGCTTACAGAACTTTGTTAAGATATTATCTTTAAAATAGATAACATGCCTTACATTTTATGCTTATTAATTAAATAACAACTGCAGTTTATGACACATTTTCTGTGGAAACTCAGTTACAGTCCAACACAACAACATTACAATTATATTAGAGCAACACAATACCCAGCAGTCTTTGGTTTATATGCAGCTGGTTTGTATGTATTGCAGTGAAGCCTAAGAACATCAGGGGCTGTACTAGTAAGACCACAGGTACAGGAAGAGGGATGGGATTGCTGGTGGCTATTCAGTGCAGCAGTCCTAAGACTGCCTTGAAAGTACTAGGTCCAGTTTTGTGCTTCTCAGTACAAATAAGACACTGATTAATTGAGCTGAGTATAGCAGAGGGCCATCAAGATGACTGGGGCACTGGCACATGAGACATGGAGACAGCTGTGGATAGATGGATTTGTCCAGCCCACAGAAGAGCAAACAAACTGCTTTTTCTCCGACAGTTTAGTGAGTGCTTACAGTGATGATGGAGCCAGATTCCTCTTAGAGGTGCACAGCCTCCAGTGCTGGGGGAAATGGGCACAAGCTGCAGACAGTTAAAATCCTAATTAAGAAGTAAGACAAAGCCAATTACTGTAATGAGGTGATAAATTGCTGGAATGGGTTGCCCAGAGGGACTGTGGATCTTGATCCTTAGATACAAAGTTTGACTTGACCAAGTCCTGACCACCTTATAGTTTCAAAGTTGGATTTTGAAACCAACTTCGCAACTGCTCAACTTTGAGTGGGGAGTTGGATATATGACTTCCAAAGATCCATTTCGACCTACATTATGGAACAACTCCCTGATTTTACCTCAGTAAATGTGTTTTAATGTTATCAGACACTGCAAGAACATTCTCAGGCAGCAAGAACATCATCTTCTTCCATCTTTCCATAAATCTTAAATATTTTTCTTTCTACTTCAATTGGATTACAGTGGCAATAGTGCTGTACCATCTGGAGTAAATTATTAACAATAGTGCTGTTGATTTCATCTTGTGATGATGGCATAAAATAATTTCTCACTTCTTTATTTTGACCCCCAGCAATCTATTTCTTTGCTTATAAATCCCTGAATATTATCTTTTGGAATGCTAGAGCAATCACACTGGGACTAAGGAAGGAAAAAAAACCAAAGCAACCTTTTCATAATCTTTCATTTCAGAAAAGAAAATCTCTAAGGAAATTATGAGGGTGTTCTAACATTCACAGTGATGGTTCTTGATGTACCCTTTGCAGACACATACTATTATCTAGACTCCCATATTCTTCGTATAGTCACAATAAAATCTGAATTTATTTATTGTAAACACTGTAGACAGTATATTTGATTTGGCTGATATATCCTGTGCTACCAAAGGAAAAATAACAAGTGGAAATTATCCTGAAGTGGTTTCTGTTTCACATGTGTTCTTTATGGAGTGAATGGCTTGCATTTTAGGGCACACAGATAGATCCCTCTCAAATATGATTCAAGAGATGTTCTATTTTGCTTCTTCCCTCTGCACTAGTTAGTTTTGCCTTTGCCCTTAGCAACATCTCCATTTTGCTACAGTTTTCAGGGAGAAATCAGGGGGTTTGTGGCAAAAAATAAAAAACAATTCTGGAAGAGATGATTCCTTCTTTATCTCCGTCCTTCTTCAAAGTATAGCTCAGTCAAGGATACTTTTCTGCTCAAAAGTGTTTTGTTTTCTTCATGTGCATCAAGTCCACACAGATAATAATTGTATGTTAGTAACTCAGCACAGATAACAATGTACAATATTGCTAATTTTTCCCCAAGATTTGCATGGATACCTGCCAAAACCCCTAATGTTTACAAAATTAATGTAAAAAAAATCAAGCAGCCGCTAATAAAGACCAGTGTGGACACTTTTAATGTCACAGCTTACATACACTTTCAATCAATTTCATAGATTGAAAAGCTTCTAAAGTAGATGTCTTGAGGATTACAAGATGAGATGAGATTGTGTTTTCCTTATACAAGTCTAATAGGCTCTAACTAGAGTCAGTGAAACCGGACATTTTGGAGAAATTCCGTTGAGGTTTTCTAAGGAGCAAACACATCAGATTGTGGTCACAAGGCAGGGTAGTAACCTAAAACAAAAGCAGAAGATTAAACCCTTCTTTTTACACCTTTTAACACCAAGTGAACTTGAGTCTGATAATTAGGATAAGAGCTTGTCTCTGTCCAGGCACTCGGTGCTTGTCTGGAGGTAAGAGCAGGTAAGTGCCTGATGCAGGAGCATTCAGCTGAACCACTGGCCACTGATTTATTTTAGCATGTCCAACACGGATGTAATCCATGCCCTACTGAGTGCCTCTCGTGTGTTTAAAAATAAATGATAGAGCATATGCCAGTTGCCTATGTTTTATGAGGATTGGGAGGATATTTATGTAAAAGGTGTTGTCTGTATCTGTGGGAGCGGAGTCTGCTTCACTCAGCTTGCGTGTGTGAATAACCTGTTCTCACTCCAGGGAGGGATATTAGTGCAAGCTGGCAACATCCAGCAGATGGTGCTCAGAACAAGCAAAATGAAATAAATTAAGAAAGACGACGAAAAAGAAGAAGAAGGAAAAAAAAAGAAGAAGAATGGAAAGCTTGTTGTTGTTGTTTATATTTCCCTGTGACTAACAACTACTTTGGTGAGGGTTTTTGTTTTGTTTTGTTTTGTTTTGTTTTGTTTTTAATTTGTTTGGTTTGGAGCTTTTTATGTGTATTTCGGGGATTTTTTTATGTTTTTGGTTTTTTTTTCCTTTTGTGATTTATCATCCTGCAGCAAATATTATAATTTCACTGACGTTTGTACATAATTAGTTTTAGGTGGTGGATGGGTGAGAGGGAGCATTGACTGGTTGTTGGCAGGTCTTCTGCAGGCTCCTTAATGGCATCCTCTGGGTTCCAGACTGCTTTGAAATTCCTATAAATTCCCATAGGGTTAATCATAACATGAGTGGAAACGGTTGTTAACTGCTGTGGAAAAGCAACAGATTTTTAAGGAGAATTTCTGCACAGCCTTTAGAGATCTGGTCCTAGTACAGATTGTTCGCTATGCAACCTTAATTAACATTTGGCAGAATAATCACATCTGTTAATTGCTTAAAGTCAGTATTAACAAAAATCCTTGGGAATATGCCTTGAGATATTGATTAAAATAAAAATTAAGTCAAATATTGTCCATATTTACAAGTGATATTATAGATATTATAAAGTAAAATCAGGGATGTATCAGATATTTGTTTTGTTTTCACACAAGAAAGAAGAGCCTTGAGGTCTGTTGTCAGTGGGATCTGACAGTGGCTTGGAAACTGCCTAGCAGCTTTCCAAGAGGCTGGAGCTGTGGCATCTCCATGCCCAGGGGACAGTGCAGAGGCACTGGCAGCTGGGCAGGTTTGTGGAGTCCATGCCGAGGACAGAGACTGGCTTTTCACTGTCCCTGATGCCGCTGTGGAGGGAGCTGTGCCCTTGCTGGCAAACACAATTGAAACTCCTGGCTGTTGCCTTGGTGCAGAACTGCCAGGACACTTCCTCAGGGATGGTCATTCCCTTTCTAGTGCACTGCTGTCCTGTCCCATGGCAGGTCTAGCTTCATGTTTAATTCTGACCTTTTAAAGACATCACTATTGACATTTGTTCCTCTTTTTCTTTTCCTCCTCCATCAATGCAGAAAATAGCTGCCATAATCCCAGGCTCAGGGAAAGATCAGGGGCAGATGTCCAAAGTTACTGATAACAAAACTACAGCTCCTGAACCCTCTCCCTTCAGTGGGAGCTCAGATTTCACTGCATTTGAAATGCAAGAAATCTTTATTTTGGTCTGTGTCCTAACTATGTAAATAGCAGAAGCAGAATAAAATTGTGGAACAAAAAAATGTGATTTGTTTTGCTAAAATCTTTGGAAGAATGAAGCAGCTGTATCATCCTTTTGAACTGAATTGGGGTAAAGAGTAAGTGCAGAATCTTCATGACAGCTCCTTGCTTTAAATAATGTTGCTAGTGCCTAGACCCAAGCACTGGATGCAGTAGATACATTGCTGTGTTCCAAAGCAATCATACAATGTCATAAGGTAATTTAACCTGTGTAAACCCCCAGAATCTGTCTACTCTCAGCAAGTGCACTGGTGACATAAAAAAGCTGCTAGAAAAATATGTCATTGTAAGAGCCTGTAGAAAATTAGGATTGTGACAAATTTTCCATTGACAATGTGCTTTTATTTGTTAAGCAGTAGCTTTTCTCAGTTGCAATATATGTATTCAAGCACATATGTACTTTTCAAACAAAAAGAAATGTTAAGATTTCCAGGACTGTTATCAACAATTTATGTAATTGCACTGAGGTAATTTTCTGTGTCTTTAAGGCCAATTCTAAGAAGAATTTCACTGGTCTACCATGGATAATAATATTTTTTTTCTTTGTTTTGGGGGGGTGATGGTGAAGGAGTAAGAATAATGAAGTAGTAGGAGTAAGAATAATTAAACTCATTATTTAAAACAACCCCCAGTCCTGATCTAGCTCCCTCTGTGACAGACTGGATGTGACTGTATAACACAGCACTAAGCCACATGCCCACAATTGATGACTTTATGGCCCAGAAAAAACATTTTTGTAGTTTTTCTGCAGGTATGGTGCAACCTGCCTGCTGTTTTTCATGAGTGAGAGTTAGGGATGCTTGCATTTGGGAAATAGGCAGATCTAATGATGTTGCCTCCTAGCAGGTAGACTGTGCCCCAAGATTGCCCTAGGATTTGTCTTGGAGGCACATTGTTGGAGATTTCCAGAAACAGGCAGGGAAAATAACAGTGCTGAGTGTAGGAAAAGGGTCTCAGTGCTGAGTGTCCTTCCCAGGATACTTCTTGTTCTGCAGTGCAGACACAGAAAGACACTGTGGAGAAGGAGGAGGAAGAGGAGGACAAGAATGAAGAGGAGGCTGTTGTGGATTCAATATCCCAATAATGAGGTCAACGCACCAGAGCTGAGAAGATGTCCAGATGAGGGAGCCTGCCTGATGAAAGAAGGCAGAAGTTGAGAGACAAATTTTCCTTATTCAAATCCTCCAGATTCCACCCATAACCAATGGAATGATGTGGGAACCCTCATGTTAGTGGCTCAAAGTGATGAGAGGTACAACAAATAGATGAAACAAAATCAGTTAAACAGACCATATTACAAGTATTCAAATTAAATTCAAATTAAAAGTATTCACTGTAGAAGATCTTTGGACACTTCTGTATTGTAATGGTCATGCAGAAAGTAGAAGGCTATCAGATAAGAAGTCTTCTATTCCCGGAATCATTCATAGCTTCCAGGAACTATATCAAATATGATTAAAGTAGAATTAAAAAAGACTGCTATGGTAGAAGTATGTTACAATTGCAAATTGCATTATATTATATTATTCATTTATTTATATTTTCAACATTAATCATAGTCTCACTTCACTAGGGAGAGTCTCAGTAGCAATAGACTTTATTTTAAGACCAGAAATAAAATGTTACTTTGGATAAAGGTAGAGAATGATTGTAATCTGCAGTATTTTTTCCTGAATACCAATGTATTAGAAATCTTCATTAGGGTATTTTATCACCTATTTAAATTACTTCAGAAATTAAATCAACATAAAAGTAAGATTTAAAAACAGAAATATTCAAAAGGAGTTGCTAAATTAATTTCAGGTGCAGACAAGGTCCCACGAAGCCAGTAAAAAGGCAAAGAGTATCAAAGAATGTGCTGAAAGGAGGGGAAGTAAATATTAAATAGAAATATAAATGAAATCTGACAGAAGGTTGAGTCTGAGTATTTATAGGTGACAAGGTGTTAATGTATTATTTAAAAGGAAATACAAATCTGGTTTCTTTTTCCAGATATTACACAAAAAAAGCAGTATAGTAGAAGCATATTCTATTGACAGTGCCACATTCCTTCTACAGCTAAAATGGAGCAGCCTGAAGAAATGAAGTTTAAATGATCTTTATTATCCTGCGTAATTCCTTGGGTGAGTGGGGAAAGGCTGGTGAGTGTGTTTCCAGAGAAGAAGCCTGAAGCAGCATGACCATTATAATGCTTTGTGCCATTCTAGTGTTGATTTTTGCTAGTCCAGCTTCAAAAATCAGTGGACCTATTTACCAACAAAGCTGAGTCTGTCAGATAGTGTTGAGGGGTTAATGCTTTATGACACACAACTGCAGGTTTAACTTTAGAGCTGCCTAGTGGAAGAGAAGCAGTTGTTAATGTCTGAAATTGTGTGGCCAGTTACTAATGGACCAAATAAGGCATCTCATAAGCAAATCTTCTTCAGCATAAAACCAGGGTTCGCATGTTGTGATAAACCACTTAAAAATTAAAAGGTCCCAGTGTGAGTCTATCTGATTTATCATGCTCTTTATGTCATATGAAACATGCTGTAGTCTCATGCTCAGCTCTTGCTGTGGTTCCCACTATGGTTTTAGGTGAAGGACAGAAAGTCACCCCACCCTTTCTTCAGTGCTCCCTTTCCCTGGTGGCAATTTATGGCAACCACTACGTCAGCAAGTGGCTGCCATAAATTGGTGGCATGAGTGGTATGAGACTTGCTCAAGAAAGGATTGCCACAGCTTTTGATGTGGATTCATGTTCCAAGTAATCTGAAATCAATTTGACCTAGAAGTATACTTTGGGAAAACTATCACATTTGCCCTGCTAATAACATACAACTATTTTTTTCAAGTTATCCTGTAGAGGTTTTCACTTTCTTTAACTCTAAGGTGAGCATCCTTTTAATGGGAAACATGGATGCTACAGCTTTTCAGCATGTTTTCATCTCATTTGATTAGCTATGTGAAAGCATACTGAATTTCTACATGAAAACTCTCATTTATACAGAAGCAGTTTATCCAACTTGTAGATCAGACACTGGTGCTTGTTCTGTTTGAACTTCAATATGAATCCAAGCATAGTAGCCAGTAAATGCATTTATTTTGCTTCCAAGGCAAGCAGCAAAGCCTAAGACAACTGCCTGTCAGTAACAGACCTGTTAGCATAGCAGTAATCTGTGTTCCTTGAAGCTGGAGTTCTCAAGGTTACAGAGAAAAGACAAATAGCTCTATTCCATGTCAGCTGCTATACAGAAAGATTTCTTAATTTTGCCTGAACACAAGCTCTGCAAGAGATGTGCTAACTCCTGCAGATCCTCTTGTGGGCGTTACTGCTGGAAAAAAATACAGAAAATTCATTCCACAATGCCATAGCACACTTGGAGTTAGAAGTACAGAAAGGAAAGAAAAACAGCTTGTATTTTTCAGACTAAAAAAATCATATTTTCTTATAAAGTACTTAGCCTTAAACCCAAAATCCTTTCAATTAACATTTCATTTCTCATATATTCACTTTTTGCTATATTCTAGTCTTGTTTGGCATAATCATTCTCAGAAACACCTAATTTTCCGGAAAGGAACATTATTACCATCTTCTCCTCAAATTTCTAATTAAATTGTGCATTTGTAACAGTTTAAGCATTAATGTGTATATAAATAGCAGTTTACTAAAAACACCATAGCATGACAGTTTCTTAGAATCTTGCCATAATCAAAGTATGCTGACCAATATATAAAATAAATATGTAATTGTTTGCTTCCAAGCACTGCAGCTTTGAGAAATCATGTGATTATAGGAAATATCTGGCTTTTATAAAAGATGTAAGGTCTGAGTCCTCTTGATATTGAAGGAAAGGCCTAAAAATGTGATGAGGTGCAACTACAGAGTGCAAAACCCAGACTAAATAAAATGAGGAATACTGACACTGCATTGTAAGAGCACTACTACCACATACAAATTGTCATATTGAGCTGCTCATTTACGTTGGGGTCATTAGGTTTGTACTTAGGTTGAATGTTTGAGAATATCCTCTACACGAGTATAATTCTAGGGCCAACAGAGAAAGACTTAAGTCTTTAAAATGCTGTTTGTGGCATGAAGCTTGCAGCCAGACTCACATGTCAGAATGTGAAGCCTGGAGCTGTAGAAGGTTAACAGCCTCTATGCTCTTTGAGTCTTTGATGTTTATTAAATAGAGTGAGTTTCACAGAATTAGTCCTCTAAAATTGCTGTCTCCTTTAGCTGCTCTCTTTCTCCAGCTTATTCTGTTCCTGTGCTTTGATAATTCTGTTCACAGAGCAGCCTCATGAAGCATGCAAGAAATGTGCATATAACAAAGCTATCTTGAGCAGTTGCTTGGTAACTCTATGTGTTAAAATGCTTCTAATAGTCAAGAGATACATGGATTATAATAATAAAAATACAGGAATACAGCAGGGAATCACTAACAGCTGTTGGGGATTTAACACCCACATCCAGATGCTTGAAAAAAACATGTTGTACTAATAAGCAATGGATTATTAGCTGTTTGAGTAATTGCTTTGGATTCACCATAACGATGAATTTTCAAAAATCTTTTGCCTTTTTTCATACTACCTAAAAGATTAATTATAGGATTTACCTTCAGTTACTGTATCCTTGTCTGACTCTGGAGCTTCTGTGGAAGCAGCCCCAGTCTGAGATGGGGCACGACCAACTCTGCAGGGTGGGGGTTAGGACAGGCCCCCGAGAAGTCAAACGCCTGCTTCCTAATCCATGCTCCAAAACATTGAGGTATGTTTGTACAAACCTGAACAGATCAGTCAGGAAAGATGAGAAGGATATTGTACGCTAGTGGCCAAGATATTATTGCAAATTAAAAAAAGAAAAAGGCCTAAACTGAAGGTAGAAAGTAAACTCTGTCTAACTTTTTAACTTTTGAACTACTTATTTGTTGGTACTTCAGTGTCAGCTTCAGTTTTTCATGGAAGATACCATTTTGTGTGGCTTATTAACATATTTGGAAAAAACCCCAGTAGAGGTTTCTTCCCCAAAAGTTTATTATCTTCTGTGTTGACATGTCTGACAATAGCAATAGCAATAGCAACACAAAAAGTATTCCAATCCTCTTTTTAAAGACTTTCCCATAGGTCATTGCTCCTAATTAATCTCCAAGGGCTTGTTCCTAGTAGAAGATTAAGTTTCACAATGGGAGGATAACCTTAACATCTACTGACACTTTTGGGGAGACAGGGTGGTAGTAGTGCTTCTAATTTGGGTTCAATTTTTAAATTTGATATTATGAAATATTACCATTTGAATACATTTTTCCATTTTTGTCAGTTATGACAAATAATATTTATTGCAAGCATAGCCACAGAAGCCAACTGAATGAAATCCCTGAACTCTGCAAAATGGAGAGAAAGGGCAGGTACCTCCTCCTAATGCACTTCCTCTTTGTGAGCTACATGGTTCTAACAAAGAGGATGAGTTATATTCTGAAATGTGCATATGTGTGGTCTCAGTTCAGCCCTTAAACACGTGATTTGGGATGTCCCACTCTGTCCAAACACCTGCATGGTGTTGACAAATGTAACACATGCCTTGGCAAGTCTTGCACTGTTCTGCAGCAGCAGCTGGAGGCATCTCTAGGCTAACTCAAATGGACAGGAATGCTTATGTTCAGACAACTGAATTGTCTCTTGTCTCTCTGTTTTGAACAGAGAGCAAATGTTTTGGACTTGCGTGGCAGTGTTCTCATAGCAGAGGGTCCAGTAGGGAGGGCTTCTCTGAAAAGCTGCCAGAAGCTCCCTCACATCCAACAGAGCCAAGGTCAGCTGGCTCCAAGGTGGACCCACTGCAGGCCAAGGCCAGGCCAATCAGCAGTGGTGGTAACAGCTCTGTGGTAACATATTTAAGAACGAAAAATAAACTTATTGGGCAGAAGTAATTGTGGAGGTAGAAGAGTGATGGAGTGAGACACATGAGAGCAGCAAGCCTGAAGATCCCCAGGTCAGTGCAGAAGGAGGGGCAGGAGGTGCTTAGGGCAGAGATTCCCCTGCAGCCCCTGTTGCAGCCCAGGTGAGGCAGCTGTGCTCCTGCAGCCCGAGGAGATCCAAGGGGGAGCAGAGATCCACCTGCAGCCCATGGAGGGAGGACCCCACAGTGGAGCTCTGGCTGCCTGAAGGAGGCTGTGACTTGTGGGAAGCCACTGCTGGAGCAGGCTCCTGGCGGGACCTGTGGCGTGTGGAGAGAGGAGCTCCTGGCAGGACCTGTGGCCTGTGGAGAGAGGAGCTCCTGGCAGGACCTGTGGCCTGTGGAGAGAGGAGCCCACCCTGGAGCAGGTTTGCTGGCTGCACTTGTGTCACTGTGGGGGATCCACCCTGGAGCAGCCTGTTCTGAGGGACTGCATCCCTTGGGAGGGATCCACTCACAAGGGAGGGACTTGCTCACAAGGAACTGCAGGCCATGGGAAGGTCTCCTGTTGCAGAAGTTCTTGGAAGCCTGTCTCCTGTGGGAGGGACCCCATGGTGGAGCAGAGGAAGGACTCCTCTCCCTGAGGGGGAAGCAACAGGAGAAACAACACGTGATGAACCATAACCCCCGTTCCACACCTCCCTGAGCTGCTGGGAGGGGAGGAATAAAGAACTGTGAATAAAGTTAAGCCAGGGAGGGAGGGGTAAGGGAAAGGTGTCTTCAAATTTGTTTTACTTCTTATTATCCTGCTCTGCTTTTGATTGGTAATAAGTTAAACTAATTTCCCCAGACTGAGTCTGTTCTGCCCATGACAGTCAGTGGGGAGTGATCTCTCCCTGCTCTTATCTCAACCACAAGCCTTTTGTTACATTTTCGGTCCCCTGTCCAGGAAAGGAGGGCAGTGACAGAATGGCTTTGGTAGGCATCCAAAACATCACAGCAAGAGATAGAAGTCAGGAAAAATAAATCCAATCAAATGCACAGAGAATCAAGTGAAATTGGTGTGGTGGATGGCAATGTTGTGTAGATGTGATAAAAGTTTTCTGCCATAGACAAAAACTGTCTCTTCTATCCCATGTACTTTTTCCAGAATTAATTATCTGATTACTTTAAAGTGCTTACTTGTCTTTTATTACAAAAGAAATTGTGATAGCACTGGAACCAGTGAACATTGTGAAGAAAAATAATTTTTCTTCATTTTTTATTCACAGAAATGTAATGTCAGTAATATCAGAACTATAGAATGCCTGTCCCCTTTTCTGACATTTAGTAATTATCCTTTCCCATTTCACTATTATTCTCTGTTGATAAATAGTACAATAGCAATACCATCAGCATTAGGCCTTCCATAATGCTGAATAGTAGACATACAACATAGTAGACAAGAAGAAACAGAGGCCAAGATGATGTGGCTGAAGGGTAAAGGAAAGACAGAAATATAAGCAATACTTACCTGTCCCCTTTTAGAGGAGAGGTGTTTTGCAAATACAGAATACTACAGCAAAAAGAAGTCATCTTAGCTGTCTGAACAATTACAATTTATTTACTCAAGCAAAAAAGAAAATCAAGATTTAGTGAGCATTTACAGAGGCACAAAAATCTAACTTTTTATGATATTCTTCTGCATGTTAACTGTTAAAATATTCTACTGCTCCATTTTAATGCTTCTTGTAATGGAGTCCAATAATATTATGTATACTAGAACTTATGGACCAGATAATGAGACTATATAGAGAAAAACCCAACTTTGTTCCAAGAGTACTGAATTTTTATCTAGAGCTGCTAGAGCTCAAAGCTATTTAATGGAAGTATTTTCCTTTTATGGATCAAGTGATGAGAAAGCATCCTTCCATAACTCATTTTATGATAGAGGTTGCTTACATTATAATATATAGACTCTATTGCCACAGATACAGCTTTGATTTGCTGGGCAAAGCTAATTGCCATATAATTGCCATTAGATCAATCATAGTATAGTAACAATAATTAGATATTTTTTAGTTTTAAAGTTAGTCTCCAATAAAAACCCCTACCTTTGGTAACTTTATCAGCCAGACAGAATCAAGGAATTCATATTATTATAGCAACTACCATAGGTGGTTCTACCTTAATAAAATACTTTGAATGTAGAATCACAAAGCTGTAGAATAGATTTGCTTTCAAGGGACAGTGAAGACCATCTAGTTCCATCCCCTGCCAACCTTCCACTAGGCCAGGCTGCTCAGAGCCCCATCCAACCTGGCCTTGAACATTGCCAGGGATGGGGAATTCAAAACTTCTCTGGGTAACCTGTGCCAATGCCTGATCAACCCCATAATGAAGAATTTCTTCTTTATATCTGATGTGAACCTGCCCTCTTTCAGTTTGAAGCCATTTATCCTTATCCTATTGCCACATGTCCTTTTAAAAAGTCCCTCTCCAGCTCATTAGAATCCCCTTTGGGTACTGAGAGGTGCCATGAGGTCTTCCAGAAGCCTTTTAAGCCTTTTGTTCTCCATTCTGAACAACTCCAACTGTTTCTGTCTTCATAGGAGATGTGCTCAAGCCTTCTGAGCATCTTCGTGACCTGATCTGGACTTGCTCCAACAGATCCATGTCCCTGTTCTGCTGAGAACTCCAGAGCAGGACATAGTGCTCCAGGTGAGGGCTCATGAGAGCCTTGACCCACTGGTCACAGTGCTCATCACAGACTCATCGAGGCTGGAAGAGATGTTCATGATAATGTAGTCCCACTGTCAACCCAGCACCAACAAAATCACCCCCAAACCATTTCCCCAGATGTCACATCCAGACACCTCTTGAACACTTCCAGAGATGATAACTCCACCATCTTCCTGGGCGACCTATTCCAGTGTCTAACCCCTCTCTCAGTGGGTTTTTTTTTCCATTATCTAATCTGAACCATATAATCTTTTGATACAACCTGGGAAGAGGTTGGCTTTCTAGGATGTGAGTGCACATGTCCAGGTTTTCATCCACAAGCACTCCCAAGTCCTCTTCCCCAGAGCTGCTGTGTGGCATTCTGTTTTCGAG
>VWZV01000877.1:47783-108207 GCA_013397155.1 Irena cyanogastra | reverse complement strand
TTTCCTAAATCTGGTTTTTGATAGAAGATTTTTCTGTCCATTTTTTTTCAGGATGTCATTCTATTAATAACTCACATTCTATATGAACTAAATGCATTTTTTTAAATACAGAGAAAAGAAAAAACAGGTTGAAGTAAGCAGAAGTTTATAATATCTATGTGTTTGTTAAAATAGATTCAGAAGAAGTTTTATTTTATTTTGAAGAAATGCTTCAATTTACAACTGAAAACTTGGTGATAATCCTATATAAAGTACGTACAGTTTAAGGTGGTTGGGTTGAATGAACATATTTTTCATTTGTTTCCAAAAACAACTTTGTCACTGATTTTCTACAGATGATTTCATTCAGTTAGGCAGTACCTGCTAAGTGCAATTTGTTCTAAGATTCGTGAAATCTTTCAGTTTGGACATTTCAATCCCACTAGCAGCACTACTGTTTCAACACTGCAGAAAGAATATAAACATCTGTAAATCATGCTTCCTTCCATCTTCATCCTCTGTCTGCAAATAGCTTTCTCCTTCATTTGAAAGTCTTCAGTTATGGATGTCCCCTTTATATACATTAACCGATTTTTCTCTAGGTTGATGAATTATTTTAATTAAAATGGAAAATTTCGTTCAAGGGAGGAGAACTACCACATCAGGAAAGATAGTCTCTTACTGTCATTACTGAGCAGGCTAAGACTATGTAAATCTGCATAGAAAAATGCTACAAGGCTTACAAAGTAAACCATTTGTACCAGCAAGCATATAGTGGATTCAAAAACTGAAAAACAAATTTTTTTTTTACTATGAAAATAATTTCCCACAAGCAGAAAATTAATGGAAATAGAGAGGTGTGATAATTCGTGGATTTTTATCTGAATATCATTATCTGGTCTGCTTTGTTCTATGTCTTCACTTTTAGTAATTCAAATAATTTTGGTATGTGGAAAAATAGCATAGCACTCAATACCTTAACAGTGGGACAAATCTGAGGAAGGGTCTGGAGTCCATGTGAGAAAAACATAACAAAATAAAAGTCAGACAAATTCACTTAGAAACAAGTTTTTAATTGAGTTGCTAATTTAGCATTTACTTAAATTACGGCCAGTCTCTGGATACCTTTAATTTATGAATAGATGTCCTTCTTTGGAAATGCTTCGGTCATACATAAATCATGCATCTAATACAGGTCTAAAAGTATCAAATTCTACAGTTTATGTTAATCAGCAAGTCAAATTAGATAACCCAATTGTGTCTTCTAGAATTAAACACTCATTGACTATATAAATCTATTTATCATCCCATTAAATCAAATGGTTAGCACTTCTGCTGAAGTGTTAACTTCAAGAAAAAAAGTCATCAAATTCTACTCTGTAGTGTACTGATGAAGTTGGTAGCACTGACAAAATGATGAATACCAAAACTATAGCAGAATACCAGTTTTTCAAGAATTTCTGATAACATAGTTTAAAATAGTAGTTGATGAGGGTGAAGAGAGCTCATTTAACAAAATAGTAAACCCATGTCTATAAACGTTATGATTATGGATTCTCTAGGATCATGGTGATAGAGATAGAATGTATAGAGAAAAAGAAAGAAACAGAAAGAAAAATGAGATTAATTATCTGAACAGTGAATCTTTAAAAATAAGCTTTCCTGTAATTGGAGAAAATTTAAGTATTCCATCTTGACCATCAGGCTATCTTATGCAGCTTTTCATTATTCAGGCAAAGCATTGTCACTAAAATGAATTCATCAGTGTAACAGAGATAAATGATCCAACATGGAACAGACAGAACCATTTTCCTGTTCTTATGAAGAAAATTGTCTCTCTGTACTATTATATCAGTGACAAAGATGTCTGGACTTCATAAGCATTTCTTTCCATTTAGTCTGCCTTAAATATTAATGAAGCAAGGATATAACCTCTCTATGCTAAGTTCGAGAAGGAGTTTAAAAGTACTAGTAAGGAATAGGACTGTTTCAAGTATAAAATAATCAAATTACTTAAAAGATATGTCTAGCTCATACCATGTTGAAAGAATTAATAATGTTAAATAAAAAGGAGATGAGATGAAATGAATCTAAAATACACTGAATTTGTTCTAATCTATACAGTTTTTTCAAGAGAAAATGCATTTATGAAATTCCTCATAGTATTGTCTATATGGATATCAAAATTTTAATCACAAACATAGCCATCACTAATAGTTACATAAATCTCAGGGTGAAAAAAGTGTTTCCAAAAATAAATTAAAACCAAACCTGAACCCCACAACAAACAAACAGTAAAAGAAAGATGTTTTGGACCTGTATTGACAGATTGCATTTAACTGCGGTGGAAAAGATATTGGATAATGGATTATCAGATGTCAGCATATCGGAGTTGAAGTCACCTACAGTACTTTCTAGACTAGTCTCTCCCCGTTGCTTCTTATATTGAAACTGCATTTGCAATAGTAAACTGAAACATATTAGCATTTTAAATGAAGTAGGCATATTTTCAAATGCCAAATGGCAAAGATAGTTCCATGATTACTTTGCAAGCTAGAATCAGAAATACTGACAGATAAATATTCTGAGTTACTCAGCTCCATGATTCTGAATAGGGACTTTATTTGGTTTTCTTTCAATATGAATGTTAGACAAAATCTACAAGAGGAGAGCAAAGCTGCCTATCTCACATTATAAACTTACCTCTTGTATTGTCCTTGAGTATTAATTGAACATAAGTTGAAAATAAACTCCTGTGTGGGTGTATGTACTTCTAGACGGATGAGTGCATGAAAACCAGAGGAATCTCTGTGTTCAGCATCTGATATAGCCAAAATCCCCACCCTTTTTCCAGAATTGTGCCTCAACTGGTACTTGACGTGTACTGTTCAAAATGTTTGCCTTAATACAAGTTAAGTCAAGTTTATCTTAGCACAAACACTGTGTAAGAGACGCTCAGACTTTGGTAGGATATGCAGCAATGAAGAATCTCTAGGACAATTTTATGAAGTGATTCAAACTGTAGAAAGAGTAGTTTATTATTAGCTGCTGTTAGATTTTTGGAGAAAATGTAGGGATTTGTTCAAAGTAAAACTGCTTAACAGTTGCTTATACATGAAGACCTTCACTAAAGGAGTTTCCTTATTGTCACGCCTTAAAGTCAAGCAGAGGAACCTCCCTTCTCCTTTTCCTTTCAATTCTAATACCTCTGAGGAAGAAAAAAAAAAAAACAAAACCAAAAAAAACCAAACAAACCACAATGTCTCCAAACCAATAAACAAAATATATTTGGGAGGACTGTTCAACAGAAGATTGGGTTTAACCACATCAGGAAATCCAGCCTCTACTAAAGGAGTTAATGAAACAGAATTCAACAGGCTCAGATAATGCAATAATATGTAAACAAACAGAGTATCAGGTAGAAGGTATTCTACAGAAGTAAAACTTACCACTATTATAGCACCCAGAATTGCCAGTCATAAGTTTTCCTGGGCACTATTTCAATACCAGCCTTAGTATATGTCCTAGTCCAAATTTTAAGAGCTTCTCTTAAAATGTATGTAGGTCAAAACCCAGAGGTGACAAAGAAAATATTTAATCAATTTCTCTGAATGAAAGGGAATTTCTGAGTAGCAAATTCAAGACAGAGAGACTGGTGTTGCACTAAAATATTTTCTTAGGAGCGAGTAAAGATTTTGTGTATTAATTTTATCTCTGCTGCGAAGGACACACCACATTTCCTAATAGAAACTTTCAATTAGTCTCCCAGCTCAGTAAGACTTTCCTGTTAATGGATTATGTCTCCCTCTCATTTAAGAAATGAGACTCTTTCCCAACATTGCCTGCTTTAGTGCATAAACCTTTTCTTTGGACATCTCACCAAAATACCAACAAATAGCATTCAAGAGGTGATGGGCTATCACTTTAAAAGGAATGACTCAGTTAGGAGGGAACCTTGACACCCAAATGTCAAAACTGGGAGCATGTTTCTGAATAGGCAAACAGAAGAGAAATGTAAGGAAGAAAATGACAAAAAAAATCTGAGAGTTAAATAAAAATGAAACAAATATTATGTAGAAAATTGTGCCAGAAAAATTAATACTAGCTCTGAGAATACTTAAGAACTTAGAAACTCCTACAAGCATGCAAAAATAGAATTAATTAGGTATGCAAGAATTCCATTCACATTAATTTATTTACTGTGTATTCAGGCTCAGTTTGCACTTTCTTCTTTTTTTTTCTTTTTTTCATTTAACAGTGATGTGTCAGTTTAAGGTGGACAAGATTGCCATCAACCCAAAGATTCTGCTTTAGAGAGAAAAAAGAGCTAAACCTAGATATATAGATGTAGTTTTTAGAATATACAAAAAGACAGATAGACATTTCTTTTCTAAATTATAAGGTAAAAAATAAACAAACTTAGATGAAGAACAATAATGGAAGACCTGAAAAAGATGTAATTAGCAAGCTTATCCAGCCACAGACAAAAAGGAGAGAAAGAAAGATAAAGTAGATCTTAATCTATCGTTAAAATCAAGACTAGATAAAGCTGATAAGTGTGCACAGTCTCAACTAATGAAAAGATTCTCTGAATTCCTTCTTTCAGCTATGACAAATTTTTCCAAGCTTTTTATTTTATCTTTTTTCTTCTTCTTCTTCTTCTTTTTTTTTTTTTAATTTTACACTGGTTTGAGTTCCATAAGGAACTTATGGAACTCATGCCTTCATGAAGGCATTTGCTAAGTAAAGGCTCACAGCTAGGATCCATTTTGCATAATGGTATCTACAGAAAAAAACCTGGGTATCTAAACTCTCATTAATTGGTGGAGAATTCCATATGATTAGCAGGGTATAGAGAGCTATTAAGCTCAATCTAAAACACAACTTTTGAATCAGTGAATATTTGAAAAGAGATCTGTAAGTTTTTTGGTCAATATTACCTAAAGTTCTTAACCGTAGTTTTTATAATAAGTTTTAAATTAAGAAGTGCTTTGATTTGGGCTTTTGGGTGATTTGGGCTGAGTTGATTTACAACCTTTCATTTCTGATCCATTAAGAAATATGTCCTACCAAAAGTCACTGAAATTTAAAATTTAATTCAGATATAGTATTTGGGCTTATTCTTTAGATATTTACATTTGAGCTACCACTCTACAGACAACAACAGAAAGAAATAATACAATTTTTCATCAATTTCATTCTGAAGTACATGTTCACATCTGACCAGTGGGAACAGCTCTATTTCTTCTTTTTTCAACAAAGGAACACTGAGGGTATTCATGCCATCATAGAATATTCTGAATTAGAAGGGATCCAAAAGGATCATCAAACCCCACATCTTGGCCCTGCAGAAGTACATTCTAAGAATCACACAACTGACTATCTTAAATCAAAATGTTTATGATTTGGAACTATGTCAGCATTAACAAAACCACTGAGAAATCCTGGAACACTGAAAAAATGAAAGATGTAAAGGAACAGGATATTCTATTTGGTCAAGCCATAATTTCAGGTACACTTGCTATACTATTCTTTTAGATTTTGAATTCAAGCTGCTAGATATTTAGCTACCTCATCTTTAAAATATTTACTTATATTTTATTGGAAAAATGATATTTTCTTGCTTAATAACCAAAATTTTCACTGTATGTACACTGCAATGCACTGGAAAAAAGATTGATAATTAACATCTTCAACAGTGGAAAAAAAGGAAGAAAATAAGTGCCAAAGCATTTTCTTTAAGAGAAAACAAAATTATCCGTAATGTTGCAAGTTTGATTTTTCTCTTAATAGAGAACACAAATACAGCATATGATATGAATAATAGTGATTTGGGGATTTTTTTTTTTACAAAATAGCCATAAATTAATTTTCAAAATTCAAATGCAAAAATGACATTTGAAAATTTGAATAATTAAATTCAACTTTGGAACAAGTCTTACTTAAAAATGAATATGGTCTCTGCATGAGGAGCACTTAAAAGATTACAGATATTAAAATTTCTCCAGGAATATAGGTCAAGTTTCTCTCTGATTTAATCCTCTTTCCCTGCACATTTTGTATTGCATGTCTGTTGAACTAAGTGGTGGAGAAAAGCACCTCAGAATGAAAAAAGGTGCTGAAAAACTTGTACTTTTTTTTTCCTGATAAATTAGATTCAGTTTTCAAAGAAATATAGTTATATTTTAGCCTACATATCTTCCTACATAGAAACAGAGATAATGTACTTTTCTAGATGTTCTATAAATCCCATAACAATTGCAGAAGCAGTTACAGCTATCTTCATAACTGTAGTGCCAACACAGATACTTGAAAGTGCTTCTGTGGGTGTTATATAATGCAGAGTTGGAGACAGCAAAACGAAATCAATAAAATGAAATAAAATAAAATATATTTAACTGCTCTTTTTAAGCTATTTCCTGATGGTAAAAGGATTATATTAAAAAGCAAGTAACTTAGACAGGAGGAACCATTAGAAGCTGTGCAGTTCAGCCCTTTCCTGGAAGCAGTGCCAGCCCAGAACAAGTTGTGCAAGGTCTTTTGCAGTTCAGTGTTGGAGAACGGGATTCCAGCAAGCTGTTCCAGAGCCTGATTACTGTCAGAGTGAAAAAAATCCACTTAGATACTATAAATTTCCAGGGCAATATGCGACTCTCTCTTCTTATCTAGTTGCTACACACCTCTGAGAGAGTTTGGCACTGTCTTGTATTGTCAGACAAGTTTACAATTCCCTCCCAAAGCTGTGTCTTTTCCAGTCTGAATAAGACCTGCTCCATGAAGTTCTCCTCACAGGGCAAGCGCTACAGCCCCAAACTGTCTTGATAACTTCTGCTGAAGTTTCTCAAATATTTCAATGTCTTTTTGGTCCTGGAACAGTCCAAAACTGCAAACAATAAGCTGCCTTGTTAGTTGTGGAGTCCAACCCATCAATGTATCTTTATGGTCTTCCGAATAACTTTTAAATCAAATGATCACTTACAAATAAAGGTGAAAGAAGAATATTTATAGGTATTTCATTCTCTCATTCTCTGAGTTTTTGGAGAAGTTATGGAGGGAAGGAGGGAAGTTGCTGTTTTGGTTTTTGATTTGTTGTTGTGTTGGTTTTGTTTCAGTTTTTTTCGTAGAGTTTTGTCTGTTTGTTTTTGAGGGGTTGGGTTTTTTTCTGAAAATGACTGGCCACCTAACAAGGACTTAACAAGAGCCGAAGGACTACTGGAGCAGTCCTTCATGAAGGACTCTAAAGAATAGAAAGAATAGAATATATTAAAATAGAGAAGAATAGAATAATTTCAGTTGGAAGGGACCTACAGTGATCATCTTGTCCAACTGACTGACCAACTCATGTCTGACCAAACATTAAAGCATGTTATTTTGTCTAAATGGCTCTTTACTCTGACAGGCTTGGGGCATTCATTTTTACAAAAAATTAGATCAATTTTTCTAAGTCGAGTCTGTTTTGCCTGTGATAGTAGTTGGCAAGTGATCTCCCTGTTCTTAACATGATCCATTGGCTTTTCATTGTATTTTCTCCCCCTGTCCTACTGATGGGAGAGTGCTGGAGTGGCTTGATGGGCACCTGGCAATCATCAAAGTTCAACCAACCATACTCTTTCACAGTTTTTATTCTCCCTATGTGTACA
The DNA here is from genome assembly GCA_013397155.1 of Irena cyanogastra. Lineage (NCBI taxonomy): Eukaryota > Metazoa > Chordata > Aves > Passeriformes > Irenidae > Irena > Irena cyanogastra. Next base: position 100,588 of record VWZV01000877.1, on the reverse strand, counting down.
CCATCTCACAAACTCCAGTTATGTTTTCCCTTTCAACCTGAAAATAAATAGTTATGCTGTAAGGACAGCAAAGTTCAAAACTGTGAGGAGGAGGAAGGAGTCTGCGATCAAATTGAGCTGTTGACACATTTATGTGGGAAAAAATGTAGGAAACAGTAAGATTCCTGCAGCAATGCCCATATTTAATATTCAATATTATTTTATCTTTTCAAATCATACTGCAGGATCTGTGATGTTAGATATACAAATTTAAGGGTTACTTTTGAAAACATAAGCATTTATTTGGTGGAAAGTTGTATTTTCTACACTGATAAATGTTTTCAAATGTGGATAATGACATCCAATGCTTAAGGGAATTTACTAATCACTACAGGGATCAGAAAAAAATATTGTTCTTTCAAACACAAGACTATATAAATAGATATAGATATAAAAAACATAGATTATGAAAAAAAATGCTCAGTGATTTGTCTTCCCAGGCAGTTATAAAAATCACCTGGTGATTTCAAAACACAAAGCTAAAACCCCAAAAGCTATAAAGCAATTCATTTAATGAGAAATAAACAAAACATTTGTATAAAAATATTGTATCTGGCAATGTAGCCATTGTTGTGTAGCCAATGTGTCTGAATATTTTGTAATTGACTTGTAATACTTTCTTAGGGAGAAAATCCCCAAATCTCACCTTTAAATATTTACATGATGGAATTAATCCTGCTATACAGTGCAGTAATGGTAGAAAATAGCACTCTGTCCAATAAAACAATTCAGTAACAAGGGGTTTGTGAGTACTAAAACTAGTCCTGATTTTGTATTTTTTTTAATTGGAACAGGATTATAAGAAATTATTAAAAGGATGATTCAACATGCAAATGTATGTGGTAAACTGGACTAATGAGGATGTAGTCACGTAGTCTAATCCACATTACAGTGATATAAGTGAAAAAATCTGATTTCATTTCACTGGTTCAATGCTCTTTGTTTTACATTTATTAAGAAAAAGAGCAAAAGGAATAATTCTTAATCTAACGACAGCTGGCACCATTTTCAAAAAATAATTTGACAAAATTCCTTTGTAACAACTGTAGTAAGAGAATCAGAATCACTGGTTAGGAAAAGAGTTTACAATTAATAGTCCAGCCATCCTTCCATCTTAATATTCTTTGTACATTACAGGCAAGACTGAAAGTATTGGGTACTGATGAGAAATAATAATGTACCAGGCAAAGGGAAATTACAGACAAAAGTAGTGACTATTCTTGATACCATTAAGAGTAATTTTTAGGCAATGACTTGAAGCAGAATAATATAGTAAACAAGTACAAAATTATTTTAATTTTTAAATAATTATTCAATATAGTCTATATTCTGTATATTTAAATAGCTAAAATGACTAAACCAGACATTTCTTTCAACTTTATGCTTATGAATATAAAATGGCCATAGTTCTTTGATGTTAAAGGTAAGAAAAATATTTCTCTAATCTGCATGGAAAAATAAGACATATATAGACTATGGTATATAGTACCAATTGATAGCATACTAAAGAAACATCTAATATGTATTTGCATTTCAAAATTTAATGTCATTTTTAATCTTTTGATTTGAGGTACAGAGTTTGGTTTTCAGAGTACATTGGTTCAACACAGTGGAGGAAAAACTAAGGAAAGGGAATTTGCAGTTCTTGATACTGTGACCTAGCTTTAACAATAAACACAAATGTACTCCTCCCTCAAACAAGAGATGCCACAATTTATCTCAAGCATGTTTCTCTTATTTTCTCCTAATTTTTGGGAAGTGTAAGCCCTGTCAGCCAGATTCTAGCTAGTTACTGCATCTGAACCTCTGTGTTAGTTTCCCTGTCTAGGTTGTATATACATATATATTTATAATGTAAACTCCTCTGGTATTTGTTTCTCTGTGAGAGTAGGTAGAAAAGCAGACTCTACAGTACATGATTTTTGATAAAACTAACACAAAGTTATGATGGGCATCATTAGGATCAGATTTTGTTATGCCCTTTATTCCATCCCTTGAAAAATGCAAGTTAAACCTAATTAATTAGACATCCATTGCAAATTTAGCACCTGTTTTGATAATTTCACCTTCCTCATTTCATTCCTGACTCACCATTTTCTGTCATGTTCAACAAATAGCTTCTCTCCTCTCTCAAGGTCTTTTAACACTTATCTTCCCCTCATAAACTTGTACTATTTAAACACATTGACTTTTAACATGTCACTTTGTGCCCCCAATCTTTTAGTGATGCCAGTCTCCTCCACCCACTTGTCAAATTTTCAAGGAAGCATGCTATTGCTTTGTCCCCTACAGCACCTGGGATTAAACCAGGACTTGTTCTAAGTTCTTTGTCATATCTCATTTCAAAATATGTGTTTATGTTTATCCCACTCCATAAAGAGAACAAGACAATCCAAAAGAAAACAAAAACTGAGTAGACAGCAGATAGACAGATGGTGCACTGGGACTACTTACTACCCTGCTGATGAGACAGTTTGACCATTTCCCTGTTTGTCTCCCATCTGTCTATCTGTCTGTCATTTCTTCTTTTCCTAGACAATAAACTCTTTGGGGTGGGAACTATGATTTGTTTTTTCTTTAGTTCAACAGTTTTGATTCTTCTTGTTTTAGTAAAAGGCAGAAAGCTCTACATTGGTCCTGCAGGTTCTCAGCATGTGTCATAGCCTGAGCAGGTTTCAGCTTGCTTTAACATTTTGCTGGTGTCAGTGATTTCTCCCTCCCCTGCTATACCTGCAGCTCCAGGAACAGCATTGTAAGACTTGAAAGCTTGTTACCTTCAAAAAACTAATGTGCCAAATACAGGGAGCTAAGGAATTCTCACCCAATTAGTATTTTAATAGTTGAATAGTCCAATAACCTATGTCCTCTTTCCTCAAATGATGTACTAATAGGTCTTATACACCATGAGTATCTAGAATGTTTTTCCTTGTCTTCAGAAATTTTTGAAATTAAATTGTTGTGTATTATACTTCTAATTAATATTTCTATAAGGACCTCAAGTGTTCAATGCTTTACTGTCCTATCTTCATGATAAAATTGTTCACACTCTGTAGTGACTGATTGAAAACATAGAGCACATAAAAAGAAGGAAATAAGATGAATCGATCAATGAACATTCCACGTGTGAAACTGTTTGTAAACAAGTGATGGCTTTGCTCATCAAGCTTGATCTCAGATGCATTGCTGAAAGTTGACTTCCCACTCACAGGCCTGTGGAATGAGACATTTATGCGAGCCTGACATCAGTTCACTAGCCAGAAGAATTCAGTCTAGTTTTAATACCTGTACTTAAGCAGGTTCGATTACTTTAAGCATATATCTCAGATGCATCCACAAAAATAAAACACTGGAAAGGTGAAAATATATATCTTATAATCCAGAACAAAAAATAAAATCAAAACTGGTGAAAATCTATTTTTTAACAATTTTATCCTGCTATGTTAGAGAAAAAGAGCATACCTCAAGCAATGGGAACACAAAGCAGGGATGTCATTTTTCACATTGGTATATTTCTACTGTAAAAAATAAAACCTTTCTGGAATTCAAGTCTTTCAAATTGCTTTCAATATTTTATAATATGAACGGTATTTCCTATTGCATTTCTCTGTTATTCTGTGTGATTTAATTGAATTTTAAAATTCAGAAAAAAAAGTTACTTACAAAATGCTATTTTGGGGCATTTTTAATATATACAGAAACATCTTAATATATTTTAAAGCACTTAAATTCAAAGTGTGAAAATCTCTAATTATATGTGCAGTCACTGCAGATTCTTATATTAATTGGTGAAGTACAGGGCTGTAAAAATTTATAACAATTTATAACATTATTATAAGAAAATATATATGCTTGCTGTTTATCTGTTGGTATTTCCTAACCTTAATGGTGCCTGACTTGATTTGACATCCAAGTGTGTGTCTGTGTGCATTTTGGCAGAGAGGGATGTGCAACAGCTGTTATATAAAATTATATAAAAATAAGAATGTCACCCAGAAGCAAAATTGCTGTGCAGGAAAAACAGTCAGTTATTTAGAAAATTTGAACTGAAGATCACAGCTCTCCAAATATATGTCTATTCCATTACTTAGTCATTCCAACAAGGCTGCTTAATCTAAATCGTCATGGCCAGTAAGTCAGCATAAAAAAGTTTAAAGTTTTTCAGGCTTTACAGCAAAACTGGGGGGAAAAGATCTGATGGAAATAAACACTCTAACTAGGACTGTCAGTCTACGACTTCTTGGGAATGACACACAAAACTCTCCAATGATTCTTGTAATAAATTCCTGATTTTAAAACAAATCAGGATTCAATCACAAGCAAGGAAAACTTTTTTATTAATCTCTCGCTTTTTCTCTCCATTTTAGGATTTTATTTCCCAAAAATATTGTTGGTATTTTTCAAAGAGATTATATTTGACACTCTTAACTCTGGGAGCTTCTCATGGCTTTATTTTCCCAAATTTTATCCTTCCCTGAAATGAAATAGTTGTATTTCTGATTTCTGAAGGAAAGGCAGTTAAACTGAGTATTTAGTATTTCGCATTTTTTGTGAACCAAAAAGGCACTGGTGACCCCAGTCTAACTACTTTGTAAGCAACAACAGGTTGATTGCAAGTTGAACCAGTTTTCTTCCATAATGTTTGTCTTAATTTTGGATCTGGAAATGTGGTTTCTGGAAATGTGTATCTGGAAATATGCTTTACCATCCCATGCAACCAAAATTTAGAAGAATACAACCTCTGTATTAAAAACAGCTATTAATGAAAAATTTAAAACATATGTTTAAGGATAAAACAAGAAGAGAACGAATTTTTGATTTATTAAGGGAATATATTTACTCTCCTTACCAATTCAGAGAATGTTATTTTTGTATCATTTTCTGACAAAATTTGCTTAGATTTTAGAACAATATTTTGTTAAATGATACGCTGTGTGCAGAAAACAGAAAGCCGACTTTTTCATTATCAACTCATTTTCTAACTACTAGATAAGACATTATAAGATTTTCTGTAAGTTCTCATAGAGGCATACCTAGTGCTCAGCAGATTTTTCAGCTGCACTTTACCTCAGTGACTGATAGTCTTAAGAGAAAAAAATTATGTGGCATTCACATAAACACATCTGCAGACTGATTTCTAAACATATAATTTATCTTTACAGATGTAGTAAAATGATTAGGCATCTAAAGCATCTAACTGGAAGACCAAGTAAATGAAAACATAATTTTGTACTTTTGAAACATAGTATTTATATTCTTCTGCTAAAGAGAAATCCAGGAGAAAAACCCCCAAAAATCAATTTAAAAGGCAAAGAACCTTCAAAACTTTGAAGGTATTTATGATAGTGTCTGAGAGAAGGAAAAGCTATCAGTTTCATGGAAGAGAAAAAGGATCAAACATCTTAAGAAATCAAGGGTTATTTCATTCGGATTGACTTTATGCTGGAATGTATTTACTTATGTCAGTTTTCTATTAACATCATTCACTTCTGAAAACATTTTTCCCCCTCATATTTATAATTTCCTATTTCAATGGAAAGCTGGGGACAAGAATTTAGTACCAGATTTAGAGGTATTTGTCTTAGTCATCCTCTGATGTGAATATTTCATTACTCTTATACAGGCCAAAAATCTATGGCTGCAGCTGGGTTGAACGACTGCAACCCAGGGATGGCTGACCATACTCATGGATATGCATATTTTTGTGCTGTTTATGAATCTCCAAACCATGCCTCAAACTAAATCCTTTTGTTCACTGCAAGCCCCGTTTTCCATGCTCCCAAGATCAGCTTGACACAGTACCTGCCTTGCCTCTATTCTGCTTCCACCATACCTTTAGAAATTATTCCAAGTTCCCACTTCTAGACTTTGATACAACTAAATGAAAGAGTAATTTCTATTCTTTGCAGTAGTGTTATTCCATAGGCTATGAGCTCTTCAATTTGTCTACATATATACCTTCAAAATAATAAATTGTAATTCAGGTCTGCCAAGTATTAAGGTTCAGAATTTTATGCTTTCTTATTTCTCAGTCCCATAAATTCTGATTTAAGAGTAGGTTCAACTGCTAATGCATAAAGATTGGAGTGAGTTCAAAGGGTTTTCAGCTCAACAAGTTTTAAGTTTGTTGGACAGTAGGTTGTGTACCCCACTGAAATTTTGTCTATAATATTTTTTATTCTGTGTGTTCTCATCATAGAAAATAACAAGGGGATATATACTGAAAACCTGTACAGACTCTTGAGGGCAAAAGGTACCTGTTCTCAGAAGGAAGATCTAAAAAATTGCAAACTATGTCACCTCTTTCAAGGGTGCTGTCTTTTAACTGTGTGAACACAAGTGGATCTTTGAAAACTGAATAATTAATTCCAGTGCTAAAAGTGGCTCAAAGAAGAATGAAGCATATTAAAAAAATGCAAACCTTTATTACAGAAAGTGTGTTCTTCAGATAATTGTTCTTTAGTAGCTGAAGTTAATTGCTATTAACCACCACGTTTTTAAGAGAAGCCCAAATATTTCACTTAAGTTTGAAAAGTTTAGATTTATGTCAGCTGTATTAAAGAAAAAAAAATCTTTTTGACAAACACTGCTCAAATATATGATATATCATTTATGTCATAGCAAAGTTTTAAAGACTTTTTTTAAGATACCTGATCCAGATTTGTTTATGCTATGATTTCTTAGAATTTCTATTTAGCCTGTAAAGTGGTAAAGAATGTTTGATCTACTCAGTCTTTGAAAATTAAATTTTACACAGCTTCTCTTTTTCTATTTTGCTTACCTTTCAGCACAATTCTTTCACAAGACTTGGACTACACAATATCATCCCCAGTAATAATTTAATTGCATGGTGCTGGGAAGAGGCTGGATATGATTATGGCTTCATTACTTCCATAAAATATACCATCTTGAATTTATTAATATCCTATGAGGTATAGTTATAAATAATTTAGGATCTGTTTCTCCAACAAAGAATCAGACTGCATTCAGTGGTAGAATACTTTTTTTATGTCATGTGTGATTGTTTACTTATCATTGGGGTAGCTTTCCCAGACCTTAGTATAATATATTGAAAATTCTTCTGTGGCAGTATGCATCACAGAAGTTGCAATAGAAGCACTTTTGTGCTCAATCCATTTTAAGACCCATATACTGTAGCTATGTAGTTTTCTTAAAAGCTCTACGATTAAATGTATCACTGTTAAGATATTCACTGTGAATATCTTGAAAGAATAACAAATGCTAGTTTGGAAATTTATATTTTAAAGATTCAAAAACATGTTTTAAGCACACTTTCACTTCATCCTTTCTATGTGCTACATGAAAAAGGAACTACGTACACTAACACTTTGAATAACCTGAAGTAAGAAGACTGGATCAAATTTTGATTGGCTGGTTGATTGGTTGGTTTGGTTTTGTGCCAATGTATAATAAAATATATACACCAGGAAAAAAAACATACAGAATCGAGCTTATGGGAGCATCATGAAGTTCAAAACAAGGAATTGCAAAATCCTGCACCTGGAGAACAACCCCAGGTACCAGTATATACTGGAGGCTGCACAGCTGAAAAGGTGGGAGGGTCCTTGGGATGTTGGTGGGCTCAAAGTTGAACATGAGCCACCAATGTGCCCTTTTGTTAAAGGCAGCTAACTGTACCCTTGACTGCATTAGGGAGAGTATTGTCAGCATGCCAAGGGAGGTGATCCTTCTCCTCTACTTAGCACCGATTAGGCCAAGCCTGAAATGTTGTGTGCCTGGATCTTCAGTAAAACAGGGACACAGGAGACAGTCTGTGAATGACCATGAAGATTATTAAGAGTCCGGACCATCTCTCCAATGAGGAATGTCTGAGATAGCTGGGACTATTCATCCTGGAAATAAAAAGGCTCAGAAAGGATCTCATCAATGTGTGCAAATACTTGGAGGGAGGAAGCAAAATAGACCTGCAGGCTCTTTCAGTGGATCCCAGCGACAGGATCAAAGGCAATGGGCACAAAGTAGAATATAGCACATCTGACATCTGAATGTCAGAAGACACATTTGCACTCTGGGGGTAGCTGAGAACAGGCACAGATTGGCCAGGAAGGTTGTGGAGTTCCCATCCTTGAGGATATTCAAGAGGTCTACTCGAACAGGAGGATTAAACCAGACCCCATCCAGCGGCTCCTTCCCACTTCAACCATTCTGTAATTATGAAAATAAAATTAAATCCTATGCATGCAGCAACTTTACCATTCACTAAGTAACATATAGCAGTGTTTTACTAATCTTTATAACAATTCCTTACGTGATACATTATTTCATTAATGGTTTGGGAAAAAATATAATCTAGTGATTCTACACACGCACACAGCTTTCAGAGAGTCACAGAGTTTTCTAGAACTTCTAAACTACAATTTCGACTATAACTTGGTTTTCAATGTTCACTTTTTCATATCAACTAAGGCTTGGTACTTTATGCTCTGACTTGTTGTGTTTGGAAGAGCTGTCTTCTGTTTTCTGATATTGCAATGTTAATCAGCAAGAGGAGATTGTTTTAGGTGAAGGGGGAAATACTTTCTTTTTGGGAGACTTCTTCAAAGAAGAAAGCAAACCTCTAAAACTGTACAGAAGTACAAACATTACAATCTGTGGGGTTTTTTTTTAATGCAAGTAAAGTAATTAGATTTTTGTTTTGTGAAATGAAAAATTATTTCACCCTGAAATTTGTTTTATGTTTCTTTTAGTTTTTAGACTGTTAATGATGATGGGCATTTTTGCCTTATGATTTATACAGGTTAGCATTGATCTACTTCCTTACACTACTAGTAATATATAATAACAAAACAGCTTATTAATTTGCACTATTAATTTCTAGCACTTTTGGATGTTGAAAATGTAAATGATTTCCCATAGAATGAATTTCAATAAGATCCTTCTGGGTTTTTTCGTGTTAAAATGTTTTCCTTATAGATAATGGATACACACATAGAATGTATTTCTCTATAAGAAAAAATACAGGTTCGGTGGATACTTTCTAATTCTGGAAGGCAAAAATATTATTTTCTAAAGAAAACAATAAAGCTTACTTTCTAGACTTTATTTCTGCTGTTCAGCTTGCTGACTTTTTCTTCCTATCCAGTACTGCACTGAGCAAAATTGCCTCCAAGAATTTGTAGTACCTCAACTGATTTGAGAAAAAAAAAAAAAAAATTGAACAAAAATGCTAAGGAAATGGTTCACTATGGTCTTTCACAATGGATCCACCTGTCAAATTCTGACATTTTCAAATTATTAATAAAACCAAAAAGACTAAGTACTCCAATGACTTATGGTTCTATTTGAAGAAATCCCAATTACCCAGATTCACCTATTTCTTTCTGGTTATCACAGCCTGTGTATCTACAGCATGCACGAATAAAGACATCTTTACTGCAAAATTTTGCTTTAATTTTTTTTTGTTTCAGTGTTTTATTGTGATAATAATAAAAGCATAACGTATATTAAAAAGTAAGATTTTGCATTGTGTTGCACATTCAACTCAGCAATGATAACAGCAGTCTCAAGGACTTCTGAGAATCAAGGGCAGGCTGGAAAGTAGCCTGAGGCTCACCATACTCTGATGGTTTAAATGCCTACAGGCAATGCTGAAATGTAGGACCTGAGTCACCTACCAGCAATAAATCAAGTCATTTGTTCGTAATTACGTGACACTTTAACATGGTCTAATCAGATTGCTAGAGAAATGCTGTAAATTTCAAATACTAGTATTGCTCCAAGAGAATGCCTACAGATGGTAAATCATATGTACTCCTCTAGCTACGACACTATATCTTCTTGGGCCTCATTGCAAATGTAAGTGGAATACGACAAAATTATAATCAAGCTTTTCATAGTGTGGCCACCATGTCCCTAGTTGTTCATATCCACCATTATGATTGTTATAGAGATTTTTGACAATAGGTTCTCACCTCCACAAGATAGATTTATTGGCACAGATCAATTATGCTACCCACTAGCTCAAGATAGATGCCTCACAAGAGGGACCCAGAGCAAAGAAATCTTTCGGCAATTATGATCTTACAATCTAAATTCCCCATCCCTCATGCAGCAGTCTGGACCAACAACAGTATTAGGATCTGGAGTCTTCTCACTTTTCATTGATTTGCTCTTTCATTACCAAGGGACCATAACATGGTCATCTTCTTTTAGGTTGCTTTCAGCAGGGGTTTCTGTCAGTTCTGTAGTCCATGTTATAACAAGGTCGTTACAGTTTATGAGCTGTTAATTCTAGCTATTAATTTTTAAGTAATATTTAAGATACAGTTTAGTCTATTCTATCTATTATTAGATTGTTAGCTCCACGTTTTACTGTGATCCCTCTTTGAATTGAACATATCCATATGGTTCAAATTGAGTTCAACTTGCTGCCTAACATTTCTAGCTACTTATGGCAAGCAAGCATTTAGCTATTTTCAAGTAATATACAATTTTCCATAATAATCCTGTCAAATTATGTCATAATCTCAAGAAGCACAGACTTCCATCTACATATTTCTGTAAGAGGTAATTTGGAAACAAAGAGCTGAGACTGTGTCCAACATGTAGTGCCCACTTAGTTTCTCTACTTCCACCTTAGTCTTTAAATACACTAAGCAACAAACAATATAACAAAAGTAGGGAGAAAAATATATTTATTTTTTCCATCACTTTATTGCATGAAAGGGCTATTTCTTATACTGTAAAACCACATTGATAATACTTTATAACCTGTCTAATCTTAGACCTTCTCTGAATAGATTAAATATTGAAGAGTAGTTGCGTAAAAATCAGCTTTTTCTTGAATGTAGAAATAACAGTTCCATCACTTCCAAAGTGATAGAATTTTTTAAGAATAAACATATTTTTAATTACTTTGATGATCATAGATATTTCTTAACCACTGCTGAGCTATACAAAGGGACAGTATCCTCAGATGTTAACACTCCATGTGAAATGCGGAAGCACTTCTAGCTTATCAAGATAAAAATAAGCTGAAATTACTCCTTTAATGTATGTGAAGAAAATTACTCCTAATCAAAATGAACTGCCCACATGAAAAGCCCAAATCAACAACACAAAAAATGGAACTAAAAATAATTATGACAGCTATCCTTTTTCTCTATAGAGCATAAATATTTCATACAGTAAACAGCTAAATATGAGCATGCCTTCACAATGCAACAGTTTGAATCTAACTTTCTTCTCCAGTCAATCTGAATTTTATCACTGGGAGTGAGGAAATTATGCTGCACTCCGCAAAAACTTTTATCTGAAACTCTTTCATTTTGCTAGATTCTAAATAAATGTTTAATGTTAGCAAGACTTAAACATTTCATTTTGCATTTTGAAATGTGTCTTCTGTTTCTTTGCTTTTAGTGTTACAATTATTAATACTAGCACTAAATTTAATCCTTAATCACAGAATCCTTTAGTTGGGAAAGGACCTCTCAGATCATTGAGTCCCACCCTTGATCAATCGCTATCTTGTACCCTAGACCATGGCACTAAGTGCCACATCAAGTTGTTTTTTGAGCACCACCTGGGATGATGACTTTACCACCTCCCTGGGCAGCCCATTTTAATGCTTAACAACTCTTTCCATGAAGAAATTCTTTCTGATATCCAATCTGAACCTCCCTGAATACGACCCAAAATATTTGGAATTGCCAATATTTGTTCAGGAGGAAATTTTCTCATCATATTCTTGTGGTTTGAATTGTGTCAAGTAATGTGTGGTGTATTCTGTTTCTCTTCAATATAAACAAGTACCCTCTCCTTAAATTTTGTTTCTATTTATTAAACTAAAGCATTATTTCTTCAGATGTAGTATAAAATTCTCAAACCTTGCCCTCAGTTAAACCCATAGCAGAAGTTGTACTAACTCTGGCAGACTAAGCATTGCACCATAAGGGCTATGTAGATAGAAACTGCATGATGTTGTGTATGAATATAATAAACATAATCAATGCACAAGTTCTATAAATAAATATAAATATATATATATATACGTTCTATATATATTATATGCATACATATCTTTTAATATGTTCACATTATGTATACACACACACAAATAAGAAATTTCCAAAACAAAATAAAATTAAATTAATAACAAAACTCTGGATGTTTTAAGGACTCCTATATATTAGGAAGAGAAAAAAAAAAGAGGGAAAAAGATAAAGCTTTATAATCCTAATCCAATTGAAGAGTAGATTCAAACAGAGAAAGGAAAAGAAAGAAAGAAAGAAAGAAAGAAAGAAAGGAAGAAAGGAAGAAAGAAAGAAAGAAAGAAAGAAAGAAAGAAAGGAAGGAAGGAAGAAAGGAAGAAAGGAAGAAAGGAAGAAAGGAAGGAAGAAAGGAAGAAAGGAAGAAAGGAAGAAAGGAAGAAAGAAAGAAAGAAAGAAAGAAAGAAAGAAAGAAAGAAAGAAAGAAAGAAAGAAAGAAGGAAAGGAAGAAAGAAAGGACAAGTTTAAAAAATAGACTGCCCTCAAAACTGGGATTTCCAGAGTTTTACTCCTGGGCAAAATGAAATGAAGCACTGGTTTGACAATGTCTAAGCTGGAAGACTCCAATGAGTGCCTTTTTATTCTGACAAGGGAGAACGCGGCCGAGCAGCACCCTCAGGGCGGTGAGCAGCAGGTCCAACGCTCAGGCTCCTGCCTTTGTGCCCAGCCAGAGTCCTGAGTGCCAGCACAGGGCTTCCCTCCAGCTTCCTCTGCTCAAAGTGGATTACGGTTGTGTGGCTCCCTGCCTTGTAGGCTTATGCTCATTTTGGTTTTTTTCTCTGCAAGCAGAGAACGAAAGTGACAAGACCATTCCAGGAGGGCAGCCAAGAAGATGTCAGTGTATTTTTCCTAGCTGGGCATAAAAGTGATGGTAATGATATGATGATTTTTCGTCTCTGAAAATTTCCCGTGTGCACTTCATTCATAAAGAGGCATTTTCTGTTTTAAAAACATGTCAGTGGAATAAAAGGGTAAATTAAAGATTTTGAAGTCGAGAGACAGGCAGTTGTTCCCTACATGAATTAAATATTAAAGAAATTACTGCAAGTCCTTGTGTTTTGAAGAACTCAGGCCTCACACTGCTGGGCTTTGTTGTTTTTTAAGAGAAAATAATTGCCATATTTGTAGTCCTCATTAGAGCAGGCAACTAAATTGCATGATGAAGACATACTTATAAAATAAATATGCATTTAACAATCACAGACGTCCTGGATTGCATTTTCATAATATGTTCAGCACTCCATTTTTTTCCTAAAAACAGTCTCTTAACATTGGCCAAGACAACTCACATAAGGGGCATCATTGGTTTGTAGCTTTAGCCTTTTGAGCCACTTTGAGTTCTGTAGACAGAAATTTCCCCTAAGAAGGAAAAAACAGCTGGTTTGCTGGTTTTCAGACTTACATAAAGCCAGTGTTAAGATAGGCTGAAAATGGGTCTTGGTGTTTGTCAAAAGACAAAAGTCTAAGCAACATACCTGTTATTTCTTTCACCTTCTTTTCCCTTGCCATTAAACTAAGTTCAGAAACGGCTTCTCTTATGCTTTTTTTGAACCCAAATTTGTGGCAATTTATCAATTTATCACTGTGGTTTTTATTGCATGACTACATTTGAAGATCATTTCAGCTAGCTCTGCCAAGGCCATTTCAAGCAATAAAAAATATATATACACTGGCATTTTGGAAAGAATTATGTTTAGTTTCAGTATTGTTTAATATTAGTTTTATTTTATTTAATCATAACTCCATGTTAATTTTTAATTTTTTCCTGCCAATTACCACTGGGCTGAAACTGGAAATGACAATTATAGGACTGAGCAATTTGTCTTCATTCCGTATGTTCTCCATATCCTCAGTGCATTTAAGTATCCTATTATGTACTAGCTATTGACTTTTATTTAAAAGTGTTTATTTATGCATTTGTAAGATATTTTCTTGAATTTCTGTTCTGTGTTCTGAGTAGTGTTAGCAAAGTATTTTGTAGAAGTACATTTTTATGGATTCACAATCTTTTCAAAGATAGATGTTTTACCTTTGAAGACCTTTTGTTTACTGTCCCTTATAATGGTTCTTTTCTGTGCACTTTGCAATTTGTCCATATTTTGTAATTGAATGCCCCTTTGCTGGAATACACAGTGAAACATACTAAAATATATGTTTTAATCACATTTCCATGTATTAATATACATTCCGGGACATAAAACATTGTGGTATACATACCAGTTAATAAAGTTTAGAATAATCACATATTCATTTTCATAACCCTTCCAGTCTTCTATATTAACTCAGATCTACTTTATTTTCTGGAGTAGATTTCACTGGTATATTCAAATGCACTAACTTACATTGTTGTAACATTACAAAATAATGCAGGCATAATGGCCATGGATACCATTTTGTTAAGCAGTGAGATGAGTCAGATATCACGGTGGCCCATCAAAGTAATCAACTTTACAGTAATCAACTTTTAGAAAGAGGTAGTAAAAAATAAAGTGAGAGAGTTGCATTGAAATGTTTCAATTCCTTGTTCAAGGCTAGGGCATTTTCTGGTGTAAAAATTCACAAAATACTCAAGGGACATACAAAGGCTAAAATCTAGTTTCTGCTTTGAATCAGATAGAACAGGTACTGGAATATGGTCCCTCCTTTTAAAAATCAACCACTATCTCCATACTGTAGAGTTTATCTTCCATTTAGCTGTTTATAGAGAAAGGAAGATATGCCAAAGAAGAATTTGACATTTTAAAAGAGGCTGATGCTATAATTTGATGAGCAAGAATCTTGCCTGCTATGTGGAATGGAGTCTGTGGGAGCCTAATCTGTCATAAACAAGCAGATTGGTTACTCCCACGCCCAAGTTAAATGTTTTAGCCAGTGGGTTATTGTCTGGGCATTGGGTAGGCTGAGACAGTTTCTATCATAACCTTCTCACAAAGAAAAATATATTCTCCAAAAGCGTCATTTTGATTCTACATCAGAAAAGTAATACAATATTTTGAAATTATATGATGTCTCTTTTGTTTCATGAAACTGGAAAATATTTTTCTGATCAGGACCAGAAAATAACACAATTCTCACATTCTTTCCTCAGTTTGTCAGTCATGGAACTGAGTGAAAAACAATCTAGGTTACTAAAGTTTATTTCAGGGAGAACCACCATGAAATACAAGTAGAAATAAAAAATCCAACCAAACAAACAACCAGACAGCCAAACAACCAGTTTTGCTGGCCCTGCTTCCATCTACAGGCAAAGGGAAAAAAAATCTTGAGTGAGCATTTATTTACAATTAAGTGCATCTATCTAAATATAGAGAGATACATTTCTATAAAGTATATACAAAAAAACTATCCACAAACAGGTATTTCTATCACCTGATATGTCTGGGGATTCCTTGAAATCTGTAGAGAATTCACTGCTTGAAGTTTACTCCATATGAAACATACCTAGATACAGTAAAAATGGATGTCATGAAAACCTCTAACTTTCCCTAGTTAAATCAAATAATTGATTTATTTTAACACTAATGATAATCATATCACCACCTGTGAGTTTTGACCATTGAAATTAGACAGTATCATACTTTAATCGGATATGATTCTGTCTATATTAACAGATAGTGCAACACAATATCATAGAGGGAAATAGTTATTTCAGAGGACAACAGATCCACACTGTATTTTGATCATTTTTACTTCAGTTTAGCTGTGGTCTGCTCCTGTGGACTAGATGGCCATAAACATCTGGAACACATTAGATGTGATGTTCAAGGCATTTTTTAGTCTAGCCTCATTCAAAACGAAACCAGTTTACACCCTCAACAAGAGCAGCTTTGTGAAGCCAAAACACAGACTGTGAGGATATTAATTCCAAAAGTACACCCATTCTTCATAAATGACAATCATAGATGGACTCAAGATAAGTAAAGAAGAATAACATGACTTAGTCCCTCATTAAACATTTCCTCATGTTTAGAGAAATACTGTGTTTAGTGAAGATATAGGACAAACCTGCTGCTGAGATAAGGAACTCAAGGGTTTATCCTGTTTCAGGAATTTCTAAACTCTTTAGAGAAGTAAAATCCACCAGTATCTGCTGATGGGAACATTCACATAGCAAAAACGATGCCATGGGGAAATGGGATTTTTCTTCTCCTATCTCTCAGTTAGAGCGGAATTTAAAACTCAAATAAAAATGGTATGAAAAGTCTGCTTTTGAAGTGAATCTCTCCATCATTCCCATTTACTGTGTACCAGTTGACATTGCAGAGCAGTTTCAGAGTTTGAGAGAAGAATCTTCTCAGATGAAATTGTAATGAAAGTGTCTGAGACTGAACTGACTAAAGAATTACAGTTATCAGTACTTAGCTATCATATATTTGGTCATAAGAAGATGCAAAATGGTAAACTGATAAAGCTCTTCCTCTATCCAGGGTTGAAGTAAAAGAAGTTAGGAAGCCAAGGAAAGGAAAGACAAGGCCCCAAGGCCACACTTATAAGCTTTAAAAGTAAATGACTAATGGAGATANCGCTCGCCGCCCCCGGAGCGCTCGGATGCTCGGCACAGCCCGCGGAGCGCTGCTCTCCGCTACCCCCTCCCCCCCAAAAAAAACCACAAAAAAAACCACAAAAGCAAAATAAAACCAAAAAAAACCAAGCGAAAACAAACAGTACTTTACTTGATGGATATTTTTCAACAACATCTAAAATTTTGTCTAAAAATAAATGGAAAAGTATTAATAACAGAGAGAAAAATACTGCTCAGCAGCTGTTCATAAACTCATTTCACCTGTCATGTTGTTTTGTGACACCAATCATAAGTGGGCATTCATCTGTATCAACTAACAGACTTCCCTTTTTTCTTTCTTGTTCCACACATCTCTTTGGCATGTGTGATAAATTTACTTGTCTGTCCTTATTCAAACATATCTTGGGGATGTATTTTGTCTTTGTGCCTTTAAAAAAAGCTTCAGGATCAAATCCTCTAGCCTATAAAATAGATGATACTTGCGTTATGTTTTCTGTTTCTAATGTACCCTTAAGCTTTTGGTTATTGTAGAATCTGAGGATGTTGTTCAAAATGGAATATATTAAATTTTAAAATACCTTTGCTAGGTAGGTATTATCTCTATTAAGCAGAAAGTGGTGGTACAATCTTGAGTAGGATTTCTGTGACACAATTCTATGATAGAACTTACTCCAAATCTGGAAAGTATAAATAACACCATAAAGGTTTACTTCATGTTCTGTGTGCTCCACAGACTGAAGTCTAATTATTCCTGAAAACTCACCTTTCTTTAACGTATTTAGATCTTTTTATTGATAGACCTAGATAGCTTGATAATTATACTGGGAAAAATACACTTTTTCAGATATGTTTCGTATTCTGAAGCACAGTCATAATATGTGACAATATTCCTACACTGTCCTGGATGTTAGCAGCCTTTGTTTGCATTTACTTCGAAGATGTAAAGGAAGTCTTGTGGTAGATCAATTTATTAAATTTCCTTTTTTGTGGAAATGATCTGTTTAAACCGTAGCTCTGAGGTGGAGTCCAGTTTGTCAATATTCAGAGAAGTAAGAGAAGACAATGAGCATAAATTGAAAAAAAAAAACTAACTTAGACTGGATGTAGAGAACACTTCTTTCACCGTGTAGACAGTCCAGCAGTGGTGCCAGTCACCCAGAAAGGTTGTGCAGTCTTTGTCCTTCATGATGTTGAAGACCCAAGAGGTTAAAGCCCTGAGCAACCTGGTCTGAATCACACCTGACAGCTTTGAGAAGAAGGATGAATCCAAGATGTCCTGAGGTTACCTCAAACCTGAATTATTACATGATTCAAAGTTTTTGCATTGTTTTGAAGTCTCATAATTGAAATTAAATACTATATCTATCCTTTAATTAAGGCCCAACATAGAAAGCTTGTAAGGAAGTAAAAATACTACGTGCACTCTCTATTTCTTAAGAAACAGAACTGACCAGAAAGCTAGGTTAGTAGTGGAAAAGTCTGTGATGTAGGATGCTGCTGATACAGTTTTGATAAAGGAACATGAGAACAAGTAAAGTCCAGTTGCAAACCATCACTAAAATTTGAATTATTTTTGAGACAATAGTAAAAAAGGAATGCTGATGAGGCTCCCAAAGAGATGTTCAGCCATCTATGTAGCGTTGTTGGCTATGAGACCTGATTCCTTCTTCTATCTTAGCATATCAGGAAGCAAAAAATAAGCAACTACTTAGGAAAAAAGATTTCCCAGTGCTGACAAGTGAAAATAAGAGAAAAATAGAGATAATTTGAGGGAAATTAGAATACACAAAGAAGAAAGCATCAAAATCTATCAGTTTGCTTATCAAATTTGTAAGAGAAGTTGAAGGTAAGACTTAGGATGATGTACTGAATATTATTTGTGTTAACAAAATGCAATTCTGCAACCATAAATGTTGGATTCACATAAGTACTTTGTAGTTTTGCAAGTTTGCATTTGTGTGTTAGTTTTTTGTGACTTATTAAAGACCTTTAAATACAGACTATGTGTCTGTTCAATAGAATACAGGTAGTGTCATCTGTGCTATGCAGATGTCAACGAAAGGACTCTGCTTTGTGGGAAACCGTCCTATCTTTGAAAAATGCCAATCCTTGGATGTTGAGAGTAAGTTGAGGGAAAGAAATCCTGTATTCCACTTTTATAGACTATTCTTTGCTTTCCCTCTGTAGCTTATGAAATAGGATCCTTTTGCTGACAAAGTTTGCTCTAGGTACAGGTATTTCACTGCATGACCAGTAATGAAACTGCTAAGGAAAAAAGTTAGAAAATTATCCAGTCTATTCTGGGGTTCAACTTGCCTGAGTTGGATTCCTAACAGCAAATTGTTGAATTCTGAACTAATCACTGCCTGCTCCATTTTATTCAGCGGAGAAAGTTAGATATATCCAGGAGAGATTCTTCTTGGCTGAAGATGACTGTCTAAACTTAGTGAGGCAGATTGTCCTTTGCAGGTGTCTATTTTCACTAAGCTGCAGAAAGTACCTAGGATTATTATTTTAGCCTAAGATAACTAATTGTTTGATTTCTAAGCTTAGGTAAGATAAATCCTACCTGTAATGCCTTTTTCATTTATTTACTTTACATTTTGGTATAAATATTTTTGTATAAATGAGCAAAAAAATCCAAAAAACAACCCAATGTAGACAGCTGTGGCTGCTTAATATAAATTTTAATGAAAGCATTGAGAATCTTACATTTGCTGTCTGTGAGATTTGGACAAATAGTTTCCTCTTTTGATGGAGCCTCTGGTGAATTATCATTAATCTAATTATATGTGGAGTTTATAGGCTCTAGACATTCTCTCCATAAATCCATCTATTCCTTCATGTACAGGCCAAGTGTAGACTCTAGAGATGAGATTCAGCCACGCAGTTTTAGCTGCCTTACAATCATGTGGACTAAGCAAGTCATCCAGGCTTATTCAGTATCAATGCAGATACACGTTCATGCCCAGAGGGCAGCCCCTCTTGGATAAGAGCCTTAGGGATAATTTGCCTTCTGGAAGTGCCTGCCTTATTACACAACAGAAGCATGGCAAACAATTTACATTATTTTTCATAGCTTCACAGATGCTTAACAGATAAACAGAAGAGGCAGACTGGTTCATTCTCAATGCTACAAAATGAAATATTGTGTTATGGTGCAAACTGAAGCGAGACTGCAAACTTAAATTGAACTGATTGTGGGTGAACTTTTTTTCAAAAAAATCTGATACTTGTAAAATATTTTTTTACTTCCAAGAAAATTATGACTGAATTTTCCTGAAATTTTCACTATTTGATTGAACAATACTGCAAAAGTAAGAGTAAATTGCCAGCTACAGGAATATTCCAAAACACCTCAGTTCAGTTGCTTCATAGCCAGCTTGCATTCAGGTGATTATTCACCTAACAGCATCTCAATGCCTCTTGTTTTTGTAGTTGCTATGAATGAAGGAAGAAATAGTGTGATGGTATTGTTAACTGAACATTTTCAATGCATCCCTTGAGTATTGATTGGCTTTTCTACTAATTGCGAAAATTCTTTTGGTTCTAGCCCATCAAGAGTAAAAAAACCCTCACAGACCTAAATAAAATGAAAGCTTTATTTGCAAAAAGCCGAAGTAGGCCTGGGCAAAATTAAAGAGATTTATTCTGCTTTTATAATTATCTTGGTCACTTATTCTACTGATGGAAGCACTTGCAGCATGAGATGTCATGCTGGTCAATGATTACTTAGTAAAGATTACTTAAAAGAAATTCTCTCATACTGGTCCCTTTCACTCTTTGGATATAAGAAATGCTGTCTTGACAGAAGTAGATAAATTCTGTTTTATATAACACAGGTAGAGTAGTATTTCCTCTTCTCCTTGACAGTAGTTTTATGTGAAGGTGGGACTTAGACCGTGTGTACTTGAGCTCATAGATTTGACCCTTAAACACTGGTTAGAATTGGTCCCCCAGACTTGGCTGTTTCCAATACTGAAGAAGCTATTGAAGCTATTCTTGGCTGCAGTTTGTCAAAGCTCGCTCTTTCCTTATCTCACAGCCTTTCCACTTGGATCTTTACAACATGTTTTTGTATGGATGCTACATAATCACAGTCTGGTGTGTGTTTGTCTAGTTAGTTTTCTGTTTGCACCTCAAACAACTGCTGCACAACTAGACAATTTCAATCACATTCTCCTTTAAATTTGGCAAATTCCTGGTCTTCAAAAGGTTATTAAGTTTCTGTACTTTTTGTGAAAGATGACAGCAAAATAAAGGATATACTCCCAGCTGAGCTGTTCTTGAGAGAAAAGCTGCAGTATAAACACAACCTTTATTCACTGTCATATAATCCACACAGAAAAGAAATCATGAACACTTCAGATAAAGGGAGAGCTTTAAATTGGACTCCTCTTAGGCACGGGCATAAGGATCAAATCCATGGAAACCAGGATTCATTAGCTGAGCACTCACAAAATTACCTCTTCTTTTTTTCCTCCTGGTTTTCTCATCATGTCCTTGGGCTTCAGTTTGAGTGGCTTTATTTTTCGATTGTGTGCTGGTTTTGTTTGGATTTGTTCTTTTTGTTTTTCTTAGTTTTCCTATGCTACCGTTGTTTAAAGGGTGATTTGCAGTTTTCAGCATGAAGCTTAGAATTTCTCTAAGTGGAAATTTTTTCCAGATACAAAATGCATTATTATCAATCACTTTTTTAGCTAATATGAGCCATTTCCCCCATTCATTAATTTATACATATATGGCATGTACATGTACATGGTTCCTAGGGTCTTACTATATGCTATGCTGTGATCCCACATTTCTGGGTCAAAAGAATGGAATATTAAATAAAGAATTAGTAAGAAATGAACAGTTCTTAATCAGTATATCCATTAACTTTCTTTCAAAACCCAGATTTCCTGGGGGAATGGGGAGGAAAAATTGTTGTGGGGTTTTTTGTTGAAATTCACATTTTACCATAGGAAACATGATTTTGAAAAACATTGTGATTTCTTAATTGGAGAATGCAAGAAAAAATGTGCTTCAATTCAAAGTTTCAAAGAAAAACCTAATGCTAAAATATTGTTTCAAACTAATTTTGAAATTAAGTGCCATTGCTAAAATTACTTTAGTAACTAAATATATAATGACATAAAAATTTCCTTTGGGGAGAAATTTCAAAATCTCGTATTTCAAGACTAGGAATAAAATCTCCTTGGAAAATTTACACATTTCATGCAATAGAAACTCATTTTGAATGACTACAACTTTTTTGAATTCTTTTTTTTTTTAATAATTCAAATACTGCTAGAAAATTACCCAATTTTTGAAGGAAATCACCTAATTATTAAACAGAAATCACTTTTCAAACGATCTTGTAGCCTGCTTCCTTAACCTGCAGTAGGATAGCTGAAGGTATATTGCCCCTGAAAATAATTTTTGATGGTGTTTTTCACAAACTTGCAAAGAGAAGAATTTAAATTGTTAAAATATTCTAAGTCATATATTAAAGGATAAGCTGGCAGCAACAGAAAAATGGTTTAAGTCTAAGAATACATAAAGATAAAACCAGTAGGATGCAATTCAGTCCTGGAAAGTTAATTTATCTGGGCTTTAAAGGGACTATATAGAGGAATAATTCTTGGAGAATGTAGAAAAAGAGTCCTCCTAAAATATGACATAGGTAGCTAACTAGCTGGAATAAAAAATCTTCCATGGAGAAGGGTCACATTACTTCTCCAGCCCAAATCTCTTTATCCCATGGATGTAGCTGTACTAAAGGAGCTCCAGGGCTGATTACTCATTCAGGAATATGACCTGGGATTTACCTGACTGCCATGACTTTTCAAATATCATGGAGAGTGACTTGACACCTACATCAGTTAAATCCTTCAGGACTTTGGGCTGCATGTCCTGGAGTTCCACAGAATTATGTGTGTTCAGCTTCCTTGAGTGGTGATGAACCTGGGCTCTCTCACACAGAGACTTTGCTCCCCTAGTCTCCATCTTGCAGTCAACCCACATATACATCAGAGGCATTAATTAATTGCACTTACTTATCTTGGACAGCCTCTAAGAAGACTTAAGAAAAAATAACCTTTAATTTGTTTACTGACTCAAATGAAACAATTTGAAAATCAGAGTTGAGTTTTCCTGTTACTAGAAAAATCTAAATCAAATTCTTTCTAGATTTCACAAGAACTCAGTAAAAAGTACAAAAATTTCTGGCTAGCTTATATAATAATTTTTTTTCTAGGTTGAAAAAAATACCTAGTTTTGCCTAGTGCTGTCTTCACAGGAATCAATGATAGTTAAAAAAGGGCAGCCAAACTGCCCAAAAAATGTTAGCAAATTATCACCCCCTACATCTGCCAGTCTGCCTTGTACTTTTTAGGATATTATGCAATCCTAAGCAATTTTCAGTATAGAAGGTCATCGAAGTTTGCAGCACACAGCATGCAGCAAACTTTCAGCAAGCCTGAACCATTTCTTCCCTCAGGTAGCTCTCAGAAAAATGTTTACCCACCACATTATAGTCATAAATTCTTTTGTAAATATCATTAATTTAAACATATTTATAATTATTATTAGAATCAGACAAGCAATTTATTTAAAACAATGGCTAAGATAAACTTTTGATAATCCTTTACATACATCTCTTACATGTGGATTGCCAGCCAAAGTCAGATCATGAAAGTTTGTTTTATTTATCAAACTTTTTTTTTAATTAAACTTTCTTTACTATCTTTATTAGAATTCATTAGGTCAGTTTGTGAATTTTCTGCAAGTCACATAATACTGATTCACGTGCTCGGTGAATGGATGGTCTCCTAAATTACCTTCTTTTTCCCTTTCAAAAATAATTTCACTTTGTGATTTAACTACTTCTCCTAGTCATCAAAAAAAAAGGAAACCTTAATGCTCATATGAAACACATTTAAATCAAACAACTGTTCATGAGCAAAAAAGACCATTAAGTAGTTGGGTCAAATTCCATGTTCTAATTTGGTAAGCTGTGTCTAGATCAAGATAGAATACTATTTTTACAATGTCTTAACTATGATTTCCATTGAAAAATAACTTGAAATCAAGCGTGAAATCACCGGTGTTATGTTATGCTATGAAATTTGGATAATAATATACTTCTGAGACACAGAAAATTTTAAGATTTTTTGTTGATGTATAATCCCAGTACAACACCTTAACTGTGAACTCAGACCTATTCTCTACATACATACTTGTCCTATTAAGGCTCTGCCTGCTTGTCTGGTTTTATTTCTACATTTCTAAACACAGTCTTGTAAAGCAACTATCTAAGAGATGAGAAGGCTGTTGAGATTTTTCCTACTATATTACTTCCACTCAGTGTAGATTTTCTGATGTGAAGAACCTTTCAGAATTACCTTCTGTTCCTATGAATATGGGGAAATGACAGAGTTTAAAGCTTACAAAACTGTTTTGATGATCAATATAAACATAATTTTTCTCAAAGTCACAGTGCTTTCTCAGCCTATTGTTGTATTGAAGAAGTTAAGCAGCTAAGACATTCAGAGTGGCTTATAATACTTTATACATGACTTTTGTCAGCTTTATAATAGTATGTGCTGTAAATCCTTTGGCATAGCCATGGTCTACTAGGCCCATAATCTCATTTCTGAAGTGCCTCTAAATATGTATTTACATGAGAGCATAATAGTTCCAAAGAAGCAATTATGGCCAAGGAACTTAATAACCCACGTTTAAAAAGTCCAGAAATTTTTACATTCTTCTCAGTTAATTCAGATGTTATGTTTCTATAAAGTAACTAATTTTATTCTCAATTAAACATTCTTTTAAACTGAACTCTCATTGAATTAGAACAGCAGCATGTTAAATTCAAGGGGTGTCATCCCAGCCGCAGCTGAAGGTAATGAAAATATCCCAACTAAATTTTATTAAAACTGAACACAATGTGAACAACATAAATTTCTGAGGGAAAAAAATACACATATAAATAAAAAAAAATCAGAAATGGAAGTTTTTACTTTTTTTTTTTAACCCAAAGGAAGCTGAAGAACAGAAGGATTTCAAGAAAACTACATCTCAGACAACTGCATAGAAAGAAGTGTCTGTAAAGCAAGAATTGAAAAACGATGTTTCAGCAGGACTGTTAATAAGAAACAGAATCACAGAATCATGGAATTGTTTGTATTGGAAGGGACCTAAGGATAATCTAGTTCCACCCCCCCCTACCACGGACATGGACATCCTTCAGAAGATGGGGCTCAACCAACCTGGTTTTGAACACTTCCAGAGGTCGGGCATCCACAGCTTCTCTGGGCAACCTGTTCCACTGTCTCATGACTCACACAGCAAATAATTTCTATTTATTATCTAATCTAATCCTGTCCTCTTTCAGTTTGAATCCATTCTCCCTTGTCCTGTCACTACATGCTCTTGCAGATCCTCTAGCTTTCCATCTTTTTGCGTCCTACTTAAGATTGTAAAAAGACAGCAGTTAAACATTCAAAAATTAAAATTGCTATCCACATGTCAGATATATCAGTGATAACCTACATAAATTTATTAGACTATCAACTTTAAAATTATTTGTATAATACAAATTTTAAATCTTTATCATAAATTTTCAAGCATGCAATAAACAGCTTTTTTCAACATTTATTTATATTTTTTCAATTCTCTTTTAGTCTGCTACTTGCCCATAAGGACAATTAAATATAGATCCTTCATGGAGTTTTTTATTTCTGTTTTGTAAAGAAAAAAATCCTGTGCCTTTGTATCTGTCCCCTCATACTCAAAACATGTGGAATAGAGATCAAAATCTTCCATAGATATAACCAACACAGAAAAAGATTTTTTAATGTGATTCAGAGTGAAGCAGGCCCATTTGCAGATGAACAAACTTTTGCCTGGAATAATCCTTTATCTGCATAATTCAGAGTAGTTTACAATTATTTCTGAGCACTTTGTTTTATCTAAAAGAAATTTACATTTTCATCAGCACATGAAGCTGATAATTAGTATCCAGAACTGATGTAGATCTTACCCAGAGCTTTTATAGAGCATGACATTCTCTTTTCATGGAATCACACCCTGGGAAGTGCATTCTTTACCTACACTGTCTGATTGATATGCCTAGATTTCTGAGTGCTTTTTAAATTTTTTTTCCCCCCACATAAACTATCATTTGTAGCCATTTTCACACTTGGCAGTTTTGCATCCTGTTTTTCCTGAAAGTCTCCATTCAGACTCACCCTGGATGGTTGCCAGAACCAAAACAATTCTCATTCTACTTAAAATGCTTGCCCTCGTATACATACATGTCTGTAATAGGTAACAGATCTGAATGTAACTTTAGAGGACGATGAGCTAGGCATATCTGTCTCCCTGATCCATGAGACACTGGGGAACACAGATCACTGTAGGAGACACACTCCATTGATGCCTTCCCATTTTGCTAATACTCAGCTTTTAACTGACATCAGCATCGTGTGGTAAAATTGCTTCCAACCTCATTTAAACAGCTGCACGTTTGAACAGCCTTAAATGATGGGTTTTAGTAAATTGGTGAAGCATAAGTTTGCGTACGCATAAATTAACGTGGCCAAAAGCCAACTTTTAAGAAATCCATTCTTATTTAGCTGCTGAAAATAAATGCCTTGTGTCCAGGGGTAGAGGAAAGAAGGTAGGGGCAGTAAGGGAACTCTTACTTAACGTCCTATTGATTTCAACCTCTCAAATGATGCGCATCATTGGTGTGCCCAAGCCTGTGGATTGAGCAGATCAGTGCTGACCTACTACCTCTGAACTCACAGCTGCCCAGCTTTACTTTCTCAGTGCTCACTGAACTGAAAGAACGCTTTGGAGCTCCTGCCTGATTTTCACAGCCTTCCTATGGCAGTACAATATCCACTGCTGTTTCCCTTTCATTGAAGCGTATCTTTCATATTTCCCCCCTTTCTCACTCACAGTAGTCTACACAGGCTTCATTATCGTTTCTTTTTCTTTTCCACAGAAATTACTCTTTTGCAGCATTAATATAAACTATCCTCCAAAGATTTCTGCAGCTGCTTATATAAATCAAAACATACGAAATCTCAAAGAATGAAGGAAAGCACTGAAATATTTTTGAAGAATCTTGAAGGCATTTCTCTTTATTTGCCCCACTCCTCCCACTTTTGTTTGTGGATTTTTAAAAATTTATTTTCTTTTAATTTTTTATATTTAAATCATTCTTCAAATTGAGTTATTTTGATAAATGAGGCTGAATCAAAAATTGTCTTGTAAACAGTAGATTAAATTTATTGTAATGTACTTCATTCTACTCCTAAACTTTCAGTGGCTTTAACACATATTTGTGAAAATTAGTTTCTTAAACATCTTTTTTCCCCTTTTTCCTGAAAATGCTAGATGCTCCATCTAGTGGACTAATTGAGCACGATTGAAACTTATCACAGGTAGAATCCTCTAAAGTGTCAAGAAAAAAAAATAACCTTATTGTAACAAATAAGAAGAAGAGGGGAAAAAAGAAAAAGAGAGGGTTTAATTTGTACAAAACATGTAGACGTTTGAGCAATAATTATAATCATTATAATGCCTCATAAGAATTTATTCTCTTCACAAGCAATACCTTATTGAGATAGACCATTGTTGCCATGGCAATATGTCATAAATTTCTGTCAACTACCTAAAATAGCTGCAGATCACAAGGTATTCAGTTTGGGTTTGTTTAGTTATTTTAAGTGCTTTATAGCCTTTCAAATTTTGTTAGAAATAAATGATCTTTGCTCTGTAATTTGTAGGCACCTTTGTTGAAATTTGATGAACAAACCAACATTTATTATATTTTTTTCACAGTGAAATGTTTTACATCTTGTATAAAAAACTTGTGTTAAAATACCTTGAAATGTATACAGATTCTTCCTTGACTGATATATATTTATTTCCTCTAATTTATGCTCTGAGCATTGATAAAGCAGGAAGAATGTGCTGTGTTGTGACTTCTCTAAGGATCTTAGTCATCACTCTTGTCATTGTTTATAATAAGATTTTCAGCATGGGCAAACACTTATTGCACTAGTGAAAGAAAAATATAATATTGAGTTTAAAAATGCTAAAGAGCAGGCCATCATTAAAACCAGAAAGAGTCATATGTGTACAGGAAAGGATAATTAAGAGTAAGTGTGAATTCACCTACAATGTCACCTACTCACCAAGGTGCTCTACTCATCAGTGTGATTGAAAGCTGCCATCCATGACAGAAACCTTAAACAGATCTGCTTGAAATGATATCATGATATTAGGGATTGCAGAATTTGTATCACTAAAAAGGCATCAGCATAATATAATTCTTTGGGGAAGCATTAAAATTTTGTAGAAACATCCCCACAATCAATTTAAACTTTAAAACCATATATGAATTTGTGGGGGTGGGCATTTCAGGTTGAAAAGCAGCTTTTTTCTTTCTTTTTTCTCCTTTGTTTTATTTCCCCTCTCCCCCAGTTTAACCTTTCTGTCTATGCATATATTTGCATTTTGTGCAACACATCAAAGAAATCAAAGTCACTTATTTACTGTGCACTTTGGCATATGATTACAAAAAGCAAGACTATGCCTTTATCTTTTACATTCTGCTTTGATAGATGTGTATTAAAACCAGGCAGTGCAACCATCTCTTATCAGAAACTTGTGCTGTATTTTTGTGATGTAATTTAGTCTGAA
Organism: Irena cyanogastra; assembly: GCA_013397155.1. Taxonomy (NCBI): domain Eukaryota; kingdom Metazoa; phylum Chordata; class Aves; order Passeriformes; family Irenidae; genus Irena; species Irena cyanogastra. Next base: position 72,298 of record VWZV01000877.1, on the reverse strand, counting down.
ATGCTTTATATCATTAACATTCTACTCAAGCCTCACATACATAATGCTGCAGACTGTATAGCTACCAAAGCCAAAGACATAAACAGGCTTTAGTGTCCTGAGGAAAAAAAAAGGCAACCCCACATTTGGTAGTTGACGACCCTATTCATTGATATAATCAGCCTTGTTTGCTGAGCGTGAGAGGAGAGTTGCAGAATAGAAAAGACTATATTTAACATTCTTGAGCAGGGGCATTTTTTATAAATTACTCATAAAACACATCTTTTGCCTATAAATGAGCCAACTGGAGGTAATTTTAATATACACATAGCTCAATTTCTAAGAAAACTGTTAGAATTAAGGCAACAGGTCTCAACATTCATTGCTGCTAAAAAATAAAACAAATCCATAAAATTTAGTATAAAGTCTTTATGTTCCTTTTTCCTTTTTTTCTCCCCACAGTTTTAAAAATCTCTAGAAGAAAAATCCAGAATTTTCACTGTATACACAAGGTGAAAAGGCATATAAAGATTTATTTTAAGTTCACTTATTTTCATGCTTGCAAAACACTTAAGCAATAAATAGTAGGAGGAGATTCACAGAATGTGACAGCAGATAAAACTCTTGGTATATATATACATATACCTCCATACATGGATACTGAAACTGAAACCCCCCAAAACTGTATTTGAGAAAAAAAAAAAAAAAGTCAGGCCAATTGTATCAGCCTAGGCTTACCTCTAAAATATAGATCACAGAGCATACTTCCCGGAAGGGGAAAGTTGGTGTAAAATTACTTTGCTGTGACTCACACGTAGTATTATTAAAAAAATATACACTGGGTGTAAGACAAACCAAGCTTCTTGATATACAAGCTGCTTTCCAGACCATCTGTGGAAAGGATACAAAAAAGGGAAAAACTGTATTTAAAAATTAATTTATCCAATTTTGATATTCTAATTTATAATCTGCATTCCATACAGAAAATTGTATCTAGGTCCTTCCATTTGGTTAATACCTAAATCCCTCCTTTTCATGCTTTTACAGCTGAAAAAATTTGTTGTCAATTTCACATGCAGATCAAGGCTTCTCTGATGTCACGAACCCTGAAGCTTTTCCCCTTTGCCTGGCTGTCCAGTAGTGTGAATGCTGGAATGGAAATAAAGCATACTACTGGTAAAAAATTAAGTAGTATAATCAATAAATGCAGCATTTTTCCAGAAAAAAAAAAAAAACCAATTTTGCTCAAGCTATGAAAATGTATTAAAAGAATGAAAAATAACTCCAAATCATAAGATATTTACTAGATGAAATGTTTTTTCAGCAGTTTTTATTTTTTTTAATGTCAGGAATTTGATTTTATACCTTCTTTTAAGCTAACCATTCTATTTTCAGGTGTATATCTGAATGGAGCTGAAATCCTACGCAGGGCAGTTTCTAAACATAACCAGTAGTTCTCCACAGAAGGAAGAAGCAGCAGAAATATTCTTTTAGAAAAAGTTATCACGGGTGCTTCCTCAACTTTAGTGGTCAAATATCTTTCATGAAAGGTCTTCCCCAGGGGACTAGCATTTTTTTTTCCATCAGAATTAGTTACAGTTTATTTATTTTTACGTTATTGTTTTATTATAATTTAATTTAGTTTTCTAAAGTGCTTTTTTGTTGTCATAATACATGCCAATGCTATGGTGCTCTTCTTTCCAAAATCAAAAAAATACAATTTATCTTATTGGAAAGTTTTATGCTCATGCTTTCTGTCACAGAAGATCTTGACAATCTTTTCCCACCTGCTTAGAAATCCAACTTCATTTTGTTGAGATTGAGACCACAGAAAGCTGATCCCAACAAAACACCATTTATCCCATAGACCACTTGACTGTGGAGTCAAGGGAAGCAATTCTCACAACATAACAAGATGCAATTCTCTCAACATAACAATTCTCACAATAAGAATAACAAGAATTTTAGGTACCCGATTACTTCACTTTCGATCCACAAGTTAATTATAAGCAGGACTTTGTGAACTCCCATTAATTCCATCCTTGGGTACTCTTGGACCTCTGGATTTATGACATGATATGGGTTGTCTTGAGGTGGTGGATTGATTTAGTTTGGCTAGTGCATTGCCTTCGTGGTGCAAGGAAAACTGAATCATGATGTGGCATCTGAACTGTCTTACAATGTAACATTTAATGTCATTGGCTGCAGTTTACCTTATCCAGAATTTGCAAAGATTTTTTTTCCACTTATCGATCCTTTAGTCTGGCAGACTATCAATTTCACTGACTAAAATGTCACCCAAAATCAGTGCATGAAATACTAAAGCAGTATTACTTTACTTATTACTTATTTACTTATTTACTTATTACTTTACTTATTACTTATTACAGCCCCTCCATGTCATTGGGACCATAACTTATTTCACTCAGAGTCTTGTCCTGTCCTAAGTGCCCTTAAAAATACAACAAACTAGCAAATTAAAAAAAATCCAAACCCACAAAAAACCCCAAAAATGTAATAGAAAAAAAGCAATTGTTTAAAGTTTGAAATACCTTATATTAATTTTTAAATCAGTAACATACTTAAAATGACATTATTATTGATTAGCTAAAATGAATGGCAGATATCAATGAAATTCATTATTAGGAAAATGCCATTTTGGCTGACTCTGCATCTTTAAACTGCATCTCAGAACAACTTGTAAGAAGGATGCAGTAATAAGGGACAAGATGAATCAATCAATCAATTGCAATATTTTAAAAAAAAGTAAAAAGAGTTGAAGTAATAATACCAAATATCTCCCGAGTGAGCAATACAATCCATAAAAAGTATTTCTATAATCCTCCCTCAGAATTTCTGCATAAAGTCAGAGCAGAGGTTTATTTAACTCAATATTAGCTGTTAGGAAATATTACCTGCTAACCAATAGTATCCTGTCATGTACTCTGCCTTTATTTTGACCAAACAGGAAGCTCACTCACCTCGTTTTAGGACTACAGTTTTTTTTTTTTTAGGGCATGTGAGTTATCATAACAGAATGACAGTATAATTTTTGGCAGATATGAATTATTTCTGCAACAGAGATTTTACTTTTAACTCAGTAAAAGCTTTCTACTATATTTAGAGACAAATCTTTTAGAAGCGATTTTTTATTAATTTTTCAACAGGCTAATAATAATAACCCTAACCATATTGCCCATTTTTCCTTCTTTAGAAGACAAAAATATTTTGTAGGGAGGTTTAAATAATATTTTCTTGAGGAAAAAGCCACACTTATTGAATAAATTACCTATCTGATAAATATTTTATCTCCTACTGGTGGATACTAATTTTGGGCAGAATTAAATNGGAAACTGTCTTTTTTTTAGGCTACATCTTTGTCAATTACTGTGTGACATGCGTGTAAAAGCAAACCAAAAAAATGACATTCTCTCAATAAATTCTAGAAGAATATTTATTCAAAATTTTGGTTTGGTTTTATGCTTAGATTTTTTTTTTCCACTTTAGTATATTTCTACCCTAATTAGCCTATTTTATAAACAGGAAAACTTGAATGATCACAATATTTACTGTATGCATATGAATGTTTTCCAATCTCTCCTAAATGTCTATACCTGTAGTAGGAATATGTAAGAAGAGAATGTTTATTTTTCAGTCTCACAGTCTCACATACCCAAACACTTGGCACTGCATGAATCATTAAAACTAATGGAGTCCTGAAATATTGCCAAGCTCTTTCTTTCATTGTTTAGGGCTTGTTTTTGTTCGCAGTTATTTCAGCTGGACTTTTGCCATTAATTTCAAAGTAGGAATAGGTCCTTAGAATAATCTCATTTTTCCTGAAGTTTCCATAGGAGATCACTTTCCTAATTGAACCACAACATAATTTCATCTTTGCATTGTCCATTTCTTCAAGTTTAATTACTGAACCAGATTTTTGAATTATTCTTGATTCTGTGTTTATGTTAATAACAGGTATTTTTTCATTGTTGTTTTCTCTCTCTCTCAAATTAATGTCTAATTCATTTAATTAATGAATTCAATGAATACTGCTGGTACATTAAGCACTGAGTTCGTTCTACCTCATCATCTATGTATCTGTGTATTACTACCCATAGGTAGAATAGCTCTCACCATGAATATTTATACAGCTGAGAAAATTGCAAACGTTTGCTGCATGAACATTGGCCAAAATTTTCTAGTTATGCTAAACAATGATCTAATGTGGTTCTTGACCATTTCATCATGTAGTCACGTTCATGGAGTCTTGGCATGTCCATTGAGCAACATTCTTAGACTTCCAAGCAAAACAATGTAAGCTCTGCTTAATGTCGTATCTGTGGTAAAAAGACTCAGTAATTTGAATACTGGGAATTTGGACAATGACCATCAACTTTCTGTAGTAGAACTGCAGAATCATATTTCACTTCCTCAGAATATAGTTTTAGGAGGATTTCCTGCAGCTAAAAATAGAGACTAGAAAATACGTAACTTGTACTTTAATTATGCTACCTTTTTAATGGTGCCCAAAATCTGAACAATATGGTATCATTACATTAATTCTGTAAAGGATCATAGAATTTTACTGCAGAATCAATTTAATTTTATCCTTCAGGATCCTTGATGAGCATTAAATGGGGGTGAAAAAGATTGTAAGATAAACTTTGAATCAGGCTCTCTTCTATTTGGTTTTCAGAAAGACCTCTCAAATTATACCAGATTTATCACTTTCATTGCAACTCTGAAGCAATATGTCTTGGCATTTCAGCCCAAAGTGCCTTTACTTTGGACATATTTGCATTCTCTGACACTTCTAGACTATTCAAGCTTGCTTTTGTGAACAAATTATATTTGATTAACCTATAATTTATGTATGGCTATGCAGGTGCTACCACGTCAGGACATCACATTATTAAGAGAAACATGTGTTAAAAAATTTTAAGTAAATATAAAAAGCAATTATGAAAATTAGGTAAGGCAATGGTGTTGAAAAAAATGGTTTTCACTGTCATTTAAGCAATATTGCTGTATTTCTCTCCATCATATGAACAAAAAAGAGATAATTGCATTTTCTTGTCTTGTCTGTTCTGTGGTATTTTTCATATAAAACACATAACCAGCTTTTGTTTGCAACTTTTTCATTAAATGATGTAGATCAATAAGTTGTGATCTCCCTCAGAGTTTTCAAGTATGTTCGGTTTATTTATGTCAATTATTATCACTCATTTACATTGCTTTCTGCTGGAGGAAATGAAGGACTGCATCTTTTCCTTCGTAATTTTGCCTACTTAACTTTGCATTAAACATTGAATTGAGAGGTAGCACCTGTGTTGCTTCTGTGTTACTTATCATAAGCAAATAAATTTTTAGTAAGTTAGCTTTCTCTAAAGAGCAAACTCAATGGCAATTATTAACTGGCATTAGGGATCTAGAAGGAAGAATTTCAACACAAAACATGGGGTTCTGTCAATATTTTACTCCAAGATTAAGGGTTATATTTCTGGGTGAAATTCTGGCTGTCAAGCTCTCAATAAAAATTGTCAGTCTTTTACTCTCCACAAGACTCTTAAAACTTTAAAAAAAGTAAGTCGACATTATTTGGAATATGTTTTAAGGACCTCCCTCACTTTCCAGTTAGGAACAAGAAAAGCATGTCGAAACAAGTTGTCTATCTCAAATGAAACAAGCCTTATTCTTTCTTTTATCATGAGAGGAACACCTGTTTGGAGAAAAAGCCAGAAATATTTGAATGAATTCTTAAAATAATTAAGGTAAAAAACATATTGGTGTTTTAAGAGAGTTTAAATATTTCACAGAATTTCATCTTGGATAGACGTCTAATGAAATGTTCACAAAACAAGGAAAAGATACATTTTTTTTATGCTCATGATATTTATCAGAATATAATAGAAAATTCTGGTACCTGTGGTACCAGGACAAGTCTGATATTGACTATTTTTGACAAAGATAATATTTAACATCACAAATTAATTACGAAAATTGTTATTATGAACCATAGTAGAATACAGGTCAAGGTCCTCTCTGACCCTTGAAGTTAAATATTAATATGCACACAATTTTTTAATATAAAAAATATATCGGTACTTTGTTTGTGCAAATTCTGATCAATGTTACTGTTAATTTTTCTAACTAAAGTATAGTATCAAGTAACTGATAATTAATACATAATTAAGAAAGATTTACTAATATCTTCTTGAAAGAGTGATAACTGCATGTATGAATAAAACCCAAATACATTATATAAGTAAATATTTTTTTACATATAAATCAAAATATTTTTTAAATAATCAAATGCAATTGAATGAGAGAAGTTGAGAAAAAACTGGTTGTATACAGGGGCTTGTATACTCTTCTCAAATTGACTCTAGCCATTACTTAGACACATGGGAAATTAATTTAATAATTTCCACCTAAGGGACATTTTTAGAATTCAGTGAAATAAAACCACGTAGAAAAACAGAAGTGTGATTCAGTGATTCATCTATTCACCCTTTGTGGATGCCTACTGTGAGAAAAGATGAATCTTTCTCTTGAAGTGTCATGCTTTTTCATTGAATATAAAGAGGATCTAGCTAGGTTGCACCCTGCCTAACTGTAGTAATTTCCAGCATTGGTGGTCATATATTGTTCAGTCATCTTAAGACAGCCTGTACTTTTCTGCACAGTTAGTAGAAGTGTAGTTTTTTGTTAAAATCATCTGAAAAAATACAGAGGCCTAATTCTAAACTAATTTCTTTTTCAAAAAACTTGTTTCTTTCACTTGCTGTAAAGGAACCCTGCAGAGACGAACTCAGATGCAGACAAAGCATTATTCAATACATCAGATAACCACACAAGAATTCTGACCATTAACATTTTGCAGTCCATTTGTGTGATGTCAGTGATACACAACATGCAAGGAGCCAGAAAATTATGCTGGTGTTACATCATGATAGAGCTAAGGAACTGGGTAGTGGATGATGCTGACTGTGTCATGGTATTCTGCAGGATCATAAATAAATACTTGTCTCAACACAATAACAAAAAAGCAGCCTTAAAAGATCATTCTACTTTCTATTAGATGACCTAGTTAAGAAATGCTCTTATTACTGCAGAGATAAAATGACTAGGAACACTAGTCTGGCAGTAGCCAAAATTATACAGAAGAACTTAGAAAATGTATGTATCAAAGCCTACTGATCATTGATATACCTTGAGGCAAAGGGTTTTTTTCACACTGAAATTACAATCTGCATAGGTCTTTATTAGGCAATGGATTTTCTTAATTTAATTTCTTCATCAGCTCTGTATGAACATTTTTTTATATTTTCCGGATGGTTTTATTGAAAATATTTTAACCCATGGCCAGTAAAAATCCTTACAGGAAGCAGATTAGCTGTATGTACATAAACACACCAATATTTTCACCCATGCAGAATTATGTATGGGTAACAGGTAATGTAGGCAATGTTACTAAATCTTTTTCTTCAGTGTCTCTTACAAGTATCTGGTGTTTTGTTCTACAGAGGAACAAAGGAGCTTTAACATCTTCATTACCTCTGCCCTGAACAAAATAAGGGTCTGAAGGGACAGGGCAAGTATGCTATACAATGTGTACAGTCTTTCTGTCTTTTTCCTTCCATCATTTCCTAAAAGGATTGTTTGCAAGCACTCACTCTGCTAGAATTTTTGGTTTGCCTTCTGAAGGAAGTTAATACATGTGAGACTTTAGCATGCAGCCAGGTCCCATCCTGAATGGAAGCCTGACCCAGGTCAGGGCGTGACCCAGCAGATGGGGACGAAATTTGGACCTGTCCTGTACATAGAAATTTTCTAAATGGGAAAGGTATTGAAAGATTGCTTGTAAGGCTGAGCAGACCCCTTTTCCTCATGCAGATCAGAGCTCACTTCGGATATTATTTTAGTACTTGACTGACTCTCTTTTTATGTTTCTGTGTTTTTACTGTAGCGTCTCAGCTGATCTCAGCAATTTCTGAAGGCCACTGTAGCACATGTAACATGGAAGGAAGACCTAAGCCTTTCAAGAATGTTATTACTATACTGGTATCTAATTTCTAAAGAGTTATGATATTCCTGTGACTCTTCCATCTTATTTGAATGATGTATTGGGAGTTTTTTTGTTGATGGGAATTTTGTTCTTCCTCCACCCTGGCTCTCTTCAAAGTAACTGGCACTATTTTTGTGAATAGTTTATCCTGAATAGAAATTTAAATGTTGAGAACTACAGCTAAAATGCACAAATTCCTACTTCAAACACCCTTTTTACATTATTTTCTGTATGTATAAACTTTCCCATGTTTTCTCACAATCAAGAAGCAAGAATAATAATTAGCCCTATGAATATTCATGGAAATGGCTCTGTTATTTTAACATAATTTTCATGGAACGTCTATTCATTGTACCATGAAGAAACTGAAGCCATGAAAAACGAGAAAGCTTGTAGTGTTGGTAAAAAACAAAGAAATGGGAATAGGCATGAATATGAACAAAACTATTTGAATGGTATTTATTTTCCATTTTAAAGCTGTGAATTTAAAATGTCATGCAGTAAGTACTTCTGTATGGACATTTCAAGGAAATCTTCTTGATTAAATTGAAGAATTAATCTAAAATTAATATTTATTTATTTATAATGTATGAAATGGGTTATTCTGCTCTTTTGTTTGGCTTTAATGCTCTGGAAACACTTCATTCATAACAATTAAAGCTTTATTACCCATAAACCCATATAATCAACATATGAATGAATACAGAAAAACAAAATAATGTCAAGAAGTCAACAATTTAATTTAGCAAATGTCAAAATTAAGGCGAGAAATTTCTCACATATACAGACTCATAATGATATTTTATTTAATTACAAAATTATCTTTTGGGGGGCAGGGCAAGGGGAATGCAGGGCAGAGAAGGTAAAAGAAGGGAAGGGAAGGAAAGGCAAGGCAATGCAAGGCAAGGGACTTACATGTGGCATAAATATCACCCCTTCATGGGAACACATACATGCAAATTAGATGTAAAAGGATCTAAAAGGATTTCAAGTTTTCACAACTTAAAATCAGTGTCATGATATTTTGATATTTTTAAGTATTTTTAATTTCAAATAAATATCAGTATTCAGTTATGAATAGACTAATAAGTAATTTCTCATGCCTATATACATTGGGCTAAAGCAAAAAGTAAAATTAATATACAGAATTATGGTTGTGAAATTTGGCAAAGAGCCTAGATACTGAGCTTAGGTACTGCAGAAACTATTTGTTACCTGATTCCTCAAAAAACAAAACCCTAACCCTATCCCTAACCTTAACCCTAACCCTCCCGAAGCTTTTAGCACAGAAAGAAGTTTTAAAAAACCTTAATAAAGAGCAGTGGTATCACAGTGCAAATATTAATGAAGAGAGATGTTTAAACATGATCATTATTTTTAAAACTCTTCTGTGTCCAGATATCTTTCTCTTTCCCCAGTACAGACTTTTTTCTTTCTATAGAACTGAAGAGGATGAATGTTGTTATTTTAAAAGAAAACAGTTAGAAAGCCTCTAGATAAATGCATATTCTTTTACCCACAAACTTTTCATTTCAGTGTGTTCACAATCCTGAGGAGACTTCATAATATTTTTATTTAGTTTTAGTGTGCAATGCTAATAGCCAGTCCCTAAGCCTCTCAAGCAATTCCTTTTTGACACAGATCATGTCACTAGTAGCCATGCTTTCTGAATTTATACATATATATTAAAATGTATTCCTACACATTTACTTGCAATATTTATATAAATAACTAATATTGAAGATTTATTTTTATCTATGTAATTCTACATATTAAAAAATCACAAATATTAATAGTAGAATTTCCCTCTATTGCACAGTATATTTTTCTTTCTGGTTCCTTGGGAAATAACAAACTTATACTTGAACTAGTCTTTTCCTGTTTTAACAAAAGTAAGTCCTTTTTTGTATTTCAGTAAATTCCCCAGGGTCTTATTCTCTTGTCTTTTCTTAATTACTATAGGCATGTATTTGAACGTGGTAGTCATTGTATATTTCAATATAAATGACATAAGGTTCGGAGAACAATTTTATAAATACCTTTGTGGTACATTAGAGGCATCAGTGGGTGGTAATAATGACTCCTTTGTGTTGCATTAGACATCATCTACGTTTGGTGGGGACACTGCTGAAGAATGTGGTACTCTAGAGAATCAACATCTCCTGATGATTCACCTTTAATTGCTGAATTTTATCCTTTCTTACTAGAATGTCAAAGTTTTCTTCAGTTGTGAAAGATATATAATACCATAAAAATAACGATAGTATATTAAGTTATTACCTAATGAACCTTTTTTGAAAAGGCAAACCTTTGGAAAGCACATATTATTTTAGTTACTCAAATGTCAGGAAATTCAAAGCAGGAGATAGTAATGTTTTTCTATAGTACCATGCTAGCTATGTAACAACAGCAAATGGTGAAAAAAAATGATGTGATATATGATGGAAAAAAACCAAACCAAACCAAAACCAACAAAACGAAACAAAAAATGTTACCTGAGGATGTAAAAAATTTTACCTGAGGCAGGAATAAAGCATCCTGGAGAATAATTCCAAGCAGAAATTGACTAGTAAGGTTTATTATATAATCTTAATTAATTTTAAAAGTGGAGAAAACCAAAATGTTCACATAAATAAGAGGAAATAATTAATTTTTACTATATTCTTCTTCTCACCTTGATCTTGTAGCTTAAATTAAAATCATAGTGGCCTCAGCAAAGCTGTTAAATTCCTAAAGTATGAATTCACTGAGTGGGTTCTAAAACCTGTTTGTGTTCTGAGCCTCAGTCAATACAGTTTACTGATGATGGTAGAATGCCATTTAGTTAAGAAAGTTCATAGAGCATTTGGTGCAACTTAAACAATGATGATCTTGGTTCTAGCGTCCAACTCACTCAACAAAATACGACAGACATTAATGACTAAGAAATTACACTCCACTGTCAGACAGCAAATAGCTCACTCTGTACTGGGAAACACCATCTAGCTGTGAACAGAAGTTATAGTGCAACATCCAAAAATCAATAGACTCAATTCACCTATGCCCCACAGCATACCTTCATGATTTTCTATAGCTATCTTTCTACCCAGCCTTTCTTTATGGCTGTCTTTGATCATATCTTTCTCTTTTCACCTACTATATAATGTAACCAGTATTTGCTTAGCAGTTTATCAGAGATGGCCAGTTTAAATCTGAAGGCTTTCTTCCACAGCAAAAGATCCTAACAGAATTCATTTAATGTCTACACTGACAAACTACAAGTAACCTTTATGGGTATTAGGTCAGGTCCCAGATCAGCAGAGCTGTCTAGAAAGAACTGCTAAATTGCAGCCAGTAGTCTGGAATGCACTGACTTCAAAAAATAGCTTTATTTCTCACTTTGAAGAACTATAAAAACAGCTGTCTCTCCATCTGTAGCCTCTAACACTGATTTTGTGACAGTTCAGATCTCCTTAAACATTTAATGTCTTTTTAAAAAGTTGTACTAGAAGCAGAATAAAACACCAATTTCATCTCTTTAGTTAGAAATAAAACAAAACTCCAAATCCAGCATTTTAGCAAAAATCGTCACAAAAATTTGAAACCATTTTTTCCCTATGAACCAGAAACACCAACCAGACACAAATCATGAATTTATAGCTTTGAAGTAAAAATAGCTTTTTTAGCTCATCACCACAAATTATTTGATAAGGAATTGCACTGAATCAAGTAGGAAAAAATATAAACACAGAAAGAAAAATAATAAGGCATTTATTGACATGTTTACACTAGAAGATAATAAGAAATTAGTAACATAGCTGACACTTTACCAAATAATTATTTCATAACTTCTTTACCACATCTCCTAAAACAACGGAATAAAAGATATTTTAAAAATTGGGTGTTCCTTTTTAAGAATGATCTACCTAAGTCCTCAGTCAGCCAGAGCACAGACTTGGTTTATGATATAAAATTCACATAATCAAATCTACTACTGTTGTAATGGGGTTTTTTTGTGTGAATAAATGTTTGTAAGTATAAATTTCCTTTAACTAGAAGTTCATTTGTCCTCTGTTTCCCCTTGATTTCAGATTTTCCATTCTGCAGTGTAATGAGTTGTTCAAACTCTGATTGATCTGCGGCACTAACTAGTATTAGTACAAATCAGGGAGCGACTGATCTTTAATACCATATTTAATACCTTTTAATCAGTAACAGAGGCATCAAATAAAGCTAGAGTCTCTAGAGTGGAGGCTACTTACCTAACCTGATGGAGTCTGAAGAACCAAAAAACAAAGGCAGAGGAATCCTCTCATGATTTCTAGATAAGTGGTAGAATTCAATGTTACAGAATGCTGTGGTATGTATGGGCTCCAGGAATGGCAGGGAATTTCATAGTAAAGACATCTGTTTTGTGACCATGAACACACAGATACTACATCTGGCTCAGAAACTCCCTGATCTACAGATAACTGAAGGCTGAATTAAACTCCTAGAAGTAAGGCTGACTCTTTTCCAGTACTGTTCTACATATATGCAGCTTTGAACACTCTAGGAATCAATAGATGAGCATGACAAACCTTTGGTCTGATTCATCATGAAAAATCTGCTAACAAATAATCCTTGAACAGTTGTGTCACCTGTTTGGTTTTGTCACTATCCAAAAATATTTAAATAATCTGATTAGATTAGCAAGAAGGATTCTTGGAAACTGCTGATGATTCGGCTTCCTCAGTCAAGAGGTAGATAAAGCACTAGCTTTTTTTTTTTTTTTTAACCTAATAACAAAATATTTGATATTAAATAATTTAGTCTGCTCTTCTGCTATTATATACCAATGCCACCTTAATTTCAATGTACAGGATAAATTTTTATTCACAATGGAGACATCCAATATTTCTTTTGACAATTTCACACCTTAACAAAAACAAGGATGTTAATGCTGAATAAAAAAGACCTATACATATACATAGACCTATCCATACATTGTAAACACTGTACTGTTTCAGCAATGTGTTTTTCCACATCTGTTTATTATTTTTTTTCTCAGATTAATTATTCCATTTGAAAATTACATATATACAGGAAAACAATCTCAATTAGTAAAAATGCAATTAGATTGAGGATTCTCAATCTTTTAAAATATTCAGGGACAAAATGTGGGCGTTTGTTAAATTGATTTTTCTTTTCCTCTTCCTTTTGCTAGAAGTTCAGTTCACTTCAGTTGCAAGTTAAGCAAATGTTTTGCAGGAAATCAGTTTATCTAACTAGTTATCTACAAGTTTCTGCCTTCAAGTGTACATAATTTGTATTCTGAGGTCTTCAGGGATATCTACAACACATCGCTTGTAGTCTGGTAAAAATAATTTCTGTCTTTATCAGTGGGATGCCCTGTTCCTGGTGCTGACTCCTGGGAGAGGTGGCTCAGCCTCACTGTGACCTGGGCTGGGTGTCCCTGGTTTAACCACTGTCCTGGGACCGGTGACTGCTGTCTCCTCTGCTCCAGCTTCATCCCTGGAGGTTGTCCCCCTCCTGCAATCACTGCCTGAGAAAAACATCCCCTTTTGTGGGCCTGGGGTTGAGGGCTGAGGGCTGGAGGCATGAGAATAGCCCAGAGAAAAGGGGTCATCCTGGGAAGGGGCGTTTGGTGCAACAGTTTCTTCTGTTTTGTCACTGAGGCTTTCCTGTGCTGCACAGGATATTCCCTCCTCTGCAGTCTGTGCCATACAGTTCAGTACCTAAATTAGTCAGCACTTGGCATGACCAGCTAAGTGATTTTTCTGCTGAAATAATGGAAATAGAAAAGAATAGTTTCAGTGCATTTAATATTGAAGTAGAAAGCCTTGGCTTTGACCAAGGAATAATTGTGCAACTTTGTGTTTGGTTCATAGAAAGATCTTCAAAGAATGATGAACAGCCAAGTAAGTGACCTCATGACAATCTGCTTAATTAGAATAAATTACGAGAAAATATTGTTTTAGCAGAAGAAAATCACTAGAGCTGTCTCTAACAAGACACTTAATTATATACATCAAGGGGAATTTCTTAAGGGACATCTTTTTTCTTCATCTATGTAACTCATTTAACATATTTCCATCTTTGTAAATGTGACTGGGGAGATACATCAAGCTGGATAAATTAGACCTAATTTCATCACCCATATAAACTTTGTAAAAGTTCCAACCAATCAAGAAAGCTTAAATCCCAAAGCCGATTTTAATTTTAATAAAAATTACATTTTTTAATTCTGATGAGTGACTAAATTCAGGTATAATTTCTTAAAGACATACTCAAATGAAAAACTGCCATGGTTTTACAGTTCAACCAGATGTTTAGAATTATGAATAAAAATACGGATTTGAAAAACCAAACAAAATGTAACCAGGAAGAATGAAAGAACCTTATTTGTCATTAGGATTTTTTCCTTTAAATCACATGACTAAAAAATTTAATTTAGGAGAAAAAGCAAACTGGAAATTGTGTCTAATATATACATATATGTTTTGTTTAATAAAAGATACATTTCAGGACAAACAACAGAAGAACTGAATCTACCCTCAGGACTGTATGGATTACCTATCTAAACATGTAGAGATAGACACATTGTCACATGTCCATATACTTACAGACATGAATATGCAGGAATATACAGAATATAAATAATCTTACATGTTGCACCAAAAAATAAAAAAGACAAATCTTTACGTGTAACATTATTAGTATGTATTCCAATATTTCATGATACCCTCTCCTACTATTATCTGAGATAACAAACTGCAAACAGAAGCTTTCTTTTCAAAAGAAAGATGGCTACCAGAAATACTTCAGAATTCTACATGTCAGTCCTGAGTGGTATTAAAGGCTGGTGAAAAAAGATTGAAGACCGAAAGGATTAACGCTCGTGATTTTATTATAATTCAGTTTACATAGGAATATTGGATCATGATAGTGTCGTTTGTGTTTTAAATCAGAACAATTCAGAAAAAGGCTGGAGAACTGCTTTCATAGTAGTTTCAAAGTCATATATTTAAATCAATTTTATAAAGCTAGTTTATCCTTTTTCCAATGTAGAGAACATACTGTAAACTGCGCTCTTGATTCAGATTTAACATATCAAGCTTAAGAAGTTGTCAAAGTAAGAAAAAAAGTTAAACTGTGTATAGTTTCTTAAAATACTACATCTTGAAGCTATATTTCAAGACTGAAGGCCTTTTCCTGTCCTGAACTGAGTCATCAGCTAGAACTTTCTATGGAAAAGCTGAGAAACGCTCACAAAATGAAGATAGAAGCTGAATTTTTTTTAAAAAGTGATTTCATTTGGTATATTGCCTTTTTTTTTTTTAATTAGCTTCCGATCTATTTAATTCTCACGATTAGAAATATTTGGATGTCCTCCCAGCTTGGTGAACATAATTTTAAATTTTCTTTCTTTTTAATTTGTTTCACATTTAAATTGCACCCTGATGAGTGCATTCCATCTGCTTACCATGCAACTGACAAATAGTTTGCAAATTAATGATCTCAAGCTGTGAGGAGCCTCTTTCTCTTGAGTTCAAAACTCATATGAACTCAATGTTGAAGTTCCTGACATTTTTGAGGGTCTGCATAAGGAGGCACATTTGGAAGTGGTTTTAGTGGAAAATTGTGTCATAAGGCATCCTTGTAAGAAGATTGTAATTTTTTTTACGTTACCATTGCATTTTTTTTCCCATGAAACTGTATACAACTTTAAGCTATTTTTATATCTTCTATTTACATAATACCTCTTAGTAGGTAAAGCTACCCACTAGGTAGGTAGGTCTTCCCACTAATGGATTGAACACTGACAAATCAATGTCATTCTCATTAGGAAAAGTGAAATCAAGAGATACAGAATATTTTCTTCATATCTTATTTTCAAATTCCTAATATAAATAATCATTCGTGACTCAGATAATAGATACTAATTTTTTTCAGAAACCAGATGAAAACAAGGGGACTTTTATTCCCTTGATGGTATGTATATTGATTAGGTTGTAATGGGACACAGTGGCACTAGAGTTCAGGAATAGGTAAATATGGCATAAGACCTTTTTAGAGAAACCACACTATTTTGTAGCAACTAGAGATACAAAAGGAACAGTAGAGTCTCTCAAATATCTTTAAAAACTTATGTTTAGATTACTGAATCCTGATTTTGGTCAACACACATAGTTGCCATGAACTAGAACTGTGCTGCAATGATAGGCATCACAAGTTAATTACGCTAACGCTGTTGCACGAAGAGCAACAAATGTCCCAACTCTATCTACAAACTGCAATTTATTTTTCGTGCTAGCAGAGTGTTGGAGCTCACAGAGCTGATTTTTGATGAAACAACACTGAAAGGTTTATTTCAGAAGTAACTGTAAGATATTTAGACTGCTAAGGGCTTTTTCTATCCATGGTAATTGAAAAGATTCTAGCCAAAGCAAATTCTTGTTACAATGAAAATATTAAGGTTGGAGGAATACAACCAAGGTGCCCACTGCATGTCATCTGAGTTTCTCCTTGACTACATTGCCATTAACCATAATGTGATTTTAAATACTTTGCCCCCATACACATACCTCAATTGAGATATAAATCTTGAACTGAAACGAATCACAGAAAAAAATGTATGTGAAAAATAAGAAAAAGAACACAATATCAACTAGTCATCTTGAATAATTACTCTATTTTCAAATGTTCTAATCTGAACAGCCTCAGGGTTTTCATATGATCTTTCATCCCAAAACAGTTACAATCTTCATTTTCCTCAGATGCACCGGGGAGCTCTTTCAGACTCGTCTCTCTTCTATTGGAACCATTATCCAGGAAATCTCTGTAACTATAAAATTGAGAAATGTTCTTGGGCCTATGACAGCAAACATCAAATGAGGAAAATTTTACACTACGATACAAATGTTCTAGACATGAGTACTTTAACAAAATAATTTAGCTTCTAGTCACATTATGGTATCTGAATCAAAAGCACTTTAATTAAATATGCTTCTCAGAGCTTTCTTCTAAAATACAAAAGAACGTACTAATCTTGTTAAATTATCACTACAAATTTAAATCAGCTCTCCAGTTCTATTTCTTTTTTTCTCCTGATAAAAGCAACTAATATAACACAACTAGTCTAGTAATGCAATCTGCTTATGTAAACATTCTGCATTTGTTTTGAACCTACGGTTCTGAAAGCTGAAGCCTTCTCTAGCAGTTTCACAAATTTTCTTATCGAGCAGGTTATCTTTGTACTTTACCTCTGCAAAGTCTATAGTATTTTTCCAGTTAATTGTGAAGTTTACTTACATTGTCTCAATTTTTGTGTTTGTGGTTATAAATCTCATGAAACTGAAAACCCTTAAAAATGAATTTTGACTATCCATAAGTTGAGGAATTTTCTACTCACAAAATCTTGGCTGGCAAAGGCAGAAGTGTTTTAGCACTGTAGTTTGTCCCATTCACTCTAGAATTCCTTGAATTTCATATGAACAAGGTAAATGGATGAAGATGGGATAAGTTTGGATGAAAATGTAATTTTGGAATTTAATTTTCTTTATTGTTAAAGAGAAAGGACACCAAATCCCATGAGGCTATGAGATGGTAATTGCAGGTACATTTACTGCTCTCAAAGCACAATGACAAAAGGCAGAGACTGTATGAAAAAAGACAAGAAAGTTAACTTTATTGTGAAAGACTTTTTTGAAACACTGAATAAGAAAAGCATTAAAAATGTTGCTTTGTTTAATTTCAAAAGAACTTCTTTGCATAGAAGACATTCCTTATTTAATGTTTCTTCTTTGTCCCAAGAGAATATAAAGTAATCTCATGATAATTGTAATTTTCACAATTTATTTTGCTTTGTCAAATCACATTCCATATATGCTATAATTTCAACTGGAGCATTTAAACATTCAATCATTAAAAAAAAAAAAAGAGAGAGTAAGATTCTTTCATTAAATCCTCACAGGCCAAGTCCAGAATTGTGGCTTGGATCAATGGACAGTGAGATGGGTTAAGAGCTAGTTGAGGTCATGGAGTCTCCCTCACTGGAGATATTCAAGAACCCTCTGGACACAATCCTGTGCTGTGTGCTCTGGGATGACCCTGCTTGAGCACGGAGGGCTTGACCCACTGTGGTCCCTTCCAACCTGATCCATCCTGTGATTCTCTGATTCTGTGATACGGGAAAAGAAACAAAGCATAATTCTCCTAACAGCTGAGAATGCAGATTCACATCATGGTAAGACTACTTCCTATAATGGAATAATTAATAATTTAGTCATTTATTTGAATTACTCATACATCCACACAGATAAAGGCATCCTTGTTTGAGATTTATTCCGTGTAAGACTTGAAATATGTCCTCTTTTCCACCACCTTGGAATTTAAAATATCAGTTACAGATGGTACCGTTTATTATCTGAACATTTAAAAAAGTATTAAAAATAAGACAAATTTTAAAAGTAATAGATTTTTTAAACTGTCTTATAATTCATCTTCCTCTAGGATACATAATTTTTTCAAAGCCCAGTTCGTGTTTTATACCCCTGATACATACTCTGTTGAACTTCTCCATGATATTTCAAGTGCTGCATTAAGTAGAAAAAAATTGCTGTTAGCAGATTGGAACACAATATTTGGATTCTTATCAAAGGGCTGTGTAATCTTACTTGAGAAGTATTCTGCTGCCATTTTGTTTCATTGTCTTAGTTTTCCTCCTCCACAGTTTTCAAGTTGAATAGAAGTCACCTCAAAAAAAATTAACAATAGTGTAAAAACTGACTTATATAAGAATAATAGGCCAGGACTCCATGTTGATTTGAAGAATTAGCATTCTAGTATAATTTGCTTTGTTTTTAATGTATTCTCCTTTTTAGTTTCACACAGTGCATATCTAATATTACCACATTAATATTTATCATTGTTACAAATATGCTGATATTATAAATCTCCCCATCTTCTGCCTCTGCTGCAAGGTAAAATGAAGAGATGCTTCTGCAAAATGATCATTGCTGAAACAGGCATAAACAGGGATTTATCATAGAATAATTTGGGTTGGAGGAGACCTTAAAGGTCGTCTAGTTCTAACCCCCCCGCATGGACAGGGATACCTCCCACTGGACTAGCTTGCTCAACACCCCATGCAACCTGACCTTGAGCATGTTCCAGTGAAGAATTTCTTCCCAATATCTAGTCAAACTCTTTCAGTTTGAAGCCATCACCCCTTGTCCTACATGTACACATCATTGTACACATTTCCATCTTTCCTGTCAGTCTCCTTCAGGCACTGGAAGGCTGCTCTAAGGTCCTCCTGAAACCTTATCTTCTCCACACTGAACAGCCCCAACTCTCTCAGCCTGTCTTCATAGGAGAGGTGCACCAGCTCCCTGATCTTGTTTGTAGCCTCCTCTAGACTCGTTCCAACAGGTTCATGTCCTTCTTCTTCTGAGAACCTCATGAGAGTGGAGTATAGGGGCAGAATCACTTCCCTCACCCTGTTGGACAAACTTATCTTAATCCACCCCAAGTTCCAGGCTGAAAGTGCACATTGCCAGCTCATGTTGAGTTTCTCATTCACCAACACCCTCAAGTCCTTCTCGTAAGGGCTGCTCTTAGTCTTTTCTCTGCAGTAAGGGCTGCTCTTAGTCTTTTCTCTGCACAGTCTGTATTTCTGCTTGCCTTGTTTAGCTTCCTGAGATATGCACAGGCCAACCCCTCAAGCCTGACAGTGTCCCTCTGGACATCATCCCTTCCCTCCAGCATGTTGACTGCACCACACAGTGTGGTGTTGTCTTGCAAACTTGCTGAGCATGTACTCAATTCCACTGTCAATGTCACCAACAAAGATGTTTATTAATGCCAATCCCAATACTGACCCCTGAGAAATGTCACTCATCACTGGTTCTCCACTTGGACATTGAGCCATTGACCGCAAATCTTTGAATGAGAGCATTCCAGCCAATTCCAAGCTAGTAATGGAATTGCTGGGTTCAAAAATTGCAAACTCCTTCTGGGTGACCATAGGATATCTTAATTTTTTATACTATATATCACCAGTTGATGGGCAGTCCTTTTTCATTTTACTTGCTTCATTTTATTTGTCATCTGGCTGTTTTGTCTATTTCATATGATTTAGCAGCTTTAGTGAGTTCACAATAAGTTCCTTGCATTAATTAGATTTTAAATAGCAGAAAATTGAGTGAGTAGATTAGCAAATACATCTTCCATCTAATATTATTTTAGGTCATGTTATTTTCAGAACCTATACCATGCCTTCCAGACCGAAGATTCATACAGACACAGTACATATAGCTGTGACTGTAAATTGATTTATAACCTTATCCATTAATACATTGAACAAAAACTGTCATGTGTTCCAGGGGTATAAGTGTGATAATGAGCATCATTTGCACAGCATAAAGCTTCCTGTCTGCCTGTATTCCCATTCAAATACACATCATGCAACATATGGGAAGCATATGTAGGTTTACAGTCATTTCTGTCAAAACATGACATTAAGGTCCCAAGTATTTTATAACTACTGTTTGTTTGGTTTCTTAATGCAAGACACTTTTAAACGACACTATCAGGTACCTTTGGCTGTGTAGTAGATTCTATGGATTTCTCAGAAAAGAAGCTTGAATAAACAATGTTTATATTAGCAGTGAATTTACACTGAATGGTTTGCTATTTGTTGTAGAATTTTCATTCAGAGGAGGAAGTTAAAGTTCCTCCTATTTTTCAGCAGAAAATAATCAAATAACAAAAGAAATTATATTGCGAATTTTGTTCGTTTTCAATTCTTTTACTGCAAATCCCTTAAAAAAATCACGAAGCAATTGTTATTTACCGTCAATTTCATTTTCATCTTCCATACAATTAAATTTCCAAGGACTTGTGGGCAATATCTTTTTGGTACAATTCTGCTCCATTATTCCTAGAAAGAGTTGTAGAAAACTTGTCTTTCAGGTATATGGCATATTTTAGTGGGACTTTTCCTTTCAAAACCTCTTTACTCATTATAAATATAAATGTGTGTAATTTCAAACAGATTAGCAAGTTTCATTTAACAAGTGGCAATTTTCATATTTTATCTTAATAGACTAGAAGAGCGATGGCTATTTTTTTTCTGTTTAGTGTGTAAGCATGTATTTTTACCATGTAAAAATAAGATATACTCTATATTTAACATATAATTCTATATGTGGGACTCTGAATGTTAATTTTACTTCTTTCATCTTGATTTTCTAGGTGCCATCTTTAAACCAAATTTTAAAAAAACACTTGAAAATTCTTATTACGCTTAAGCATATTTAAGTCCCACTAAAACAGCAGAGGTAAATGCTGAAAACTAAAACCATGTGCTTTGTTCTCCTAAACAGAGTCTCCACTCTTGTCCAAAACCATGTTTTATTGAGACTCTCTACCTCCAAAATAGGAGCTCCAAGCTTCAAAGCTCTCCAATCTTTGAAGAATGATTAAAAATATTACATGAACTGTCTCATCTATTCATACAGAATATATCCATTCTGAAGGGCATCTTTATCCACATGAATGAGAAGAAGGTTTTCAGAAGTAGTTAGCATGGACTCACTAAAGGTTAATCTTGTTTGACCAACCTGATCGACAAAAAACAGGATGCAGCGTAGTGGTGTCCATCACTGAATACTCCTTGAGCTGGGCATTGAAAAGGTGAGATTGCTGAGATGTAGTTTTCAAAGAAGGAAAATAATAAAAAGAGACACTTAGATACCTTTATTGATTAAATTGTAGTCTAAGAGTTCAGAAGGAAGGTACAGCTCCAGAAAAGACTGAGAAAACCTTTCAAAGTCATTAAATAAATATCAAAATACCATTGAAAGTTGTTCCTTGGTAAAAATTCAGGAGAGACTTAAATGCACAGCTGTTCACAGAAAAAGATTAAAGGATAAAAAAGCAAGCAGTAGAACATCTATAGAGATGGACATGAAACTACTCCAGAGAATAGTGTTTAAGATTTATCCATTTTTCCTTTTCCTTGCTTTTAGAAAGCAACTAGAAAAATCCTACAAGAAATATAGAAACACTTTTCATATTATAAATTATTTTTTGAAAAAAGAGTGTTTACTTACGATGTCTATTGTCATCACTACTTTCCTGAAATGCCAATCTCAGGCAATTTGGAGGTAATATGCAACGTAAGCCAATGTAAGTCTACATAATGTAAGTCACTATACAGACCCATATCAGTGACTGGATAGGCTATTAATGAAAGTTTCCTATGAAGGGACATGTATAAATATTTGGAATAACAGAAGAGGATAGAAGTTCTTAAAATTAATTTAGCTAATCCAACAGCAGGAACTCATGTCACTGTCATGTGAATTCTTCGTGTGGCACACTGAAGACAGAGGCTTCCATTATTGTCAAGGTCAAAGCAGGTTAAAAGACACAAGAATTTCACAAATCAAAATAGTTTAGGGCTTTATTGTTGACTGTAATAACAAACACCATCTGAAAAATGATAATGTTCCTCCTGTTACCAATCTGTGCTATGAAGACATAAAAATAGCATTGCTTCAGTACTTAGAGATTGTACAGATTGTATTAAATTTGAAAAGTTACAGAGCAGAGAAATTCCTTGATGTCAAAAAACACTTAACTGGAAAATCCAACTTGAGTCCTGAAGTTTCCAGAATGAAAACTGAAGTTAAATTCCCCAGTTTTAGAGATTTACTGAGAACATATAAATAATTTCAAATACTAAGAAACAGATTTTTTTTCTAGTTTATTGATAAAAAAAAAGTCTTGGCTGGAAGAATCTAATACTTGCATCTTAAATTTCAATTTCAATGTCATTTTGGGAATATTATCTTGCTAAATTGGTGGGTTATCATTTGGTAATACTACAGGTGTATACACCTATTCAGACACAGTAGCAGTCACACAGGCAAAGAGAAACTTTGGGAACAGCAGATGGGGCAGCGATGAAAGTTTGGTTGTCATTGATTTCCAAGTCTGTCTGCAAAACCACCATCAAAAAGGAATAGGACTAAATAAATGGTTCTTTCTTCAGCATGATGATATGTATGTTTCTCTGAAATGACAGTTGTACAGAAAACAGTACAGTGAAGGTCTTTTCCGTGAAAGATATCTTGAGAAGAAAGTTAACAAATTTTCCAAACCCTTAGAAGGCATACCACTATTATATTGACAGTCCCAATTGCTGTCTAAAATAAATACACCTATTGCGTCCTAAAATTAAAAAAAATCCCTTAGGTAGAAATACAGTGTTTCACACTAAGACATCTTAATACTTTTAATATTTGATCTTTTTTATTTTTCACAATGATTAGAACGAGGATTTCTAAAACAGGTAAATTGCATGATGACAAAACCAGACTTTGCTGAAAGCCCCATTTAAACCTTGAAGTTTACTGAAAAAAAAATAGATTGCCCATCTTTACAAATGCATTTATTACATAGACTAAATGGCTATACAAGTGCTTCTTGTTTATGGCTTTTTTGTGTATATCAAACAACATAAAGCTAGGTGTTTTTCTAAATAGCAATTTATTGTTTCCTTTTCATGAAAGATTATTTACTTTTTATGTTTGTGGGCTTTTTTGTGCTCTGCCTTCAAAATAATAATATAATTTCTTAAAGACACCATGTAAATAAATTTTTCTTCAAGAATCATGACAGAGAAAAAGTAATTAAGTTCACCCATGTTCTTCATTAAACACTGCCCACAGTTTCCAATCCTTCCATTTTCCAAATTGTTCACTAAACGCTTTTTTTTTTGTTTGTTTTCAGTCTAGCTGACATATCTACAGATTTTTGCCAACTTTAAATTTCCAGTGTAAACAAACAATTTTAATTGTCAACTACTGTCTTACAAAACTCATCAGCAGTTGCACAGGTCATTTTGCCAGTTATTGAATACACAGCTAGTATATTCTTATGGAATATATGGAATACTGGAACATTGCAACAGAGGATCGTGAATGACAATTTAAAGAGTTAACGGACTGAATTTTATAGTTAATTTCGCTCTTCAATATTTTGAAGTATATTGATGATTTACATAGAAAAACTAATGTCTCAAACCAGTTCTGTATACAAGTTTAAAAGGCAGATAGTTCAGCTTAATTTAAAGATCCAGGCAACATAGTATGTCAGGAAGAACAACCTCAATACCTGCACCAGATTTTATTCACACACTTAAAACTATGGGGGAAATCAAAGAATCAAAATTAATCTACAATCTATTCCTCTCTGGTACATAGGAACACAATTTTCACTTATAAGCTTGTCTTAGTTGCTTAATTTTCTGCCACAGGTCATGCCCAAGATGCTGCCATTTGAGAAAAGACAAGCATCTCAGAAACCAATCCACTGCCACTACGACTCTTAAAGTTTTGTAAGTTAGCCAAGCAGTAAACTTTTCCTAACTTTTGGTTCCTTTACTGTGTTCTTAGTATGCCTAACACACCTGAAA